>OY735206.1:66482335-66512335 GCA_963457665.1 Thysanoteuthis rhombus
AACAGATATTGAAGAATATATTTTGGTTTAGTAATCAAGCCAAGATAGGCAAGGCAGAAAAAGAATATTTTTTTTGGAGAATATTGTTTATTGCTAAAAAAAAATGTGTAAATTACTTGATTCCTCATATTATTCACTAAGCTCAGTTTAGTCTGGCGTAAGGCCACAAGTGTGGGGTACTCAGTATTGATTAAATTTGCTGTGAGAATAGATTTTTTAAATTAAATTTGGGCCAAATTAAAAGGTCAGACCAGTGGAAGTTGAACTCATGGACTTGTATCCATACCACTGATTGATAGAAACACAAATACTAAATCTAAAAACATTTTGGTCAGATTAAAAAGTCAGACTGCAGTACCATGAATTTCTTCCTCATTCATTTGTTCTGATCATTCTACACGTCAACTGGAATTAAACAGATTGACTGGTATTGCACAGGCCTCTACCTTACATGGGAGGGCATCTTCAAGGGCTGAGGGTGGTTGGCTCTATAGACTTTTTGCTTGGCATTTTGGAATGTCAAGATTTACTTCCTCCTTTTCCTTTTCTTGATTTGGTGTGTAATTTGAGATGAATTAAATTGAATCATTTCTTAGAATCTTTTTAAAATTTTGTGATCTACTTTTTCTTTCTTTTGTTTTTTGTTTGTTTTTAATGGATTTTGTCTCCCGCAAGTCTGTGTGTATAGAGCGGAATGCGCACAGCCATATTCCATAACAAATGGCATCATTTGATGATATCATGCTTTGACATATTGAGATAAATGGAAGCAAACAAAAGAGTGACAATTTTCCACAGACGACAAAAAGGCAGCCAACCACTGGCTCAGTCTACTCCCAGCTTCCTTTTCACAGTAATGGCAGAATTTGAACTGACATTTCAAGGCAGGAAACAATCAAAGATGCACACAGACTGTCACAGGACACTTGCTTCTTAGTTGTCTTCTTTTTTTAAACTCCTACTGACATCTGCTTGAAAATTAACAATGGCAGAGGAAAAAATTTGCAGGCAATGGAAGAGAAGAGCAATAATAACAGATAAGATTTGACAGATTTTTATGGCTGATTCTTGCATGGAAGTACCACTCTAGACAGTGCATAGGACACACTTTTCAAAAACAACAAAATGACTGAAAAAAAAAATCACCCTGTTTATGTATGTAGAGTGCACCCTCTCTTAAGCTAATATTTGGCCTTTGTTACTGAAGACCACTAGAATTTACTGCTAACATTAGAGGTCATTTTTTTTTGACAATATGTCTTGTGAAGCAGCAAAAGAAGAAGTCCATTGAAGTTTTGCAAGTCTGTTACAGGTGGCCTGTATGAATGGATGTAAACGTATGTGAATGCATGCATGCGTACAAGCAGAGTTTTTGATTGTAAATAAGGCATACATTTCTTTTTTAATAAAAACATTGAAAAAATCTCCTTGTCTGTAATGGATGAAAATGAGGCCTTTCTCTAAGGCAATAGTTTTTACTATCATGGATAAGTATTTCCTGAATGCTCCCCGCTGAAATGTGGGGGCCTTTTGCCCCTGTATCCTCTATGCTATCTAATACAGTACTTTCTTCTATGTTTTTCTTAGGATGGGTAACAACAGGTCTCTACAAAGATAATTCATGCTATTTGATGGCATCTAAGGTACACTCCTTTTTCCTCACAAAATAACGGAAAGAAATTACTATCTGTTTTATATATATGAAGGCAAGACCCTTCCTTAAACTAATATTTTTGCAATTACTACAGTAGATTACTAATACTGAATATTCTTCACTGTGAAAAAGGAGCTTATTTTTCTCTATGCATCCTTCATGCCATCAAAGCAAAAGACCTTTCATCAAGTCTTTGCTTAATCACTTCCTAAAAGTTTAAACAAAATGCCGTTTGTAAAACCTGGAGCCAGTCTCTGCTGTGATTTGCTAATTAACTACCAATTAAACTTTCATCAACTGTATTTTATCGGATATTAGATAAAATTTTTTCAGATTATAATTGCTGAGAAATGTCTGGAGAATCTAGATATTATTAATAAACCCATCAAAATAAGACCTCATCAAGGTCAAAGAAGCATTTTTTTCTTTTTTTTTTTTAGAAGGGGTTCAGCTGAGTACTTATGTCAATTTTCAATTCTGTTGACAAAATGGTGTGGCCAGGAGTACTTGAAAGCACACCAACACAAGTGCATATAAGGAAGAATATAAGCCTTTACCATCGTCGATTGCTACAGTTGTTCAACCTTTATTAACCATATTTGATGATATATAAGGGTGCTTTTTAAAAAATTGTTGGTGTCGTAACTAAATAACCAATATTCAGCCATTATTACTGAAGACCACCAGTATTTCCTAAATTTTCCCTTCTGAAATGAAGGAGCAGCTTTTTTGCCCAAGCTCTCTATACTATGAAATACTGCACTGCTTTCAAGTATTTTTCTTGGGATGGGTAACCACAGGTCTCTTCAAAGATAATTTAATGACACATCAGATGTACTTTTTTTTTCTCCACCAAAATGTCCGAAATAACCTGTATTCTATGTATGAAAATAAGTCCTTCCTTCAAGCCAATGTTTCACCTTCGTGACCATGGATGATCAATATTTTCTTTAGAAATAGGCTGGTCCTCCCCACTTGGAAGATTGGTGTAACATGATCTCTAATCTCACTTCATTATGCCTTGTTCTGTACTAAGCTATGGTTAGTTGACATCAGGACTAATTTTCTCAGTAGGTCAGAAGTTTTTATTTCAAGAGGTAATTTTTACTTGAAACATAGTCATGGTTCAATAATACAAACTATTATTCGAAATGTTCACTTAGTTCTATTTCAAGGAGAAGTTATGCACCATTTTTGGTGGCATTGACCATGTATTTTTGGGTTTTGTTCTTAAAAGATCCCAGGATTTTTTGTGTGGTTATTGAATGCTTTACTGCACTATTTCTTTTCCGGGAATATTTTCTGCTGAGGTGTATGTATTGGGTAGACTTTTTATATATATATACATCCTATGTCTTGTGAATTGCAGTAAATAGGAAATCAAAGAAAAATATTTATGGATTAATTATACACTTGAGGACACACATACACACATAACTAGAAATTAGTCTAGCAAGAGGGTGAAGGATTGGTCATGAATGCTACCAAAAAAGTGGGTAGGGATTTTGCTAATACAAACTGTCTTTTGTCAAGAAGACAGTTGGAGTCTAGGCTACTATAATTGGTGTAATAGTAGAATTGTCAAAAAATGATCATAATTCATTTTAGGTTTTACCTTCGTGGAACATCAAGTATGATAGACACCTGAGGAAGGTCCAAGGGTACAATGGCTGTAATGTTGTGACAAAAACAACCAAAATGAAGATGCAAGTCAGAAAGAATCATTATGCCTGAATTTCTTATTTCTGTGGAATTGAAAAAAATGTTAGTTCTTGTGATCACTTATCTATTGCATGCCATAATTTGATATAGCTCATTGCACAAACCATTGTGGGAATGGGGATTTAGAGCCTTATAGGATGCTTTACAATAAAAAGGATCTGGGTTGAATTTTGTAGATATCCAGGATTGTTTACAGTAGAGATGATTAGCAAACTAGGAATGTGTAATTAGTCTGATCCATGCTGTTTGCTCCTATGTTATGGACATGGTCTAGGCTAAGCTATAGCACAATCAAAATCTTGAAATTTGGTAGCATTTTCTGATATGAATTTTAAACATAACATGTCAGAGATGTAGGGTAATCCTCATCTAATTTCCTGTTTTTATAAAATTTGTATAGAATGTTTCCAAAAGAAAGAAAATATGATGTTCCTTGTCTTATTTTGTAGTTAAGATTATTTGCTATCAAATCCAGGGAAATTTGTCTGTGTAACCTAAAGCTAAAGAATAGATGGATTCAAAGTCATATAATCTGATTTTTCGTTCTGCCATATGGCAGCCATTTTGAATATTCAATGAGCTTAGTTCATTTAATTTGCATGATTTGGGAGTTATTCATGAAAGAGCAGATCTAAAACTTCCAGGAAAAGTCTAGTTTGGAGTCCTTTGTACCATTTTTTTACAGTTTATGAATAAATAAAAATTGCTAAATTTGGTCTCCATAAATTCAGTTTCCAGGGAGTTACCGGAATCTATTCACTAAGAGTTAAGTTGGTTAATTTTTTAAAGATTTTATGTTAGGTGCCACTAAATACATTTCTAAACTTGACTAAAAAAAGGAAACTTTCTATGCACTTCAGTTCAAGGATTGGGTTCAGTTTATTGCCACTCATTTAGAGAAGAATGAAGTTATTGTTTTACCCTTTTAAAAATATCCTTCCTTTTTCTGCAATGCCTTATAGCTAAAAAGAAAAATTCAAGTATTTTGATTGCATTTTCAACATGTGGTGTTTTTTCAAAAGTTATGAAAGTTTAACTGCAGTTTTTTAAATTTTTGTTTGGAGGCCAGTTTGCGTTGACTCATTTATTTTAAAAAAACAACTTTTCGCTTAGTCTATATGAATCACATGAGGACGTATTTTTCTTTTGAAAAGTGAAAACAGTATTACATGAACATACAAAAGGACTTTAGATATACTGTCCGATTCTTCGGTCTATGTAGGTTGGGGGGGAGATTCCATTCAAAATACATCTCTCTTATCAACTGGTCACCTATGATAAATGTGCAGTTATAAACAGAACAGGTTCTGGTATTATATAAGTGCATACAAAAACCTGCAACAATAATTATTGTTACACAAGGATTCTTTCTGACGTGCATCCTCATCTTGTATTTTTTTAATCCCACTTTTTAGCCACTATACTTTTGAGCTTTCCTCAGGTGTCTTGGCCCTTAATAATAGATATATAGGTGAAACCATATATATTAATCAATTCAGGTTGAAAAGAAAGAAAGATCCAGAACTCTATTGGTTATGAAATGGGTTATATGAAGATAAAGTAATATTTCTCAAAGTTAGCTGCTGACTGGCGCTTGTTGTTATTATTATTTCTAATCGATTGTGCCCAAGCCCCAGTACACAGTGAATCATCCTTGGGGAATAGTGAATCAACATAAGATTGAATGATCCAAAGAACTCCCACAGTGAAACCAACACCTTTTTCTTAAAGTTATGGTTGAATTGTAGACTATGGTACAAAAAGTGATCATAAAAAATCTCTCAAATATTTATTGGCAAAAGTTTGGCTAACTAAAGGAAACTTTTAACACAAAATCAAGCAATTTAAGGGGAGAAAAAAAAATTTCTTTCAGTTCCCTTATAAACTACATGAAATTAATTGACAAAATCAATTTTAATTAAAAGAATTGAAATGGCTCAGTATCAGAAGTGATTCACTG
Organism: Thysanoteuthis rhombus; assembly: GCA_963457665.1. Lineage (NCBI taxonomy): Eukaryota > Metazoa > Mollusca > Cephalopoda > Oegopsida > Thysanoteuthidae > Thysanoteuthis > Thysanoteuthis major. The sequence goes on from OY735206.1 coordinate 66,487,672, forward strand.
TGCCTCATGCATATCATTTAGAAAGATAACCTTAGATTTCTTAGAAGGCAAACAGTGATTGCAATTTGGACGAAAACAATCTTAATTTCTCTTCATATAGCACAATCAGAAAATTCTGAATAGTTGTGGCTCTATAATGAAATTGGAATATTACTTTTGGTTTAAAATTAGGTTCCTTAGCTTACACACTGTACAGCAATGCTCAAGCAGGCAAGTTTTCCACAAAATATGAATGCAGGTATGGTCTTGGACAAAAAAAATAGTTGCCATCCTGTTCAGAATTCACATTTATAAAAATCATGATGATCCACTGCACCCAAAGTTCCCTTATATAAAAAAAGAGAACATACTCTACAGATTTCATGTGTTTCTACTGATTTCATGTGTGTCAAAAGACATAAAAATAGAAAGAAAATAATATGATATAAATAAAAACTCTAAGATTGCAGTGTCTGTAGCGAGTTGTAAAGTGAAAATTCTCACTGCATCTATGACTTAGTGTTGCTACCATCAGCTCATACATCAAAAAGAATATTCAGTGGTAGTTGCTGAAACAATTTTAAACAGTATGTGGGAGGTTGAAATAAATTAGAGTTGTGTTAAAATTAGACATGACTGATGGCCATTTGCATTAAATTTTGAATATGTTTCATAATAAATTTGCTATGCTTTGTATGACATGCACAATCTGTACGATTGTGGATTTGCTGCAATGCTCATCCCTTAATGTATTTAGAAAAATTGAGAATTTAAAAAATAAGAAACATTGAGTGTCAGGTTTGTGTTAATCTTAGTTGATTTTCATTGCAATAATTCAGACCATGTTTCCTCAGTGAAGCAAGTAAATGACTTGAGTACAAATACATGCACTAACACTACTAGACAAAACAAGTCTTATCATAAACTTTCTTTATCAGAAGACATTTTGCATTCTACAAGTTTTATTTCTATTGAATTAAACACATGAACACTTTGTTATGCAAGATACAGTGTTTTCTAATCTTTCAATAATTATGATGTTGTTCAATAAATAAATTCATGTATGCTACTTATATATTTGTCTTTTTTGTTCATTTCCTTGAACCTTGAACATGGTCAATTTAAACAATTATTGAACACATATATACATTTGTACTCAATATTCTCCATGTATAATCTCAAAATCCCATGTTTATTCCTGTGTGTAAATGGTTATTGGCGCAAACCTCTACAATTCATTAGAATGTTACAGAATGTCAAAAGGTGAGTGTATGAATTTGTCGTTTGATTTTTCATTTTTGTTGTACTCTTGCTTTCAAGTGACAATGAAGCTACTAGTTAGAGCACATTTTGTAATTGAGCTGAACAATCCCATCTGAAATCGGAGCAGTAAAAATCACTGGTTTTAAAGGACTGGACCTGAGAAATATGATCCTCTCCACTGACGGAAATGTATAGGATGAGCAACAAATCCATAGGCATTTTTCTAAATTCCTATTAATGTAATGGTTAGTACCTATACTGGAAGAGGCAGACTCATAGCAAATGTTTAGCTACATGATTGAGAAAGGAACAAAATTTGAAGAATTTATAGCTGATACTAACAAAGAAAATATTCCTAGCTTGTTTTTCTGTACATGGTAATGTTAGGTAAGAAACAGACATCTTTAGAAGATCTGTGTTTTTCCGATTAAATTGATATTATGGCTGATATTAGTGTCTATACTACAAAAAGTGTTTGGGTACTTGAGACAGCTTTACCCTAATGTTTACACTCTCCAACAATAGGAAAAGAAGACATTCTATACTGAAAATGTTCCTCTCTTAAAATGTTGTGCATGACTAAAACATTTTATGGAACAATTGGAGGCAGAATGTCCTAGTTTGCCTCAAAAACCTTCTGGAAAGAGATCTATAGAGCTGGCTGTTATGCAATCCATTGTTAGAGAATTCATGATGCAAGATTTGGGATTGAAAACTTTTAAATCATCTTGTATAAACTAATAAAAATGCATGTAAAGCCTTCTTGCTGAGATCTTCAAATTGTTGAATCAGGAAAAATATATTTTTTCACAGATGGGAGGGCCATTTATTTGGGCAATTGAAGCACTAATGTGTGAAGTTAGTTGAAGTCAGGATTACCGGAGAAGCAGTTCATAGGTAATCTATGTGAAAATATGTAATCATCAATGTGGAAGACACGGAATTTAAATATCAATGAAAGTCAGTTAATTACTGATAATTACCTTAGGTTCCAGTCGACCAAGGTTGACCATGGATGAACAGTTTTTAGCTGCTATGCCTGGGTGCTCTCCATGGAGGAAGTGTCATGCCCAAGTTCCACTTTCCCCCTCTCAACCATGCTGAAGGCATCCAATGGAAAGAAGTGTTTAATACGTTTGGAAATTAGCATGACTGCAGAGGATGCCTCCCCATCTGGTTACAGCATCTGGCATAATTAGATGGTCACCCAGGTTTGATGTTGCTTAACTTCAGTGATCACATGAGAACTGGTGTAACCAACATTATTGGCCATAATATTGATAAGTATAAATGCACTAAAAATTGTGCGAACCTCATGTATTTCACTGGGTTGCTCAAATAACAACCCAACCTAAGTTCATAAAAGGGTTCATGCATAGGTCAGCATTATGCACATAGAAATTCTGGGGTAATAAAACTCCAAAGAAAAGGATAGCGGAAGTTTAGGTGAAGATGAAAGTACCCATTCATTGGGACAGTAGGTCTCAGCTGGCAAAGAGATCTGAGCATTTGATTCGTTGAGAGGAAAATGTATAAAAACTTTATATTCATAGATTGGGTCCCAGGGCAATTAATTGATTAGAAAGAGAGGTTTTTCTCTGCATTGAGTTCTGATAAGCCAGAATGCTGGTGTGCTAGGATTCACTTGAGGTGAATAAAGAAAAAAAATCAGGGGGGGGGTGAAACTTAGTCTCGACCATATGTAATGCAATGTTTATTTGTAGTGTCATCGAATTCAGGGCTGAAAATGAATACTAATGGAAAAACTTTAAAATAATTTTAACTCAGATATTTTATGACTCCTCTCTACTTCTACTTGCAATCGAAAGAGACACTGAGCTTAAAAAAATGAGTTTCAATAGAAAGAAATTAGTAATTGGCCTGAAAAAAAGAGAGTGAAAACCGGATGAGATGAACGGTAGAAAATGATGATAATAATAACGTAGATAAGTTGACATCCATCAAATCTTACAAGAATCTACGGTTTTACCACAGCAAAGTAAGATATCGGTTAAGTGAGTTTAATTTTGCTTACAGAGGTTAATTTTGCCATTAGAAGTTATCTTATGAAATATGCCTGGGGCCATCAAAGCGACTTGACGGCGTCTCATTTGAGACTGTTTCCATAAAAGATTTGTGTGGTTGATAAGTATTTTTCAAGGGAGAAGTCAGGTTCTAAGATTGAAAAAATATACTGGTAACATAGCCAGGATTGATATTTATATAAAAAAATAAATAAATAAAAATTTCACCTCCCCTCAACATTTGCTACGGAGAAGGAATATGAAAAATGTAGTGGCTTGCTGAAGAAATAATTGTATCTTTTTCTTTCTCTTTACAAGTTTTCCCTTCTCCCTGTCAAAGTCTTATAACATTTCTCTCTCTTTTCTTCCCTTAAAAATAATCTTTGTTCCCTTAGCAACAGCAAATAACATCCCTAAAAAAATCTCTTGACTGCACCAAGGGTGAAAACCAGAGCTTATGGGATGTGTTTTTGTGTGCATGTGTTATAACTTGCACACCAAATTCTTTGGAGAACCAAAATAAGTCAGCTGTACATTCATTGAGGTGGGGTGGGAGTGCCAGGGATGGGGGATAGAATTAACAGCCAAAAATCAAAACAACTATTCCAGTAGGGATTATGTGGTTACAGTTATAAATTCCCTCTTCATAAAATTTTTTTTTCTCCAACCTAATATTTCAAAAGCACTTCCAAAGTGTTTTCTGGTCTCTGAAGGCTGAAAAACCAATAATTAACTCCAGTTTGGTAACCAGGATTCTGTTCCCCTAGTCAGCACCTTCCCATTAAAGGGACAAGAAAATACTCCGCTGTCTGCAGTAATCGCTGGATAACCAGTAAGGTACCAAAACTAGATTATCTTTGGTCTCTAATTAAAAAGAAAACAAAACAATAAAAAAGTATTTTTGCTCAACACCAAAGTTGAAGTCAATGCAATATTTTTATCAAAACCACTTCTCAGCACAGAAAAGTTTACACGCCAATTAATTCAGAAGAGATAAACAAGTTGAAACCATGGTCATTTAAAAATTAACCTAGAATTCTTTCTAGCTAGATTGTTCCAAAATAATCAACTTATAATGTAGTATGATATTCATTGGAGACATAGTCTGGTGAAGACCCAAAACTTTTCCTTCCAATTATGTTTTAGAGTTGTTGATAAAACCGTGCCACCACTAAAGACATCTTCCAATTCACACCACACACCATACCCTTTTCAATAAAAGCAATACACACAATTCACTCTTGGTCAGATCCCAGAATATTTACCTGAACAACTCTGCGTGCAAATTCACTCACCAACATATGTACATATACACTCATATATACAAACTAATACATATAAGTTCTATTAGCCTAAACACATGAAAACACATATGGACCATATGTAACTCTCATCAATTTTTGCATTGGCTTCAAACATTATAACTAAGTAACAAACAAAACTATAAAAGCATATTTCTTCAATATACATTAATGAAATCTTTATCAATCTATCTACCACTAATGGTAATAATCTAATCTTGTAAACATTTCTAATAAATATCTCTTGTTAAGTTATGTTTGCATCTGCATTTTCATTGTGCATGCAATTGTGCATATTTATCTTGTCCATTTTACAGCCGCAACATCATTTCTTTCTTTTATGACTAAGAGACAACGGAAGAAAGAACTAAGAAATACATTGTCTCTCCATGCTTGGCTTACTAGATCAGCAGCAGCTGATCCTTTTTGTCTTTACACAAGGTTTTTCTCCTCTGATCTGGGGTTTTCACCAACCATTTGGTTTTCAAAATAACTTGTACTTGTACTTATTTGAAATGCTAATTCTTTAAAAGAATTGACTGTTACTTGCAAAGCAATCTATTACTAGAAATGATATGGAATGCACTATTTGGGAGCCCAGAAAGAATCAATCAAGGACTTGGAAAAAGGTGCAGTAAGCAAAAGATACTTGGAAAGAATTAAAAACCAGAAAGAAAATAATGTATCATTCACTCTTCCAAAAGGAATTGAAAAAGACGAGGGGTAATTATTGTGATCAACATATAAAAGTAAGATACACTTTTTCTAAAACTTGATACTTTTTATAACCTGGGTTTTTCTTTTGAGCTTGGGTTTTTTTGCAAACCTGATCAGGGGTTTTCCTGAAAATCTCATCGGCAGCCCTACCCTTAAATAAATTATACCAAATTTGATACACAGTAGTTAGTTCTGCAGAGAACAACTCCCAACCACATACCTCTACTACTAGTCTCTCATTAGACTCAAACATATGTCTTCACCAATGTACTTACTTTGACAAACATAGGGTTGAAATCTTACCAACCTTCACACTGATCCGCACGTGAACTAACATGAGCACTGTACATGTCATGCTAACTCCAGTCATTGACATTGTTCACGATGATTACAACTTATATTTATATAGTAGTAATAAACTTATCTGAAACTCATTATTTTATTACCAACATTTTCTTCTTTCCCACAAACTACATTTGACTGCTACAAATTGCAAACATTGATAAAGCATCGATTACACGTTCTTGGGTATTTTTTTTCAGTTTCACAATTAGGCACACTTCCCTTTATCAGCTTTTGCCATTCCTATTTTCAATCAAAACTTCTATGAGTGAAAAGAGAGGAAAGAGCAGAAACTTATATTTGGCTGTAATAGTAATGATGGTACTTGCCATTTATTATCTCTACCAATGAAGTTGTGCCAGTATATGTCCCATCTATCTTTCTGTCCATACAATATTTCCAGAAGTTCTCAATCAAATTTTGTAGGAAGGTGAAGATTGGGCTACGGAAGAAGTGATTAAATCTTCCTCTACCTCCGCTAAATTGCAGCTACATGTCCAGAATACACAGTATCTCAAAAAGTTCTCTGTTCATTTGATAACTCCAAAAATTCTCAGTTGAATTTAGTTGAAATTTTGGCCGCAAGCTAAGAAATGTGATTTAATTTTGGGGCAGATCTAGCAATTTTTTTTCATTCAGTTTTTAGTTAGAATACAGCATTGGTAGAGATATGCATTCTCCGAGTGCTTTTCTGGTTAACCTCTGCCAACAAATTTGTATAGGTTTTCCTGTATCTTCACCTCTGTCTGTGTGTCTATCTATAAAATATCTTCATAAGTTCTCAATGAATTTCAATGAAACTTAATTGAATGGTGAGCAATAGGCTACGAAAGTAGTGATTAAATTGAGTTGTGACATGCACAAAATCTCCCCTACATCGTAGCTACATGTTCATAAAACACAATATCTCCAAAAGTTCTCAATAAACAAAGGCTATTATGAGGTGATCAAATTTTTGAGTGGATCCAAGTATAGTTACCTGTCCTTCATCGGAACTATATGTCCACACTACCCATTAGTACCTGAAAGTTCTCAATTGATTTTAATGAAATTACCTGAAAAGGTGGGCAATGGGCTATGGAAGAAGTAATTGAACTTTGGGATGGATCCTTCGATTTTTTACAGTTACCTACCCAATACATCCATACAATATCAGCAAAAGTTCTCAACAAATTTCAATGAAAGGTTAGGCCCTGTGATAAGGAAGAATTGTTTAGATTATTGGGTGGGTCAGGATTTCTTTGTGATTGAGAGATATTTTTCATACATTTATGTATTCATTCATATTTGTCCTTAAAATACTTCAGAAAGCTCTCAGTGAATTCCAATGACATTTTGTCCAAGAGTAGGCCAGGGCTAATGAAGAACTGATTGAATTTCGGAGTAGACCTACGAATCCTGTCTTATACAATTCAGACAAAGACTGCCATTGTTTAGGAACTGTCACCAAAACTGTCAACATGGATTTCTTCAGTTTTTAAGTTAGTCTGGCTGGCTATGTATATATCAGATGAACAAACTACTCCAATGGAGCTAAATGGCTGAAAAATTCAACATTTACTCTCTATTATGTCTAAAAAAACGTTTTTCTTTGTTTTTTTTTTAACCCCCCCCCCTCGGCTCGTCTAAATGGGTTTTCAGCGAAGGGGTTCAATTTATGTTGAGTTGGTCCTCTACTTTGTGTTTACGCTTGTTTTGCAAAAAATTTTGACTCCAGTCAAGAAAAGTAACTTATTCATTGATCACTGCTTTTTTTGATTTTTTAATCGATCACCCCCAATAGGTTCTACTACCAAAAGATGTGATAACATGATGTTTTCTGTTGAGTGAATAACCAGACCTGCTATTTTTGTACTCATTGAAATTTCATACCAGTAATGTCTAGAGGTCCATGCAGAGATAAAATGACAGTAAGTCTCTTTAATACTGCAGCACTCTCATTGGTATTGTTACAGATTTTAGGAATACTTCCTCTGACTACCATTTCTCTGATGTCTTGTGCAACGGTTTTCAGGACCTTTCTCAGTGCTTCAATGATAATAGGTATGATTTCAACTTTCATATTCCATACTGTTTAATCTCTGATAAGGTATTGATATTTCTCCTGTTTTTCATCCTTGATCTTGCTGTACGATGCAATTCTGTGAAATCTTCTTTTCTTCATTTACATTAATCAAATCAATAGCTATCAAATTTCATTCAGACAATCAAATCACTTCTTCCCATCTGTGATGTAGAAACAATGCTCAGGACTATTTATTCTACTACCTTCTTCAGGTCTAAGATATGATATCTGATATTTGAAAAGGGCCTCTTTTTATTGGCCTCTTTCTCTCATATTACATCTGAAGAAGGCTGTTGAATGAATCAGCCAACATCAAAGGTGAGAAAAACAGATTAGATGGTCCCAATAAAAGTTGATTTGTTAATGACTCTCCTCAAAGTTATAGACTACACAGATCAATATTTGTTGTGTAAAATAAATGATTTTTCTATCCTCAGGGTACAGACTTACTGTGTGTGTGTGTGTGTGTGTGTGTGGATAAGTCAGTAAGTCTGTACCCTGAGGATAGAAAAATCATATATATATATATATATATATATATATATATATATATATATATATATATATATATATATATATGTGTGTGTGTGTGTGTGTGTATGTGTGTGTGTGCGTGTATGTATATATGGTGAAATAATGGATTCGTTACACAAACACGTTTGTGTTTCTGCCCTTTTGAGCTTCTTCAAGTAAATGATTTCATTTATTTCGATCTCCATTTACAACGTTATTGGGAGGTGTGTCTATTTTGGGGTTGGAAAAACAGCAATATTTTATTTATATTTCTTTCCCTCTTTATGATTGTTTCATACATAGCATATGAAGGGTTCAATTCATAGTTTCCCAAGTTTTTATTTGTTACGTTTGATTTTTTAAAATTAATTTTCTCTATAGTTTTTGCAATGTTCTCATTCTCATGTTATTGGTTTCTGCGTTGATTCACATAGTTTACTGGTTGATCAATCTGTTGGTCATTTTTGTGGGTTTTTTTCTATCAACTCTTTGTATTTGCTCGTTAATTTTATCTATCATCTGTAGGGGAAGTGAGCTTGTGGCCAGTTGTTATAAATTATGTTGGTTGTATTTGGAATGTTTCAGACACATTTTTTATCAGTGTGTTGGTGATCCATCAGTTAAGTATGGTGGTTTTAGTTATATAAATATTCATATATATATATATATATATATATATATATATATATATATATATATATATATATATATATATAAATATATATATGTGTTTGTGTTTATACATACATGAATGTATGTATGTACAAAAGCACGCATTCATTTGGTATTTTTTAAATGCACATTCAGTTTTTTTTCTTTCCTAGTTCTTATTACTCCAATCCTTTTTTTTCTTAACACATATTCAGAGAACGCTAATCCACCTTTTCTTCTTTTCTAGATTTCTGCATTTGAGACATTTTCGCTGCAATTTCTTGCACAAATTGGCTTCAGTCTTTGGATATTCTGCAGCTTGTGTTTGTGAGTCTGCACGCCACAACACACAGTTTTCCTTGGAATTGCTGGAAATTTGCCAGAGAATCACATCTTGGAAATGTTTTGGATTACTACTACTACAACAGCAATGATGATGGTGTTCATTATAATCATCATCATTCCTGTTTTCTTTTTTTTTGCTGCTTAAATAGTCGGCTTTTTACTCTCCTCCCTGTATAAATATACAGAAAGTTGCTTAAAAAAACTTCCACCACCTGCATGTACTTATTTTTGCCATGTGCACACATTCACTTATTAAGAAAAAGAAAAATGAACTCCTGTAGAATTAGCATGGAATTGCTTGGATAGATTCCTAAACCTTCCTGTTAATTCTGAGGCCTACATGAGTCTGAGGAGACATTAGATAATTTTATAGAATTTTAAACCTTTTTAGACTTGTCTCTGACTCTTTTTGCTTGAGCTTAAATTTATATGATAGTAAATATATGTGTGTGACCATGTGCATATTTGTGAAAATTATTGTTAAAATAATACACATAATAATCTTGTCTGCTACTAGTATATATTTCAAACAATCCATATCATAATTATCCTCATCATCATTATCATCATCAGCCATTATGTCCACAGATGGACAAAGGGCCTTTACCAGCTTCTTCCATTCCGACTGTGACTGTGTTAACCCCTGTCATGTCTTACTGGCCAACCTTTCTATCTCATCTCAAATTTATGCCTGGTTCTCTGCATTTGCTCTCCTTTGAACACCAATCGGCCAACCTTCTGCTCAATCTGTTATCTTTCTTTCTCGTTATGTGTCCAGCCCATCTCAATTTTTGTCACTAAATCACTTCTGTGATAGCTTTTACTTTGGTCTGTTCTTGGATCTATGTTGATCTATGTCATCAGCAACAAATTCTAAATAGTTATGTTTATTTCTGTTTTATCCCATTTAGTTTCCCAGAAAGTGCTTTCAAAGCTTGCAGCAAATAGTTTGATCAAAATTGTATCACTTTGTCTCATTCCTTTTCCAATCTTTATCTTATTAGTGTTTTTATGAAGTTGAATTATTGCAGAGCCATTTTCACGTATATTCTCAACAACTTTTATATAATTTTTGTCCTTTCTTAGTAATTGCATTAAGCCAGACTGCCATGAGTTCTACTGAGTCAAATATTTTTCCATAATCAACCAAAACCAAACAAAGTGTTCTGTCATAGTTTGATCAGCTGATTTTTTGTAATTAGGCGGTCTATTGTTGAGTAGCCACTCCTGAAAAGTTCTTGAACAGGCTTGCAACAGTCCACACATACACACACACACATATATTTATATATATGTGTTTGTGTGTGTGTGTGTGTCTGTGTGTCTGTGTTAGTGTGTTTTTTCCAATGAATGCTTGCATGTTTCTTTTTCACAAAAAAACAGGTTTTTTTTCTCTTTGTCAACTTCTTTCATTTTTCATGAGACTGCAAAACATTTCCTTTTGTGACCATGATTTGATTTTATCATCCCCCACCAACTTTTTGTCCTCACTTTACACTTGAAAGTTACATAGACTAGCTATGAAATTTATCCTGCCAATTCAACCAGTTCATTTCTGTCAAAAAGCAATGTGAAATAACTCATTGCACCAGACACAATCATTAGTTTTGTTCAGTTATCCAAAGATTATTTGCCTGCCATTGTTGAATTTAGAGTACATAGGTTTATCTACCTAGGATAGATAAATATCCTTGCACAAGATTGTTGCAGGTCATTCTCGGGTTTGGTGTGGTTGTTGATACAAATTTTTTTGATTCCAGCTTTACATTAGTGACTCTTGAAAACCAAAATAAGCTGTGAAAAATTCTCTCAAAATCTAACGATGAGTCAAGAATACAATGTATACACATATACATACATATTCACTCAAATGTGAGCATACAAAACCATATAGACTCAGGGAATCTCTCCTAAAATTAGTTAATGCATTGGTTTATGTGTTAGTCACAGGTGCCATTAAAAGTGAGTTGATCCTTCATTGAGAGCAGCAGAAATATGGCCTTGTGCCAAAGCTAATAAAAATGAGAAAAATCCATTACTCAAAAAAAAACAAAGCAGATAAGGTACATTCACACTCCTATTTTACTTTGCTGTGAACCCAAAATATCTTGCACATTTGACATTCAAGTTTATTTGGAAGGGAGGAAGTTATAAATCCACCAATGAGTCAGAAAAAAAAAGCCCCATTATTATATATCATTACCTTGAGACACGAGTAGAAGTAGAACAGACCAACAAGACTGAACACTAGTTCATCATCATCATCATCATCATCAGTCTTTTAACGTCCGTCGTTGGGCATAGACCTTCCCCAGGATTTGCTACAATTCACTATCATGGGCATCGCAGAGCGAGTATTTCCTGAATCTGTCCAGCTCATCTCTCCATCTTGTGCTCTATCGGATTCTGTTTCTTATGTGATCTCTGGGGATCCATGTTGTGAGACACGATGTACATTGGTGGTCTTTCATTCTTGCAACATGGCCTGCCCATTGCCATTTGAGTTTTTTTAATAGTTTTTATGATGTCACAGACACCTGTTTTCTTCCTTATATACTGTACTGTCTTGTGATCTCTCCATGTAAGGTTGAGCATGATTCTCTAATGTGCACGCTGCATACTTCTCAGTTTGCAGGTCTGTCTCATGGTTAGGTTCCATGTTTCAGCTCCATAAGTGACTATCGGGAGAATGCATTGGTTGTATACTTTTCTTTTTAGGATTATTGGGATCATCTGGTTCTTGAAAGTTGAGCTTGCTCTGCCGAAGGCTTGCCATCCCAAAGTGATTCTTTGCTTGATTTATCGATCAAAATGTTTTTGCTTTTTTTAAATTGTCAATAATGAAACTACATTGAATATTACAAAGAAATTGTCTCAAAATTTCAGACAAACAGTTGCCTGTAATGTTCTATCCAGGGATGTCCATAACTGAGTTGTGTTTGTTGAATGTTGCTGCAGGAAATTCAATGAGGTCAGTAACATGTCCAATAAATGTTCAATGGAGTTTTAATCTAGTAAGTTTTGAGGCCAATGGAGTACCAGGAAGTCAGCTACATGTTCCTGGAACCAGTTTTGTGTCACCCATGCATAATGGAAGGTTGTGCTATCTTGCTGGAGCAAACCATCACCACTGGGGAAAATGGTCTACAACGTGATCTAAATATGTCACTTCTGTGGCAAAGACAGGCTCCAGTTTCACTAGTGGTCCTTGCAAACAGAACAGACCTCACTTCATCACAGAGCTACCACCAGCTTTCACAACATGTTGTTAACAGGCTTGATCCATAGCTTGGTGTGGCCTCCTCCACACATAAACGTGGCCATCTGCCTAAAAGAGCTGGAAACATAACTTGTCTGACCAGGTGACATGGCACCAGTTTTCCACAATCCAATGGCCACATTCTCTGACTGATATGAGGCGCAGTAGCCAATGCCATAGTGTTGATAACAGTACCCCTGTTGACTGACAATAACAAAACCCCATGGAATGCAGTGTATGCTTCACAGTGGATTAACTGATGAGTGCGTTGAATTGGGATGTGATTTAATGCAATGTTCCCCTTTGTTGGGTGGTTACCATCTTTGTCATTTGCAAGTGGTCCAGTTCGCGCATCACATGTGGGTTCTTGCATTTCTTGCATGCTGTTGATGTCTGTCTGGAAATCACATATTCCTGGCATACCTTTGCTACTGTTGCCCTCCAAAAAACCCTGAGCAGTTGCCATCTTAGAGATAGGGTACCTAATCTTCCTGGCCCCAGTAATTTTTCCGTGGTAAAACAGTGTTAAATCCTGTCCAAGTCTCATGGCTGCCACAGCTACACTATGTCTTTACCAATCACACCAACATCATCAGACTGAATCCATTTCTACAAGAGAGGAAGAGCAAAACCATCCAGTGAACTGCTGTCTCTAATTTTTTGGCACTTTAGTTTATGAATATTTTTTAGATTATATTTAATTTAATTTTGGAAATGATTAATATTCATTGTATATCTTTATATATATATATATATATATATATATATATATATATATATATATATATATATATATATATATATATATAATAGTTTTGACAGCGGATTAAACTTCAAAGATCATGTTGCCAGGATTGTAAAAATGCCCAACTTGATGGTAGGTATGATTCGTAGAAATTTTATATATCTCGATATCATTTTGTTCAAAAAGTCATTCATATCGATGATAAGACCACACTTAGAGAAGGGAGCACCAGTTTGGAACCGCCATACAAAAAAAAACAAATGATGATAATTGAAAATGAAAAGTGATGAGCAGCAAAAATGATCCTTGGATTAGCAGACAAAAGCTAGCAGAAAATTTTCTTTCAAGTGACAAGTCATAGATCAGGGGAAGAATCTTCCAGAGGTAATAATAGAGGCACTGAGCCTGAACACACTTAAAAAGCACCTGGACAGACTGTGGGAGTGAAAAAGAATTATTTATGATCCTGATGTAGATCTTTATGCAATATCATCAGATTGCAGAACAAGATACGAAGCAATCAACATATGTTAGAACCTGGAACAAGGGGCCATCATTAAGGCCTTATCCCAGAGTACCACCACCACCACCACCACCACCACCATCATTATTATTATTTTGGAATCTCACACCAGTTGCCTGGTGGTAAACGCTGGAGTTTGAGTGACAGCAAGTCTCCTCAAGTCTCCAGCCCTCCTCTCCTAGTACTCGTAGGTCGCAGTAATTCTGCGATTTACAGTTTCACACCGGTTGCCCAGTGGTTATCGCTGAAGGCTGAGTGACGACATCATCATCATCATCATCATCATCATCATCATCATCATCATCATCATCATCATCATCATCATCATCATCATCATCATCCTTCTTCTTCTTCTTCTTCTTCTTCTTCTTCTTCTTCTTCTTCTTCTTCTTCTTCTTCTTCTTCTTCTCCCTAAAACATTATGGTTGGTCTGTTCTCTCACTTCTTCAGATTAATGTGTCCGGTGCAAAGTCCTGATGTTTTGTTTTTACAACAAAACATTCGTTAACTCATTCGAAAATAAAAGCATGGACCAGTGGGGTTGATAAATTTCAGCAAAAAGATGTCAGGATAAATGGACATAGATCTAACTCTGGATTATATGCTGAACAGACAAACATAAAGAGATAGTGTCAAAGACAGTTTAAAAGTTAATTTGCCAAAATGGTCAAATTGAAATCTATATCAACTGAAATTAGTCTAAAAATTTCAAGAAAAAAAATATTATTTTGTACCGTTCAGTTTTGATGGTGATTCTCTTAACTTTATCATACAAAGAGATACTTTTTGTTTCAAAGGGTCCTTGGAAGTATAAGTAAATAGATTTTTTTATTGCATGCTCAATTTATTTTGCTAATATTCAGCATACTTTGGGGACTATATTAATCTTTGTTGCTTTTTTTCTCCCTGCAATATTTCAACTGGTCTATTCACTGGTCTTCATCAATTGAATGAATCCAGTGCAGATAAAACTGAGTTATTCTACTCTTCTTTCCGCAGCTGCTTGTCACTGATCAAAATTTGAAATTCATTTCCATTTTCTCATTCTCCTTTCATATCATCTTTTTCCCTTCCACTACGAATACACACATACATCTAACTACAATTGAGGAAATCTGTGTATGTGTGCACTGTGATTACTCGACATCTGACCATTGTATGGAGTTGACATTCACCAATGAACTGTGTACTAAGCTATACAGCGTCAAGTTTGAAGTTTTGGGGATTAGCGGTTCTCAAGAAATCTAATAAAAACAAATAAGAAATTACAGATTATAGATCTTTTAGCTAAAACTATAGATCTAAATTCAGACATAAAACATCTAAATTGGTAACACTGAAGAGAACTAACCTTGAAGCCATAGTTTCGTATAGTTTTGTATTGTTTTACATGACTATTATGGAAGGCTGCTCTACACGTCCTTCTGAACATCTGTCTTTGGAACGGGCACTTCCCTAGAATCCCTGAATTAACTGACCAAGCTCTTTCAATGAAAGTATTTATTAAGATTATTTTCAATCAAAACTAAGTAGATGCCCAATTGATATATTTTCTCTTTTAGTTTTATTTGTTATTATTATTTTTTGCTCTGTTATGAACAAATACTTAGCTTAGTATGGCACAAGGGCATACACCTTTGGAATGGGCACCATTGAGGATCAAACCCTTCTGTAGTAACAGTTTATGAGATTGGCTTGCTAACCATTGCTCCATAGTAAGGCATACTTTTGATATTTACTAAGTTTAGTTCATTATGTTGCAAGGCTTTAAGTATGAGACAACCAATGAGAATATGACACAATATTTGTCAAGCTTAACAGTATAAAACAAAGCCAAATTAGGGGAAATGAAGTGAGGGAGATTGTGTTACTCTAATCTCATAAGTAGGGAGGAATAGAAATTTAGCATTTAACATTCTGGCTTTTAGCTGCACTTGAACACCAACCTCTGGCACTGATAGTAAATATGTAAGTATTTCAGTCATGAGACAGGCCACTTGATATTTAATAAGCTCAGCTTAGAATTGCACAGGGTATAATGGGGAGGGTTGGTCTGCTTACCAAGGAAAACAGCATTTGAAGTCTTAGCTTTTATATTGGCAAAAATACTGACCTATGGCACCAGTAGTAAATATCTGACTATTTCAACCACAAGACGGGCTACAAAGTGCGGAATGAACATATTACAGTAGTTATAGTCTGCATGATTTGCTTGCCAACTTTGCTCTAGCACAAGGCACTTTTCCTTCTATTATTTGCATTTTCATTTCTGAAAGAATGTTCTATGACCTTGTTTTCGACAGCATCCAGTAATTGTTACAATATTTTTCTCTCCTTCTTCTCTTTCTAACAATAGGAATATATTCCTCATCATTACTCCCTATGTGCAGGCTTGCAGATTATAGACTGACAGACATAGTCTATCCACATAAATTATTATTTTATCATTCAAATTAGATGGTATCGTTAGAGTTTCAATAACATTTATAAAATCAAATTGAGTGATATGTTAACTGTGTAACAACAGATCATTTCAAATAAGTTTCTGTATGATGTAATGCAATTTATGATCCATTCTGTTGAACTAAATATGTCCATTTCTTATGTGCATACTGACTCGTTGGAAGAGATGAAAAACACTGAGAATAAATGAGATGAGAATTTGGGTTGAAAGCAGAAAAAATATTTTCTAGTGAAGAGTTTAAGGGAAATGTGGAAATTATGCAGAGATAGCCATCACCCAAGCTTACTTAGTCTAAACATAATTATAATAATTTACGAAGACGAATGAGAAAATTATTTAGTCTGCCCCATGGCTGAGGTAGTTGCATATTTCCCATCAATGACAGAGATTGGTGATCTATCCCTCAGCCAAGATTTAGAATGTTGATTTTCAAGGTTGTTTGGCAATCCCTATTTGGATAATCTTCTTACTTCCATTTTTTCCAACTTTGCCTTGTGCCAGACTAAAATGATTTTAGTAAATATCTATTCTTTTTATTGCCTTATAGCTGAGATAGTTGCGTATTTCCCACAAGTGCCAGTGGTTGGTGTTCAAGTCCAGATAAAAGTTCCCTCCACAGTTGGTCTTGTGCCAGATTAAGTTAATCTTTGTACTGAATATCAAGAAAACCTATCCATTTTAAAAAAAATGAGTTTCTTATATCTCTTTCTATAATAGGAAATATTTAAGCCACACCCTGACATGAATTGTTTCTCCAGATGTGTGCAATGAATTTAATTCTTACATTCATGGATCAAAGCTGTCCTGCAAAGACGTCCAATGCCCCTGTGGATGATGTACAAACATATTTCAATATTCACTCCTCTTTAAATCTGTTTTAAAAGCAAATGAATCGACTATTACTCCTGCTATGACAAACTGCTCATGTAACAAGTTGTAATTCTCAAAGTGTGTGTCCTGGGGAGGGGGATGTCCAGTTCTCAATTAGGCTTCCAACACTCCAGCTGCAATATCACAAATATTTGAGACAATCTGCTCTGCTGACATCTGCTTCCTCTTGATCTACAGTCTTGGACTGTTATGCTATTCAGTTCGTTACCACAGCTGTTCATCTATCATTAATCAAACAGCTTTGAGAGTTATTAAATGATTTGCTACACTCCACTGGTTACGCTTATTCAGATGTCATAAAAAGATTCTCAGCCTGGTATGACCCAAGTGTCACCAGCCTCTGCATGATATGAATTTCAATGATGAGATGAAATCCAATTTTATGACAGAAGCCGATAAGATTCTCGATTGTCCATCTCGTTGACGCTAAATCCTCAAGGCAGTGTAGCAATTGAATTCTCTCCTTCAGAGAAATAATTTTCTCTTGTTGCAAATGGTCATTCTGTTAGGAATGAATTGAGCAAACAAAATGAGCCACAATTGGAAAAGAAAAAAATGTTCAGGGGAGGACACTTCTGCAATTGTTGATAGATGGCTTTCACTAAAATTATCAGGAGGAAATTCTATGATCAGTATTTCCACTTATATATATGTATATAAGAAAAAAGTGAAAAAAAGAAAACTTTTTAGTTATGCTTTTAAGGCCTTAAAACCATAACTAAAAAGTTTGGCTTTTTTCTTTTTTTCACTTTTTTCTTAAATCTATTCAACGAGTCCAAAGGCTCCTCAATGCACAGAGCAGTGCGTAGCCTCAGTAAAACCTCATTGGCTAACACATCGGCTCACTCGGTCTTTGATGCACACTCTCTCTCCGGCCCAGTCAGCAGGCAAGTGTCAGTACCGACTCCTCAGTCTATGCCATGGAACAGATACTACACTCTGATCCTGCCAAAAAGGCCAGAAAGAAAGGGGGCGTGTGTGCACAAATTTGTGTACAATGGTAACTGACTCCAGGATGAATATAGGATAGGTGGTACCTCTGGTGACCTGTAATGGTAAATTTAAGGTCCAGTTAATTTTTGGCATTTGCAAATCTAGGGATGACAGGGCCTGCTTTTCTAATTTATGAAATCTCTATAAAATATAATTTGCTTTCCTGTGTTTTTATACTTGGAGTTTTTTGTATGTGTATGTGTCCCGAGTTGTCTGTCAACTGGTATATATTTGCATTATGTAAAACATTTTTTATATTTTCCATTCATTCTTTGAGAATAAGTTCCTCAACCATATACTTTTCACTTATTCTGGTTGAAGTTCACCCTCAGTCATTACCCCATTTCTTCTTCAAAACAAGTCTTTATAGACACACTAGAATATTGCCTGTTATATCATGGATTTTTGATATTGGGGTTATACTAATGCATTTTGAATATGAAGTTTTGTGTCTTTTTGTTATCCATGTTCAGTTGTCTCATAAAAGCTTATAAATTGAAACTGGCTTTCATCCCAAGGATAAGGAAAAGTGACTCAACATTCACTTTACAATTGAACTGATTTGACAGGTAACAAACGGCTGGTGTAAGCAAATGTATTTTTCGTCCTATTTCATGAAAAAGGTAGGAAAATTATTTTTATATTTATTCATATTTATTATCACAACTATATTTATTTATTTTTCAAGTAATCAATGCATTGACTGATTTTCATAAAATCTTAGATGAAGAAATGCTACATTATCTTTGATTTACGATGGCAAAGTATTCTCTTTAAAATTCAATGTAAATGCTTTAGATTAAATTTTAGCAAATCCTACATTATTTCAACAGAACTCTTGGTATATAATGAAGTGTTCGGTTTGAATGAGCAATTCTGTTGTGAATAAGTCCTGATGGAAGAGGATAGGGTGGAGCTAATTTTATTATTAAACTATCTAAAATATCCTAATATACTATCTAAAATAGTCTAAAACTTGCTCGAAGTATGTACATTTTTTCTCCTCTTCACACCATTTGATCCAGACATAATTTGGGGTTTTGTATACAAAATATGGGATATGTATTGGATTTATGGACTTGTAACTTAAAGCAATGAATAGAGATGTACTAATCATGGGGAGGGGTAATTTACAACTAAATACTGACAATAAAACAATCCCTTACTTTATGGCCATGAACAACTTTATTAGTCAACTGTATTAGTCATGGAAGGATCCTTTTATAACTAAATACCAATAGAAACTGATCCCCCATTTTGTTGATCCCTGAAGATTTTGAAAATGCTAAAAAAAACCTGCTTTAAGCGTGCAATCTTTTTTTTTTAATACTTTTTCATTCAGATATATTTTTGGTTGATGCGTCCAAAATATAGAAGTTGTAGCTGGTCTAAACACTCGAATATGGACAAAAATGAAATATGACCATTTTACCATTACTAAGTAACTGACACTTGTGGTTATAAAGATAGATTCCAAATGTTTCAAAAATAAATCTGATGGACATTCTTGTTCCAGGATTTAAGTCACTTTTTTTTCTATTCCTTGTCGACTTGCATAGTTCACTGTGTCTTCTGATAAATGTTAAAATTAAACACGCTGGAAGGAGAAGTATTTATGTTGAATTGGGCTGTTTGTGACCAATCTGTGGCTTCAAAGAGAGAAACAATGAGGGGAAATGATTCAGTAACCTTCAGATTTCAATCGGTTCAGAAAGCCAGAAAATTGCTGCTATTTTGCCGCCTCACAGGAAGAATTTAAAGTGTTTGTCGGGATAATGTCATTTCTGATACATATATGCATGCATGTGTACACGCACATACATACAGATCCTACATGCCTACAGGTGCACACATATATGGTTCAACTCTCTCACTCTTTCTCACACATGTATAGTCTACACACATACATATAGCCTATACATACATACATACATACATACATACATACATACATACATACATACATGTATAGCTTACACACGCAAAATGATAGTCTATGTATATGTATATATATAGCCCTATCCACACTAACATGCTCTCCCATATATATTCAATGTGTGTTTCTCCTTCTCTGTGAATAATTAATATATGTATATATAGTTATTGTGTGCGTACGCTGGCTATAAATAGGCAGCCTACGCACAAAAATATGTCCCTCTTTCTAATGCCATTTCTTAGAATGTCAGCCCAAACAGCCATATTGGATGTAAAATCCATTTGCAGTGACAAAAATGAGTCTTCAATTACAAATTTCCTTCTCTCGTGTTGCCTTTGTCTTGCATTATTAATTATAATGGTAAGGATGGGTTTTTTTTCAATTTTAAGCTTTAGGTTGATTTATTTTGCCAGATAAGTCATCCAACCAAAGTTAGAAATAATCAAATTACAGTTAAATTCAAACAAATGTTTAATAGTAGAACAAGCACTTGGTAAAAAAAAGGAGGAAAAGAAGAAAAAGACTTTTCTACCAAGGATGAAATAAAAGAAAAAAGTGATTGTGGTAGAGTTGAGGATAGGTTGGATGCTTCTTAAAAGCCATTGCTCATGAGTTTTTTCCTCATAAAGCACTTCTTATATTACATATAACTATTGACTATGCCTAGCTTATCATTATGTATGATATGATCAGACTATTTTCCCCATCTGTATGTTCATTTGTTCAGATATTTCATCCATGTCTTCCTGGTTCCAGAATATGGAATAACTTCCTATAATGTATGCTCTTATTAGACTGGACACATCACATCCATTTTTTGTATATTCTGAGTTTCTTCCCTTTCATTGGGTGACCTGTTTGCTTTTTCAGAAATGGCCTTTTTGATACGAGGTTCCCAGATGCTATTTATATTGATATTTGGTCAGCTAATTGTTTTGACTGAACAAAATATATATGCCACTTCCTTGTGAACAAATAAGCAAGTAAAATAGTTCAACCATATCATACATGATGATTAATACAACTCGACTTACAAAATTCAAACAAGAATTATGCTTAGCTTGAATTGGTATAGATTTCCATCAAGAAGTGAAGAAGATTATGTTGCTACAATCTTCAAAATATTGGATTTCAAATCTAATAGAGACAAGTAATTTCTTTCAATTTTGTTTCTAAGTCTTGTGTATGCAAGGTGAAATCCTGGGAAATAGAGGTAGAGGTCAGAAGATTGCTGTGCCAATCTTTCAAATAGGGAGGGCCTACCTGCCTACCTTAAAAATCAGCATTTGTAGCTCTGGTTTTTGTATCTGTGCTTGAAAACTGACTGCAGACAAATAGATATCTCTCTTTACCATCAAGCAGGCCCACAGAGAGGTAGATATGAACAGACTGAGTTTCATGTGAGTTGTGTGTTATTTTATTCTAAATATTTACTAAGCTTAGTCAAGCCCAAGGCCAAATGGGAGAAATTAGGAATAGGAAGATTATGTTGTGCTTATCTTCCAATTTGAGAAGACATGCTTTTTTTGAAAATCAGCATTCAAAATCTTGGCTTTTACTTGGGCTCTGATATTGAGCGCTGGTGCTGGTTAAAAATACACAACTACCTTAGTCTAAAAATACCCTCCATAAATATTCAATCACTGAAGATAAAAAATGTCTTTGCTGTCAACAGTTGATCAACTGAAATATGAAAATAAAATGAACAAGCCTGGCCGGGCCAAATGCCAATCCAACTTTTATTCCAACTGAAGATAAATACTGAAACTTCTGAGGAGGGATTGATTTTTGTCAAACTCAAAAACTGGAGTTGGCTTTACTTTTCTACAAAATCAAGAATAAGAACAGTCTTAACCAAAATTAGGGGTGTAAACTGATATGTAAAATTCTCATCCACTTTATTTATCATATACACAATACAAAAGTTTCAGTAATTATCTTCAGTCAGAATAAAAGGAAGAGGAGAGACGGCACAGCAGCCAGGCCTGCCAATTCTTTCTTTTACAAAAGTTGTGGAAAAATTCATACTTTTGCATAAGATTGTAATACAAACACACATGCACATGCGTGCATACACCTATGTGTGAATTTTTAAAAAGGTCTTTTTTTTCTAAATTGTTTTTGATTAAACTTAAAAGTCATAGATACTTCTGAGTGTGAAATTTATAAATGAATCACATTTATCCTAGCATTAGTAGAAGCATAACTGGTTGAAAAATATTAGTCCACATCACTCTCATAAATTTTACACTTGCTTTTTTATGGTCTTATTAATCACTCTGAACACAAAAGTTTATTGAAACAAATATATACTTCATGTACTTGGCATTGTGCCATACTCAGCTAAGCGTAGTAAATGTTTACCTTTGTATATCACTGCTAGGTACTAGAATATTGTTTACCGACCTGACCGACATTTGTCTTGAATTACAACTCAATTCATGTTTTCTTCTTTATTGGAGTTGCATGCTCATTTTCAATTTTTGTGGTATATCATTCTATGTTTTGATGAATTCTCAATAAATTTCACAGCAACTTTGTAGGTGCAAACTTGAAAATATGTTTATAAAAAATAATCAAAATTCTGCTAAGTCACCCTATTCTTTATTATCATCATCATCACTGAAGAAGATCAACAATCATCATCATCATTCTAATGTACAGGAACAACATTAAGATGTTAATCAGTTATTCTGGAAAAAAATTTTTTTTTTGAGAGGAGTGTTTGTGACCTAATATGAAGTCCTGGATGATTCTTGAAAAACCAGATTGACTTCATTTGAAAGGAATATTTTTTGCAAAAGATAGTAGTTAGAGCAGACTAGAAACTGTACAATGATAATAATCAGAGGCATAGCTGAAAGGGGGGTGGTATTTGAAAATACCACCCAACACCCACAATGGAGGGAACCCCCCAAAACTTTATAAATTGTAGTTCACTTACTGCATTTCTGAGGACAAATGTAAAATTTGGAGGGGGGGCAGTAATCTCTAACTCTGCCTTTAATGAGGCAATGAGACTGAATCAGCTCATTAATATTGCATCAATATCCTTCAGCTACCAGTAAGATCAATCATATTTTCATGGACTATTCCGAAATATGCTGTAACACTTCCCCAATCATGTTATTGTTATGTAGGGTTGATTCAGGCAACATTATGAATTAGATATTTTCACCAGGATGTGTATTCATGATTTTCTCTTTGAGTTTCAGCACTGGATCATCAAGTAGAGATACCCACAGTCTGCAACAGCACAACTGAAGAGACAGCAATTAAATTTTCAAATTACAGCTACTGGTGAACTGCAGGATTAAACTCATTCCGTGACAGTCGGAGTGAAGGAGTCTACTTACAATTGCCAGTATTTAGCCACTGCCAATTTCTTGCTTTTTTTCATTGGTGTGAAATTGCAAAATGGAAACATTAGATTAATAGAAATCTGTCGGAAGAGAAAGAAATATATCAAAGGAGGAATATATTTTTCGAAAGTTTCTTATATATTAAGAAAATGGCGTGTTTTTTAAACAAAATCATAAATTTGAAAAATGGATAAGCTTCTATCTAAACTGGAAAAATATTTTTTAAATCTATTGAAATATGTGAATGACTTCGTATTTTATTTCTACATAACAAAGATGTACCATGAAATTTCCACAGCCCCCATGAGAAGAATTTACATGCCTATGATATACAGTTTTAGTTGTCAAGAAATTCTTTGAAAACATCTTCTTAATGGGACTGGAAGATGTGTAAGAATCCCCAAAGGGTACTGGATTAATGAGAATAAGAGATGGACCCCCACAGTTAAATCTGTCTTAGTCAGGCTATGAACTTTTCATTCTGAAAGAAAAATTTGAAGTGATCCAGTTTTAAAATAGATTCAATTTCTGTTATGTCTTCCCATTTGCTAAACTTTGAAGTCGTCATGGAAAACCAGTTTTATTTAGCAAGAGAAAAACTTGTATCCAAGATGACAGCAGCAGCAGCAGCAGTAGAAATAGTAGTTGCTATGTGCTTTAAAGAGTGTGTGCATGTGTACGTGTGTGTGTGTGTGTGTGCAGTTCTTGTATCACTGCCTGTTACCCAGATGTGACAACAGACAACAGCTGTTTGTTTGGCCAGTCAGTCTATACTGGCATCACTTATATTTGATAGCCCATTTTAAGAACACAAGAATTTGGTGATCTCATCTGGCTGGAATTTCTTTCTTACCCCCCCCCCCCTCACCACCACCTCCTCTTGTGCCCAATCTTCCACAGTCCCCACCATCCATTAGACCCTTGCAGCAGCCTGTGGATATCATGATTATCCCTCTGACAGAATGAAAGACACACACACACACACACACACATATATATATATATATATATATATATATATATATATAAAACAAACAAGAAATCCAGAGAAGAGAGAGACCAAAATTGTTGGGTGAATTGAGCACGGAAACGTGACAAAAATATTAGGTCATCATATAAGTAGGATATAAAAGGATATAACATCTTCATGAATTATGCAATATGTATGAGGTTTATCAAGAAAGTATCTAACCATTTCATTTTAAGGGAAAAAAGTAGCCTACATGCGATGGTACCCAATTCTCCCTTCAAAGTACTCCCCATAGCTCCTAGCTGTCAGCTGGTTTGTCCA
>OY735206.1:66517335-66639835 GCA_963457665.1 Thysanoteuthis rhombus
ATATTATAACCTCCTAAAAGTTTTCAACAAACAAATTACTTGTTCTAGTATTCAATTATTTTAGGATCGCTTAAAATGAGTAAATAAATAGCACTTTTTTTCACAACTGACAAAGAATATTTGGAAGATTGTACAACACACAATCTTCCTACCCTCCAAATTTCTCTACTTGGCCTTGTGCCAGACTATAGCTTGGTAAATATTTACAGTAATTCTCATTGAATTTCTATGGAAAAATCATCCAAAATAAACCCTATTTTAAATTCAGTTTTCAGTCAATTCTCCAATTATCATCACAAGTGACAGGGTGCACAATCCTGTTTATATGAAAAGGGCTTTAAATACAAAGGATAACTGAACAACCCAAACATGTCTTCTGGAGAGTTAAAACTCTGTAAGCTAAGATTACCATAAAATGAAATAAAATGGGGCTAATGGATGTTCTAAAGGTCATGGCATTTAGAGTTCCTGTGAAAAAAAGATTCTGGATTCCATTGAAAACAAATAATATTTTCGACAGAATGCATCCGTTGGCCCCATTTTTGCATTCCTCTGCTTTAGAAATTGAAGCTGTTTAACAAATTTGTTGTTGCGTTGTCCTCACTGGAATTTGTTCAAACCAAAGCATCTTTGTTTGTTATGTTGGATATTTATTTGACTTGGCCAAATTTCTCACAAAGTTACAGTCATCAAGCAATAAACTCACTGTCAAAGCCTTGCACCGCTGGAATACTAACCTTTACTTAACAGAAAGTACTCTTTGTGTATTCTAGTATTCAAACTAAAATCCTTATTTTTGTCTCAGATATGAAAAAGAAAGTACTTCCCCCAACTTCTATTATAGCATTAAAAACAACCTTGATGAATTGTATCAGTCTATTTAGGCCCTCTGAACTTTTACAATGTGATAGTATCAGTACTGCCTCATTTTAAGGGGTCTAATTATCCCACATATATCAGCCTAAAACTGAATTACCATATCTCAGAATTGTAGGAGTCAATTTATATGCCTTTACCTAAGGTATGTTTAGATGCCATGAGGAGTGGAGACTCCCTACCCAAGTTTAAGGCTTGGGGTTCAGATTTTGTAAACCTCTTTTGACCTCTTCATGGATTAGAGTTTGATAATCAAAAATGTAGACAAAGTTTGGGGATTTTTTTGTCTGGTCCATTTTGGCAAAAGTAATAGAGCAATAGGCTATATCACGTCACAGAGGAACTGTCCATCGAATTAAACATATATCTGAATGTCTTTAGAAAACAACTCTGTACTTGCCCCAAAGTAAATGTTCAGAGGTGAAATCACTGTTAAGATGGATTCTGTTATAAAGTCTTCCAAGTCATTGATGTCATTTTAAGCAATTTTGTTATGGCTTAATTGCTGGATGAATGATGATGTCTCTTTGATAATTGAAGATTGATTTGGTTTAGTAGTCAAAGCATCATCAATTCTGAAATTCTTCTGATTGCTTTATATAGATTTGATTTGTGTGTGCATACTTCATTTGAGAACATCAGACAACCCTAGGAAGGCTGAGAGCCCATTGGTTGAAACAGTCATGGAAACTACAAAGATTGAGGAGTTTGAATAATTCATAGAACAGGTCTGTTTGGTCACTCAATAGAAACTGTTATGTGACCAATGTCTTTTGGCTGCAAGCTGTGTTGAGGGTGATGAATTAAAAGATTGGAAAAAAAGGGCGGTTGATGAATACTTATGTTACTTCTCTTTCCTTTTGTTGGGCAGTAATCACTAAAATGTCCGGATTAAAAAAAAAAAAAACATGAATGCTGCTGGACACAAACTAAGAGACCAATTCAGTGTAAACTTACATTTCAAATTTAACCCCTCTACTAAAAAACCTATTTAGGGAGGGAGAATTTTCAAAAAATAAAAATTTTGCTTTAGTAGACACAATGAATAAATGTTCAACTTTTCAGCCCTCTAGAACCATTTGTGTGGCCAGTATGCACGAAACTATGTTGACATTTTGGTTGACAGTTTCTAATATAGCAATACTTCATCAACAACAATTTTTGACTGAAATCTTATCTAATTCAAATTCTTTTTACCATGAATGTAAAATGGTTTTGACTTGAATACTAAACTAACCATTGACCGCTTTCTCCGTCACCAATCCCCATTGACTGGAAAGTGCAATTGATTTAAGGTAATTAATTTTGGGAGGTTACTGAACCTGAATTTTGTCTCTTAGACATATCTTGATTATTGCAAATAATCCTCATGGCAGTAATTTGCAACATGATTGCTCCATACTGCAATTAGCTAATTAAATGAAAATAACATGCATATTTGAATGAGTAAGAATAGATTAGTTTCAGCCAAACGATATTATCTTGTCCAATAGGTTCATCTGTATAGAATGGAATTGTGTTTGCTTTTATAATGTGGACAGTGTTTATTCATATTGTATTTTTTTAACCCATTTACTGCTGCAGGTGGCAGAGAGTAATAAAAGCCATTGTTCATTGCAAGATAATCTATTTCAAGTTATGCATTGCAAGATAAAAGCCCTGTTTCATAGATAGAACTGAGTTACCATCAATCACAATAGAATTTTATTGACTTAGCTGTAGAATTGTAATGATTGAAATACCTGTCATTTGCACTTAATGTGTTAAAGCTGAGTAAACTGACAAAGTGTGAAGATAATGTTTTGTCAAAATCTAGATTGATCACCTGCTGCTGCATGGAATCAAATAGCTTTTGGCCCAGTTATTATTTAATATCTTGATTAATATAACTGACATATTTCAGAAGACAAAATGACCATAGAGACCCTCAAAAAGCACTTTTTTGAGAAAAAAAGCCAGCTTTTCAATAATGCCTACTTATGTACCCATGCAAATTTTCAAGGTTGTAGCCTAAAAAAATGTGACCAGGAGCACCCAGAGATGTACACATACAAGCAAAGAAAGAAGAATCTGTAGCCCCCTTGGCTGGTTTGTTGGGCCCTCCATTCATGGGGATACAGTGATTTGATATACTTCATATTTATAATTGGTTAACATGATAAATAGATATTTAAAAACTAACCTGGATAATGCATTAGATTATTGCAATAGATGTAGATGGTAATACATTTTGGATTTTACAAATATGCAATTATCTTACTAAAGAGGTTTCAAAATTTGAAAACTGGAATGAGAACTAGCAATATTTATGGCTGAGGGTAATATATTTCTGCTGAAATATCTTAAATTTCATTCTCTGGATTTTGAAAAAATCAAAATGGGCGTTTGGAAGAAAAAGGTTTTCTCACATTTTTGCCCCAAAAATTTACAAGAAAGGTCAGAGGTTAATTCTTTATAGCATACCAAAAAGGATTAACTTTAGAAATCTTTGGCCCTAAGTTCTAACTATTCAACTAAACTTACAAATGTACTGAAAATTTTTACACGAGATGTTTGTGTGAAACAGTTAGAGCTTAAGGAGAAAATATTTTTCCAGAGGTTTGAGAAAGACTTGAAAAAAAAAAAATTTTGAATTTAAGGCATGTGATAAGATTACAGAAATGCCTTTTGAGGAGGTTATCTATTAGGAAAGAAAAGATGATGAAACTGCATAAATAAAAAAAGAATTAAAAAATGTGAAGGTCAGTGAGGCTGGAGTGTATTGTCTCATGATGTGCTTTCTGGAGTCTGAGTCTAGAGAAATATTTTAGATGAGGAGTCACTTAGTACAACCATCTTGGAAAGATTCTGGTATAATTTTTTTTTAATTTTCTTTTTTGCTTCAAGAAAAAAAAGGGACAACTGCTGATTACATCCATACGACAGCTGATTCAGTCTCTTGTCTAAT
Organism: Thysanoteuthis rhombus; assembly: GCA_963457665.1. NCBI lineage: Eukaryota > Metazoa > Mollusca > Cephalopoda > Oegopsida > Thysanoteuthidae > Thysanoteuthis > Thysanoteuthis major. The sequence goes on from OY735206.1 coordinate 66,521,159, forward strand.
TTTTCTCTGCACTTATTGACCAGCTTGTAAAAGACACACATCCCGAATCAGAAGTTGCAGAAGGAGAAAACTGGAGCAAAAGGAGATAATGCTGACATATAACACAATCATTGGAACAAAGGATCCTTTACAACAAAACAACACTTAACAAGAGACATCAAACAGGACTAATAGTCTCTGTAATTATTTGCTGCAAATGAGTAGGAAGGTTTTTGATAATTAGGCAGTCTAACAATAATTACATATGTTTACAAGGATATAAATACAGGGTGCCGCTTAAAATATATACACACTTTGTTTGTTAATAGCAAGCATGGTTATTACTTCAAAGCCAATTAAACACTTCCATACTAAACTATGAATGTTGAAATATAATAAACAGCAACAAATGTATCTCTTGTAAATTGTGCAATAATTCTTGTTGCTATCCATGTGTCAGTAGATATTTACAACTCTGTCTCTTGTACTGCAAAAAGGAGAACTTTTTGAATACTTTGAGCATCATCTAAACATGAAAATCCTAGACTTTTTGTCATTACTTTGTTATAACATTATATCATGTTTCAACCAGTAGTTCTGATGTGAAGGGTTATTGTCATTCAATGAATCATTCTGGCTAACATTGTCATCTTTGTTGTTCAGGCTGGGGTAGAGCTCTATTCTCTTCTTCAGGGGTATATTAAACCAAATATATTTTATTTTTTCTCTCCTACCGATCTCCACCAGACCACTCGTCAAGTGGCAAAGATTTGTCTAGTTCCATCAGTTTTCTTCAATAATTCAAATGATACTTTAAATAAACCTAATAATTTTAATTAATACTAACATAATATACCAAGCAAAATTCCCTCATTTGACCAGTCATCTTAGGATGGGGACTTGAAGATTTCTAGATTTGAAAAAAATCCAAGAAAGACTGAAATGTAATGATCAAAACAATGTCAGTCAGGATACTAATTTAAATTTTCATTGATGAAGGACAACACTTTACCATAGAACTTCAGCCAACATTAAGGAGGCTGAAAATACACTGGTTTAATTGTTGTGATCAAAACAAAAAATTATGCTTGCTCAAAAAATTCACCAATTACTGACCATACTTCACTTCAGAGCATCAGACATGGCATTTCAAAGATGTTAGCAAGAAGCTCCTTGTTTGCTCTTTATTTTCTGTCACGTGCTCAGCGCAAGATTTTTAAACACTTTACATAGATTTTTGGTTGTTTCCAAGCTGAAATGAAATTGCTATCACCTTTCAACAAATGTTATGACTTCAATGCTGTCTAAACACTTTCACTTTTGTTCAGTTACTTAATTAAAATTGCAGCAGTAATGCCAATTTTTTTCATTTCGGCTTTGAGAGAAGCGCCTACCAAAAAACATTTGCAGTTGCAATTTGATGTCAAGGGTAAAGGAAGAAAACAGAAATAAACAAATTACAGAGCAGTAATATTGGATTCTTTTTGCTTTTAATACTCATGGGGTTGTTACAAGCCCCTAGTGACTCAAACCTACATTGTTTTTTTTTTTTAATGCTTTTTAAATTTTCAAATATATCTTATTTGAAAAATCCAAATATATTTTATTTGAAAAATATTTCTGCTACAGGATCCAATTTTTCCCCTTTACTCTATTTATGGAAAATAATTATATAGATACCATGTATTATACTTTGATCCTTTCAGAAAACGAAGACCGGGAAACTGGGGTGAACAAAGCATTGAATAATACTAACAACACTTCATTTCAGAAATTCAAATGGGAAAAGGCTAATGGATACAACAACTGAAATAGTATCATGAAGATAACAAAGATGGGGAAACTGGTTCAACAGAATCAATGTATAATAGTAATAACAACTAATATTACAAATTCACATATATATAGGTAGTAATAGTAATGATGATTGTAATAAATTTTTGTGAAGGTAAAACCCAGGATTAATTTTTCAAGGCAGGCAGGTCCTTCAAACTTGTCATTATGAACTACTACTATGACACCTGTTGAGCAGTAATTATGAAGAGGATGGATTGCTCAATTTTGTTTAATCTTGTCTCCTATTGAGTGCTTTTGACAATTAAAGCTGAAAATGACAAATGGAAAAAGGAATTCTGGATTAGCCATTTTTTTTCCAAACCTTAGCTCTAACCCTACTTCCAGCTACATTTAAATGGAAATTTCCTTCATAGTGGTAATTCCTGTATCAACGTACCTTTTTGTATTTGGTCATGTGACTTCATTCTTGTGCTTATGTATACAGCATTAGGGGTTAGTTGACGTGAATAATGGTAATGCATAAAAAGTTCAAATTAAAAGAAAGGTTGTTGAGACATTTTCCCTTTATAGCAAAAAAAAAAAAAACATCTGATATAAGTTGAGTTTGTCTTTGAATCCTTGATTTTCTTGAGCTCATCACTTGATGAGGAATATATTGCCATTGCTGATCCAACCATGTCTTGATCTGAATGTTGTTCCTTCTTTTGGCTCAGGCAATCTCTAACTTGGCAATGGATTCTCTCAATCCTAACAGCTGCTCCAACTATGAAAAACTATCTGGGGCTTCCTTTCTGTGGGCTGCCTCTTCGCATCTAGTTAATCCATGGAATTCTACTTTTGGACATTTCATTGTTTCAGTTATACCATCAGCCATGAACCTTTTTGCGTCAACTACACCCTACCACTCTACCTCACCTGGCATAACAGTTACTGGCATAGCTAGAGATTATAGGGGCCACAGGGGCTTGACTCCTTGAGGGGGGTCTTCTCCAAAGTTTAGTGAGATTTGATGAAGGAAAATTAGTGATAAATGGACATGCACTATCACTCAATTGGCAAAACCTTCCACTAGAGGCTCAAGTATTATAAATGCAATTCATGTATGGTGTATGAAAGGATGTGTATCTGACATCAAGATGAAATAAGACAATCTGGAAAACGAGTGTAAATATGAATATCTAGTTTAATTCATATTTGTAGTGATAATTTTGTCAGGTGGTTTCCAAAACCCAGAAAATTAGAGGGTAGGGAATAAAGATTCTTATCTATGTAGTGTACGAAGGCCAAGTTTTGCTAAGGAGGGGGGAATGTTGTTGGGTCAGTGTATATGTGAGTGCATGTGTGTATGTGTCACTGTTGGAGGAGACTAGATTATCTGTAAATTCATAGTGAGTGTCTGTGCGTGTATGATTCTGCTTGGAGCTAGTGTGTGTCTCGGTAGTGTGTCATGGTGATTTTTTGTGTGTGTACAAATGAATAGTCTGTGGGTTTTTCAGTGCATGTGTGGTGATGCACTGGTAGTGTATATAATGGTAATTCTATGTGTGTGCATGTGTACGTGTGTGAATATGTATATTTAGAAGTGCATCTTAGTTGGACTAAATATTGTAAAATGCCAGTAGAAATGCAGTGAATGAACTACAAGTAATGAAGCGTTTGGAGGGCCACCCCTGCCTTAATTGAGAGCTACTTGAAAATGCCCCCCCTCCTCAGCGAAGCCTCTGATAACAACCAATGTTTAAGACTTGAAAATGCTCTATTGATTTCTATATTTATGTATTTGCATATTCACACCATACATGTGTGTGTGTGTGTGCGGTCTCTCTTGCTTTCTCTCTCATACATACATATCTGTTGACATGAGCAACCAGATTTAAAAAAAGGACACCAGTAGTATCAGATTCAATAATGTAGAACCTCGTTTTGTCTTTCTAGGTGAAGTTCACGTTAACCACTCTGTGTCTTTAAATTTCCATCTGGTCAGTTAATTCAAATCTCACAACATTGAATTAACGTAAAATTTTGAGAACATCACAAACTGGGCTCATGAAAATTAACTGGGTGGTTGTGAATACAAGATGAAATATATAATGGGGCTGCATTTTCATCTGGCATTTCCACACTGTGATGGAAAACCAACAGAGTCTGGTGACATCATGTGGTACTACTGGGGCAACCTGGATTAGTGGTATTATATTAAAGTTATCTTGAATGAAATTTACCCAGTTTAGCACTGGGTCCAATTGGAGGAGAAGAGAGGAGGAAGATTTTTTTATAACTAATTTCAAGTAGGATTGGACTTGTTTGCTTAGAAAATCAGTTATTAATTCTAGGCTTTTATCTGGGCTCAAAATCTGATTGCTGGTACCAGTAGGAAATATGTAACTGTCTCGGTCATTTACCTGACTATTATCATATTTATTATTATTTTTACTTTTGGAATTTGCTGATTTGATTCGGTAGCTGATCACAGGACTGAAAACCAAAACACGCAAGGTCCTATCTCATGAACCATATGAAATGAGGCTTGTTAAAACATCCACCAAGGAAAAAGAATGATCGTATAGATATGGTTTTATGGTCAATTGACATCTATATAATGGTCATGTAGGGAAAATTTTTTTCCCCGTATCCAAAGTTGTTTAAAATATTCAAACTGGCAGAAACTTGATGAAGGGCTACCTATAACTGGGTTTTACAGGATTGTTTTTTCATTTGAAATATTTTACTAACTCATATTTAAGTGAAATTTAAAAAAAAAAAAGGAATTCAAACTGAAGACAAAATCAGTGATGGTGCCTGACCAAAACAAACCTGGATTCCCAGCAGCCTTGCCCAGACTTGCAAAATTTAATCTTAGTCCGTCTTTTCATGGCAAAAACATTGTTATGTAGTTTGTGATACTGCAACATGTAATAGATATTGCCATCTTTCATGCCTCATTCTATTCATTGTAATATTGATTGGTGGCTTTGAATCCAATTTATTATGTAAAACTCACATAAAAACCTTTTCCGTCCTCATAGTTTTCTAGCTGAACCTTGCCTGAGCTTGTGCATAGGACAAAATGTAGATATAATGCTGAAATATTTTCTAAATGTTTTCGATTCTGTGAGATTTATGAATTTAATAGTTCTATGGTTCAAATCTTACTCTTTTATATTTTTTTAAATCTAAAAACAATTCATGCAATTAACTTATAGATTATGGAATAACACACATTTCTTAAAATACATAGAGATATTATATTTGCTTGATAAATGCTTAGTGTTCCTTTTCTACAGATTACTTATGACAGTATTTTTTTTTTTTTTAATTGTCTAAATAATTCTCTTTTTTTCTTTCAATTTTATTATTCTGAATGTCTGTCCTTATTTTCCGGGTCAGACATAATGCTCCGTTTGTAAAGTTGCAAATGAGTTATTTCCCTTGTACAAAGAAAAATGGTCGTCTGACAGACGATGATAAGGAAGTAAGAGAAACAAATAAGTCTTTGTATGTTTGATACACAATACATGTCCATTAATGGTAAACTGTTACCCATAAATCTTCCATCACACAAACAGACAGATTTTTATCTCAATCTTCAATTAACATTTAATTCAAAACTCGCGATAATCTTAATTATCAGAAAAGTCTATTCAAGTTCCATAAGGACAAGGATTGTTATTTTTCTACAAAACTTATTATTACAACCTTCACTGGAAAGAAATGTATCAACCTTATCTGCCTTCAAATTTTTTTTGAAAAGAAAAGAAAAAGACAAACATTCAAAAATATTTTCATTAAGCAATACACTTCAAAGCTAGTCATTCTATAACATTATTGTCAAAATCATGTAGGGGGGGAAAAAGACTCATACACAGTAGATATTTATTCCATGGTGGTCCAATAGATTCTACGTGAAGCAATAGATATGGAAATTTAGACTGCTTGGCTGCCCTGACAAACCTGAAAGCTGATACTGTTTTGTTTTTTTTAAAAGTACTAGTTAATTCCCCTGAATAAATTCACTGATACATTTGAATTTTTAAGAGATAATCTGCTCAGAAAAGAAACAAACTGAATTACTGGGTAGAGTCCATATTCTCAAATGGTGGTTAAGAGATTCAAGTGGAAGAGTCGATTGTTAAGGACAGAGAAACAAAAAAAAATCACTCTGTTCACTATATAAGTAGATTAAATCAATACAAGTTGGTATCAAACCATCAATACTGGTAGATCTAATGAGAACTGATCTCAGAAACAAGGGTTGGCAAGATTAACTTGCTGATCATTACTATATGACATACATCCTAATCCATTTTTCTATTTTTGTGATCAATCCGTTAATCCCAGTAAAAGATTCATAGATAAATTAGGATTTTAGAAAAAAATACTGAATCAGTTTACCTGGGAGAGTCCCTAGCTCTAAACGCTTGGTATTTTTATCAGCAAAATTGCCACCTTTGAGTGCAAGAGCCCAGCGTTATGGACAAAGAACCAAGAAAATCATACTATTCATTATATAGATATAACTCTAACCATAAAGGTTAAACACCTTTATTCTCAGTTCGAAATTCATTTTTTCAATTCTTAGAAGTGAATTTGTGACATGACATCCAGCAACGTTAGAGAAAAAGCTGAAATCTCGCTATACTTTGATATCCCACACTCCAGAGTGGCCATTTGAACATCATCTCCTGCTGAACCAGTTTTTAGTTTATTGTTTATCCTCTAACTTTAGTGCTGAAGCCAAAGCTGAAAAATGCATAATTAGCTTAATTATAAAAGGAGAAAGAATTTTGAATGAGCTCACTTTGAATTAATGCCCTAGAGAAAGGCATGAACACACCTGACCCTACTCCCTCTCTCATCTCCAGATATCTAAACAAAATGTCTTGTCATTGGCATGCCATGAAAGCAGACTGAGAAGAGTTGATGAGCAACCACTTGGGAAAACCACTCTCCCGTGACTAACTGATTTACCCAGGTAGTAGCAGCAGCAAAAGTTGTTACTAACATAGTCATCTTAAAATGAAGCTGGGGGTGTGGTGGAGTTGTAGGGCAGTGAGAAAAGGCCTCAACCTTACTGACATATACAGATTAGTGCTATAATTCAACAATGATATTTATTTTAGCATTCCCCTCTCCCACCAACCATCATAATTTGCTGGGTCACTGTTAATGAAATCATTAGAGTGAATGAAAGTTCGACCCTACTCATGATATATAGGGTTTAACAATTAATTAATAATGTGCTTGAATATGAATTTGGTGTTTTGTTCATACATTAATGTGCAACACATAAATCATCAATTTACCATTAGGGAAATCTTTCCTCTTTTCTTTTTTTTCCACTGCAAATGATACCATTCTTTCGTTCCGTTTTGAAACTTTGCACCTCTCCCACCAGTTTCAATGAAATGCGTTCAATTCTTGTGGGTTGATGTTAGTGTTTTTACAGTTATCTCCCTTCCCTGCTCTGAACTGAAAGAAGTCTGTTTATAAAATGTCTGCCTTTCTTTAGAATGTCAAAAGTCAAAAGATTTTATTATTTTCATTCAGAATAGTTTCAGCGCCACATTTAGATAAATTTTTGACATTCATTTTGTTGAGAATTATAAAATAACTAATCTAGATTTAAGGTACTTGAAATTGAATTCAAAATTATGTTAAAGCATAAAAAAAAACTCTCCAAAACCCAAACTACAGAATGGTGTGTTGAAAAATTTCTATGCATCATCAACTGTTACTTCATCAGGCTGCCTCAAATATCTCTAATTAAAACTAATGTTTGGAAAACTGGTTTAATTTATCTAACGGAGATTGAGGAAATAAAAATGCATTATGAATAGATAAATTCTACACCACCTTGTTTCAAATAGCTGAGTGGTGTACGGTGTTGTTATTATATTTAGCTTAGTCTGACACAAGGCAATACTTGAGGAGCACCAAGTTAAGATTACAGAGATATCCTAGAAACCATTAGCAAACTTAAATGGCTGGCCATATTGCAAAAATACCAGACAACTGCTGGATATCACAACTCACAAATAATGAAATAAGATTGTGTGATGATCTGGATGTTTCAGAATGTTTTGACTCTGTGATGCTTGGGCACAAAATAAACAACCAGACCATCGAGAAGGCATAAGTCAAACGACAGACTTCAAATGGCTGATTCATCATGATGATGATGGTGATGATGATGATGATGAAGTGAAGATCAAACTCAATACACATTGGTTAGTAAGATTAGCTTGTTAACCATTGCATAAGTGAGTGTTGGGCTGTTAATGACCACTTTGGTAAGTAGGGAAGTGAAGAAAGTTGACTAATTGGACTAGACCTGAGTTTTGAACTAACTTTATAATTATAATTGAACAGATTTTCTCAGGCATTCTTGTGAAAAGGCGTATTTTACCAGATCTCATATTTTTAGGAAGTATTATTTCTCATTTGACTGAATAATTTTTATCAGAGAGAAAAAAAAGGATATTAAAAAGAATGAGAAGTTTTTGTTTGACTTTTTTAATTACCTGTGATGCACACGAAAGTTAATAGACAAATCAGTTGTTGAAGTCGATCATTAGCATTCTCTGCATACAAACAATAAGTTGTTTATCATGAGCATTTTGTGTATTCATTGATGACCCCCCCCCCCCGCCAAAAAAAAAAGTTTTTTTCTTGATAGAATAGCTACCAAAAAAATCTTTATTTCTAGGTTTTTGACAGACATCAGGTTGTACCTACCTTAGTGCAATGGAGAGGTGCTGTCTAAGGAAGGGATCTCTGGTTCTTGGGCTATGACATTTTTTTAAAATCTCTGTCCACAAGCAAAAAGAAATCATTCCTTAAAGCAGATGGTAAAATCCTAGTTTATTCCCATGGCAAATTTGAATAATCTTAAATTAATATGATTTCAAAGTTTGAACTAAATTAAACTTAAAATTAAAATTCTACAAACCTCACAGTATTCCAGACCTCTTTATTCATTTAGAAAAAAACAATTAGTAAACTAATTCCTAACCTGAATGCACATTGCGTGTCCATTGCATTTTCTGAGAAGAAGAAAAAAGAAAATATTTGTACACGTGGTCATGTGGTGCAAAAATGGCAGTTTATTGATAATCATTAAAATATCAAACTTTATCTCCCAAGAGACATAGATGCACTATGAGTAGATTTTACCAGGTAAGGCTCATAAGAATTGAAAAAAAATCACTAAAGCTTTATCATAGTCAAACTCCAGTCCAAGTCTGGAGTTGACTTTGGTTTGCAACTGTAACAAGAAAACCAAGAACAATTGAGGGGGGGGGTTAAAATGAAAATTCTCCAACCATGATTTGAAGTCACAACAAACTGATTGGTAAGCAGGTCTCTAAGCAACTGTACTAAGTTGACAAGTCTTACATATCTTTGATAATCTGTGTTAGAAATACAGGAGGACTTATTTCATTCTTATTATTCTAATTTTTCTTCTTATTATTATTATGATAATTCTTCTAATAATGATAATATAAATATATCTATATGTATATATAGAAATAAAAAACATTTCTCTCCTGTGATTGAAATCACAATCAAGTGATTGGTAGCTAGATCCCTTACCAACTGAGCTAAATTTCCAAATCTCACATATCAATGAAATTCACGTTACAGGTACGCAAGGACTCATTTCATTCTAATGAATGAATAAACACATTTATATTTTTAAAAAAATATATATATATATACATATATCTTTATATTTTTTTCAATTAATCATATATATATATATATATATATATATATATATATATATATATATATATATACACACACACACACACACACAAGTTGCAGTAATAGAAGCAGGAGTGGAGCTTGACCCTGCAGCAACTAGGCTTGGTATTTATCATACTTGAATTATTTCATTTATATACCAATTTATCAATCATAAAAAGGGAATTTCGATCTGTTTAGACCAATGAAGATGGTATCGCCTTATAATGTGAGAGGTCCAATCTATCTAGCTATCTAGACCTAAACCTGATTTAACTCTTCAGTATTTTAGTGATTGACTTACTTGCAAGCATATATGATAATTATATGAACAATAATAATTTATACAATAATATTGATTATGGGATCTTGAAAATTATGTGGTTATTACCAAATTAAAGATTTATATTTGTGTAATTGTTATCGTGGTAATTTTCCACAAAATATCCAAAATTTAAATTTAACACTGTTGGCCCAACAACGGATTTTAATTTAGAAGATAAGATAATGATAAGAATAAAAGTAAAGTCTGAAATTGCAAATCAAATTTCTTTTTGTATTCAGGTAGGATATTTTTACTTTCATAAATCTTTTAGACGTCTACGAGTCAACTTATCAGCCAACATTATTCTAATTTATATACATATATATATATATCTATATACATATATATATATATATATATATATTTTACTCATTAAAAAATGATGGTGTTATTTATGTATAGATTGACTTTAGGCTCCTCACTGCCAATGTAGTAGGTAATCTATTTCTAAAAAAAAATTTTTTTTTAAATGTTTGACTTATTTAGGAAATTAATCGTATAACAATTAGTTGGAATTTTTTTTGATTTGGCCATATTGACATTTTGAGTCCTTTTGATTATAAACAATCATTTTTTATTTTTGTAAGTTTTTGGCTTGAAATGTCTCCAATTATAGAGCAAATGTACCCTTACCACTGCCTGGCCATTCTAAAATTGGATACACTAACTCACTAAACGATTCTTTTCTCTTTTTTCCTCTTCGTTGCTCACACTGCATTCCTTTAACACATGAAGATTTTCACATATTAATTGTTGTTATGACAACAGATTATTACATCCCCCCCATACCATATCATATCTTTGACATGAATATATCAGATTATGGCGAGTCCACTATGTACATTAGGTTAAATCAGGAATCTGAGAAAATAAACTAATTTGTATGTGTGCCTATCATGTTTAAATTATGAGTGGGGACATGTAAAATTTACATCATTATTGCCAAATATAAGATTAATAAAAACTGAATTAACATTGAAAATATTTGGGAGGGATGGAGTTATAAATATATATATATATATATATATATATATATATATATATGAAATGATCTCCAATCGTTACACGGTTTATATATCACTCAATTCAGTCAACATAAATAGAATAAACAATCAAAGAAAATGGGGCTGTTGCAGGAATTGAACTTACTATTCAATGCAGTGATCCACTTACCATTTGGGTAAACAGCCGCCAGTAATGCTAAGGCCAAATAACTGCTTTCAACCCAAATTCTCATCTTGTTTATTCTCGGTCTATTCATGTGACAACATTTCAAATGAGTTTCTATATAACACAATTTATAATTCATATGTATACACACACACACACACACATATAATTCGGCAGCATATTTTTTCAATATGTTTTTCATTAAAAATGATGGACAAAGAACATCTTTTAATTTTTAATGATCTTTTCTTGTTTTTGTGCAAGCGAATGGATCTCTGATTTTAACATGAATACTTTCTTAAAGAGATAGTGCTCTCGGTAGCATCTTTTGCCATTTTTCAATATCAGAGAGTGGTTTTACTGTTCAATTTCATGGTAGAGTTGTATCTTCTTTGATGTTAATTTATGATTTAATTTTATCATTGAATTTGCTGTTTGAAGTTTGTTTTTTGTCAGTTGCTATAAGTGTTCCAGTGACATCATTTGGTGTGAGCTATAGAGAATTTTTTCTTTTTTGGCTGGATGAGTTTTTCAATTAGCAAATGTATTCAAGTAATCTATCAATTAACTAAATAAGTAATAATCGATCAACAAACTAATCATTAAATACATTCAATATACCAGTGCCTTGACAATCAAATGTGGGACTCCTTGACTTTATAAGTGTTTCTATCATTTATCAATTAATGCAGTTAATTTTATGTAGTTTTTGGGTATTTTCTAGATGGGACTATTATCATTCAAAGCTTTGTGCATTTTTAGATGTGCTTTTATTGCACTTAGATTTGAGAGGTGGGTGTTCATGATAGGGGACACGATCCTTAAAAGGGTAAGTAAACTAATATATGATATTAGTCAAGCTAACTGGGGACTTTTCAAGACAGATGTTGGTGATCATGTCTTGAATTTTTCATAGTAAATTAATATTTGTCTTTTTCAATTAGAGAAGTGTATTTTTTTATATTTTGGATTACTGACACATCTTGTTTATAATTGTTGTGTATTTGGTTATGAAAAAATAAATTTATTATATTTTTTATTGTTGTTAAACTTGATAGCAAAACTATAAACCTTTTTAAGGGCTAATTTCATTAGGTTGTCAACCATATAATTAGGAGAGTCATTATTTACTAAGGTACGTTTTATATTGTCATGTTCTCTATAAAATGAATTACAGGAAGAGGAAATTGAATTCACCGTCAATCAAATTTTTGATGACGGCTTTTTTATATCTATACGGACATTCACTGTCATAGTTAAGCAACATCGTTAGTCTTCATGTGTATGTTTCTATTAGGGTCGTAAAGAGGAACTTTAATAGTACGAGTAACTAAGAGCTTATGGAGGGTGGCAGGTTTGATTTTTGCAAAGATATATACATTTATACTGGTTCTTTTGAGCAAAATTTAGCTAATAAATTATTAAATTTGAATAAATAAAGTTTATAAATATCCTCTTTTACTTGATTTGAAAAAATAAAAAAAATCAAAAAAATCTTGAGGATACTAATGTTAGAACCTAAGGTTATTTTAGTTTGAGGCAATTCTTTTTCAAGGGAAAAAGATAACTTCCTGTAAAAATAAGACACAAAATGAAAAAAAGAGACAGCAGTTAGGTATAAATGATTTTGTTTAATTAAATACAATTATATACATTTTACTTGTTCCATATTCACACAAAGATACCACTACGAACTGTAAATCTCTTGCTTCAGTGAAGAGTTGTCTGGCAAACAGGAGATAGACAGGTGCAAACATTTTAAAAGGTCTTCAACAATAAATAAGGCAAGAAATCTTCCATTTGCAGCAAGATTCAATAAAGAAAAGAAAATAAGATGAAAATATATTTCTACCATTATAGCAGACTTGAGAAAAAAAGAGAAAAAAAAAAATTGGTCATAGTAAATAATGATGACCTTCCTTGGAGCATACAAATACTTAACTTATCTCACAACTGGTTCATTTTTATAGATGAATTTGTTTAACCATGTATAAGGCTGTTAGGAAAATTTATATATGCATAGATAATGAAGATTTAGTTTATGTTACTTTGATTCCTATGTGAGAATATTTTTCATGAGGTTTATGAACAATTACATATATATAAAAGCATAAGTTGAAAAGTTAACGATTTCTGATTAAAAAAGAGTACAAAACAAGTCAATGCTGGTCTATTATTTGGACAATGAGCACAAAATGCTTTAAAATAATTTTCAACAAACACCTTAATCTTTTAAACAATTATTTTTTTATTATTCTACATTTTTGAGACATATATCCTCATCCTTGTTGTTTTTATCACAAAAAATGATTTAGTATTTTTTTCCTACCAAGAACATGACATTTTAGGAAAACCACAGTATTTGGCACTATGATTGAAAGAAAACCTGTTCTCATCGGTACGTTGACCTTTTCACCCTATATGCTCAACATAACACTATCCAAGCGTAAATTTGCTTAAACTGTGGTGTGGTTGAAAGATAATATGGAAGAAAGTGTGTAGTGTTCAAAACAACAAAGATGAAGATAAGTCGAAACAAAATACGGACTAATGAAAAGAATTTGTGTCCAGATTTAAGAAAAAAAATCAATTTTAAATTTCATAAAGATGAAAATATAAATTATTTTCCCCAATAACCATGAAATAAGCTCGTTTGTTAGGTTAGTTTAAGATTATATCCCCTAAATGTTTAATATCAGTATAAAAAAACAAAAAAACAAAAAACAACAATAAACAAAGAAAAAACAAATAATATAATCAAGATTTGAATCACTTTCAATTCCTTGGCCAAATATCCATATTTTAAATCTGAAATCTGAAATGGGTTGGGTTGGGTTGGGTTGGGGAAGCCTTATTGAAAAAAATTATAATGAATACAGCAGAAACAAGTTCAGTGAATTCTTATAGCAAGTCTGCAAAATGTTTTAAAAACAATTTTATCTTTCATTCTTAAATGAATGGAACAATTTTCTTTATGACTTCTGATTAAGTTCTCGTCATAAATAAAAAATGCAATTTGTTTTCCACTAATCAGAATTTAATTAAATTAATTTTCTAATATTGACTGAAAGCAAAAACTTCAGAAATTCAAAATGATCGTGAAATAGCTGATTATACATAAGGAAATAAAATCTTACATCTTTTAATCCAAATTTGCAACACTTGATACTATAATCTTTTCTCATCGGGTTTGGGATGAAAATATCCAATTTTTTATAAATAATAGCCCTTGTATAATCAAATCATGGATGAAAAGTATAAAATACTTGGAAAGATGAGTCTGTTGAGAATTATTTGAGAGAGAGTGGTGAGGTGTTACACATGTGTGTAGTTATTTCGCATGAAATGACCGATTATGAATATAAAAAAATACAATTACATAACATACAATAATGATAATAATAATATTGTCCATAACTCTGAGAAGAATCATCAGGATTACAAATTTTGTTCAAACAATTGAACTCCTTTGTATTCCAGATGTTTATTCATTATATCAACTGAATGAGGAGCAGAAGTCATGCTAGTATAGGTTTTGGCACTATCCTTATTTAGCAAAGATGTTGGGGAATTTATCTGTGCATAATTTGGAATTGCCTGGGTATATGGGTGATGGTATGGTTTTGTTTGTGTATCCAGTGTTGCTGAAATGGACTCATCTACTTGGTATATAAACAACCACTTTTTTTTCGGTTGTTTTCTGAAGAAATAAGTCTTTACTTTTCTTATGGTTTATACCTTATGACTGGCCGAGGAATTAATCCGCTGAAATGTGTTAACAACATCAAAAATACGAAGAGCTCAACTGTCTAAAAGTAATTTGGAATGGTAACATTTTTTCACTAAATCTGTTCCACTTAATTTTAGACCAGTTCTCAATAGATTTGTAATGATGATATTCTATCTTTATAAAGCTCTCTATTTTTAGAGACTAAAACATCTTTGAAAGTCAAAGGATGAAATAATACCCTTTGATAACTGAATCATTTACCTTGAACGAAATGCTCAAGATAATTGAAACAGGGGATAGCCAGTTGCAGAGATATCAGGTGAATATAAAGGGTGTGCTAAAACTTCATATCTTAAGTACCACAGCCTCATTGCAATGATTCATAAAACACATTTTTTTGCAGAAATTTCAATGACTATGTGAACAAAGAATTTTTTCGGGTGAAAAATTATTTGGCAGGTTTCACAATCCTAAAAAATGTATTCATGATAAATCTGAGATAGTTGCATATTTTCCACCAATGCGAGTGATTGATGTTGGAGGGGTGGAGAGAATATGTCGCACTAGTCTTCAAATGGGAGAGGGCTATTCTACCTTAAAAATCAGTATTAAAAATCCAAAGGTCAAGAGAAAATATGCAAATCTATACAATTAAAATTATTTTCCAATTCAAAACATTTGATTGGGTAACTGATAATGAGGCTAACCATTTATCTCATGTAACTAAAATGGTAGATAGACAAGATAATAAGCCAACACAGCCGTTCTATTTGCCAACTACACAAGAAATTTTAAAATGGATCTTTTGATAACATATTTTGCTTTTCATTGACCTGAATACTGCAGATCATCCACTCAAATTATACTCAAATTATAACACAACTGAGAAAATCTAATCTCTCCATTTGAGTGAAAATGAAAGTGACATTTTTCTAGACTATCCTTTTCTATTGGATTATATCTAGCAATGAGATGAACTACAAGGGGAGAAGGACTCATGCTTATCCCAAGGGCATTAGTCCAAAATAAATACAAACTTATCAACCTGAGGGGAAATATTGGTACTTTTCATCCAGAATTTAAGATTCTTTTAACAAGGTAAAAAAAGAATTAGTTTCACACCTGGCTTTTGTCATTACTAATAGTGATGATTATATTCTTCACAAATAAATCTAACTTTTGTTACATTTGAAAAGGTTTTTATTCCCACTCCAAAAATGTGAGATTTCTTTTTCAAATATCTTAATATTTATTTTATGAACCATTTCACGAAATCTAGATTTAATCATGAAACATTGCATGGAATTAAGTGATGCAGTGTTCTTTAAGAGATTTTTTTTTTTTTGGTCATATATTCAGGATAAGTATTTTTAAAAACTTACAACACCATAAAACTTTCATGAAAAGGAACATGTACTGCACATACTTAACTATAAGATGAGTAGTTTACAAGAGTATTTGAAGAACTCCAGCTCACAGCAACTTATCCAAGCCCCATAACTGTCAGTGTCAACCTTTAATAGATGGGGGCCCCCTAACCATAATGCAGAATGATATTTACATCGTTTCTAAGTTTGCCTGTCTTATATATCAAAATATATGATAGTTCACAAGAAAAAAATTGTTTCATCTTTTTGTTTTTTGATAAAAGATCAAATATCCAACATTCAATAAACATTTCCATTGTATTTCATTCCAAATTATGAAAAAATGAATACTGACAATCTAATATCTCTAATAAGCTTTGCTTAGTGTGGCACTAAGTTACTGTAGCTGGAGTTCCTAAAAAAGTCACCTAACCAAGTTCTGAATAGATTTTTTATTACTCAAGAGAGTAGAGAATATCTCTTAAATAGTAAGATAGAGGGATTTGGATTAATTATTATTTGCTCTTCTTAGATTTATCTTTTAGAATTCTACAACTGCGAGGTTGATGTTGATAATTTTAAAAAGTAAATATCCCAAAATGAGGCCAAAATAAAGAAAAAAAAAATCAATTATAAGAAGTTCAGTGCTTTGGAATTATTTGCTCAGCCTTTTCATTCCTCCCTTATGCCACACACACACACACACACTCATACACACAGAGTGAAGAACTGGTGTAATAAATCATTCATTCACTCTTCGATTTCATTCATCTCCGTCACACCAATGACTCATTTTCTTCATCAGATGAGAAATGAGACCAGCCACTTTGGTGTGCAATGAGATAATAGTCTGTGATGAAGACTTCAAGCGAATTTCCAATCGATTGTTATTGTATTCTGTAGGGTGATACCAGTTGATGTCGCTGTACATATGACTTTGGATCGAAGCCTGCAATAATGGAAAAAAAAGAAAAAAAAAAAAGGGTAAAATGCAAGGGAAGATAACTCGTATTTTTACGAGACACGAAAGGAAAGTAATTTTAGAAAAGCTTTTATCCAGAGGTTTATGCCAATTAATTGAGTAATTTAGGGGTTAGAGTTATTCATTGATTAGAGCAATATTTTTGATAATAAAATTTATCATAGCTTCACTTCTCATCGCTTCTTGTATTTTAAAAACTATTTTTTTGCATCATACAATTCTTTACATCTAAGGATAGAAAAAGAAAATGAATCGGAATTGACAAAGCAATGACAATTCTACATGAAATGAGCTCAGAGAATGAATTGTCTGACATATTGTGTGAGAGAGAGAGGGAAAAAAAGTTTTGATTACGCATGTTAAGGTCTGTCAAATTCCAAAGAGAAAAAGATGTTAAATACAGTGAAAAGCCATTCTAATGATAAATAAAAAAAATTCTTCAAATGAAATTGGTGTTATATATATATATCTGAAAGGTTTTATACATAAGGATATAATTAATTCAATTCAAGTTGAAGAATAACCTATTTATTACCTTTTCTAAAAGTTGGTGTGTGTGTGAACAGAACTTCTAAAATAGTGAGAGAGAAAATCTTATTTTTTAAGTTAGAGGTTTACGGCTCATTTTGAAATGCTCCAGTGATCCCAAAGTGACCTTTGAAAGATTAAATAGTTAAAGTCACATTCTAAGTCCCTTATTGAACATTTTGGCCTAGAGAAAAGAAATTATCACTAAAAATGATGAAGAGAAATAGCTCCTTGATGTATACAACCACGGAAAATTTTACATTAAACTTTTTCCTTTTTTTTAAATACCCGAATATATATGTATATATAGTCAGAGCATCATACATATATACTTTTAAGAAGCAAGATGAAGTCCATTTTGTGCTTTGATATACTTACTTTATTTGTACTGTTTATTAAATGAATTCCAAGTCCATTCACACCAATATGACAAAGCATTTGATGATTGGGCTGAAATAATAAAATAAAATGAAGAACTTATATGATAGAAAAGAAGTCAAACCAAATGAATAATCATGGGGCTTACCAGAAAAACTGTTCATGTCACTGAAGCCTCTATGGCTCAACTAATTGGATTTCATTATATAACAAACATAGAACCCATTGAAAACAATAGGTAGCATTTTTGCTGTATTATGCTAATCAACAAATGTACAGAATCTGATTAAGATAAATTCAAAACCAAAATTACTGAGTGGAAGCAGTATCCACGTCAGTTTTAGTCTGTGTTTGATGTATTTCCAAGTTTACAGTGGTAAGAGGATAGAATATATTATTGATTTTTAGTTATAAAAAGGGGGGGGGGCACATTGTGAATATAGTAATGAATATCAAATTGTCAATGTGATCTACAATTTCAAGTGATGTTTTTGTTCTTTTTAAATCAGGCTGTCTCTCTAGTGACTTTCACTGCTTTGATATCGTCTTCCCCTACCCAATCCATCTAACTGACATTAACTGAGGCTTGAGATCCTACACCAATTCATCTATGTTGTAGTTGCTCTACTAAAGTCCATGACAGGTGGGGGGGGGGGAATATTCAGTCATTAATTAAGACAACAATATTTATTCCCTGGAGAAAAAAATGAGGATACTAAATTAGAAAGATATTCAACTTATGATGAAAACTGACTTATTCTTATTTCAATAGTTATTCAGATGACTGAACTAATCCTTTTTGTTGTAATCACATTTCTGATGATCCATGACAGTCTTCTTCAGATGTATAAATTTGTATAAAAAAAGAGAGATCCCTCTTTTTTTGTAAGTAATGCAAATCAGATAATTGTAGCAAAAATATACTGATTATACCCACCCATTCACATCAACGTGTGTAATGCAGGCGATTCCATATGTCTTTCAAATATGGTGTAGCTCTCTAATACTTTCTTTGCTAAGCAAAGAAATTAATACCAGCCTGACATATACACTTGTTTGCAAAGCTAACGCACATAGTTTATTTCAATTTTCTCCCCCTCCAGTTATCCCTATCTGAAGAAGGCCACAGAATGGATCTGCCAAAATATGGTAACAACAAAAAGAACCAGATCAACAGACTGAACAATTCTTGGAACACTTGCAAAAATTACAGAAGATGACTTACCCTTAACTGGAAAGTTCCATAGAAAAAAGCTGAACCATAGACTTGCAATGTTTGGCATTTCTTGATAAACTGCAGCTTGAGAGTCTGAAGAGGTAAGTGTTAAAACAAAGAACAATTATTGAAAAACAAAAACAATGAAATTCCTTTCTGATTCAATAATCCAATTATTAACAAAACTAACTTTGCCAGATTTTGAATAACATGGAAGGATATAAGCCATAAGAGATTCAAGTTACAAGTTATACCATCTTCTACAAGACAACAACAATGCAGTTCTTGGATTGCTGGACTGATTCTTGAAAAAGAATATCAGGATTTTAGTGCCATCAGATTTATCAGTCCTTATCTTCTATTATTATATTCATCAATCTCAGATTGAATCAGTTTTATTGCCCATCCCCTGCCTCGTGATGGGCATTTAGATATGGAATAGATATTAGTTTTATTCTGGCACAGAGCCAAGATAGGAGGAAAGTCAGTGAGGATCAAACTCATTATACCATTAAATATTACTCTATGACGGGCATCCACATCTGAACATTGAGCAAATCATATCAATTGAAATCATGCCATCATCTCTGGAAGCTCATGGTGAACAATTGGTGAAACAGTAGTGGTTCGATAGATCATGGCTTCCTTCAGAGGTGAAGAAGGTTTTGACTTTGATGCATCGTAATGCTGTCTCATCGTGTTTATAATATTGTTGGAGATTTAGAGACTTCCATGTACCATTCTTTCCTATAATCTTGACCAGTGGTTCTCGACTGGAAGGCACTCAAGCTTCCAGAGGAAGATTTTTATTAAGAGAAGGAATTTTAACCAGGGAGGAATGTATAATAGAAAGTATAATGGTAAAAAAATTACTAGATGACACATGAAAATGTGTACGTGTGTGCGGAGGTGTAGTTTGAGGAAACTTGGGATCAAAAGCGGGGGGGGGATATAATCTGGGATTCTGAGAACCACTGATTTAACCCATTTCCTTACTGGTTATAATCCCTCTAATCAGGATCAAATTGAAGATGTCTTCAATGAATTTATTGATTTTTGGATGAAAATTTCCCCAGAAAGGGAATCAACAATAGTCTGTGAAGGTAGATTAAATGTATAAAGGCTGAGGAAGAATATTTTGACTTAATTAATACTCTTTTAAAATGTATTTTTTGTTGAAATAAATCATTTATTTAATGTTAAACAACCTATTATAAAAAAAAGAATTATGAGAACACACTACTAATTCCAATGTTTCATCATGTGATGACTCAGATGTAAAGAACAAGGAGAAAAGGTCATAACAGCAAAGACTGTATAATGGCTGATGACAAAAAATAAACAGAACATCATTTTTGCAATCTTCAACAACTTTCTGTAGTGAAATCTGTAAATCTGTAGTATGATATTCTATCAGTTCCTTTTTAAGGAAAACATATTCCAGATTCATTGACAGACCTGCAGGACTTCTAAAACTAGTCATATATCTCTGTGGAAGTGGTTACACATTATACACAAGTTCTAATTACTAAGGAGATGGGTGGGTGATTTATGGTAGTAAATGGTCAAATATGACTGCATTAAAAAAAATCTTTTCTTTTACTCTTCCCTGCAACAATACTCTGGCTCACTGACATATTGGCTGAAGAGAGACACACATAAAGCATCAAGTTAACCAATCACCATTTGGATATGCTCTCTTCGTAGATGTCTAAGAATTGACTGAACTCTGATTTTCTGACAAACGTTGATGATAAACCCATTTTTTTGCAACTGCAATATTGAAATAAAGATTTATTCTCAATTTTCTTAATCTGACTTCTTGTCAGTTTATCAAGATCCTAAATACAATAGGACATGACCAAGATCTGTTCCGTTGTACTTATATTTCAACCAAGTCTAAGGGATGGAATTAAAAAGAAAATGTTTATCACAAAATATTTTGATCTGTTGATTCTCTAATCTTGTTCAGGTGAATTTTGTCAAGTGCATGGTTTAGTTCAGTTTATAATCTAGTCCATGGGTAATGTCATCTTATGGTGATTTTTTGGATTTATTAATCTACAAAAAGAGGTAGAAATAACAAGATAGCAAAACTTGCACAATGAAACTCGATGGAAAGAAAAAACTAATAAAAAACAAAACCTCAAAATACAGTCTGCCAAGAGGATATAATTTTGTGTGAATTTCCAAGACAAGGAATTATTATTATACACTCATTTGGACTAGTGTCCTTTCGGTTGATATATTCTCAACATTTAAGTCATTGTAAACTCTTCTTCAGATTTCTGCTGTGTATGGTAACCTTTTGGCAATTTCAATCTGGGGTTGATTGTTCTCACTCCACTACCCACACTACACGATATCTTGAATTAGTTGATTCTTTCTAGTTCATTCATCCTTGTGATGTTGCTTATGTTTTTTCCACAAAAGCTGAGTATATGAATTCCACTGCCTGACTTGGGGATTGAACTCATTAATATCAGGTAACTACACTCATTAAACCAATGCTTATAACAATAGACCATTGTCCTGTAAACAGTGTGTAAAAGGGTATTACCTTCAAAACTATATGAATAATGAAACTGCACAAGTCAAAATCCACCAGAAAAAAGACTGCTGGAGATGGGAATAGACAAAACATGGCTTAAGAAAGACGCCTGAGAATATCAGCAACCTTTAAAATCTGAAATTTTCCTTTTGAATATTTGAAATATTAGACATGAACTAAAGTTCTACTTCTATCAAATACTTTTCATTGATTTCTCAATATTTCAGGAATTATCTTGTTACTTACAGAAGTCAACCCTATTATTGGGGTAGGACTTCTGCTATAATGTATCAATGTTACCAAATCATGCCACTTTAAAAAAAGTCTCCTTCAGTGGATTTTTTTTAAATGATTCTTTTTTTAAAAAAAATCCTTACCTGGGCATCAAGCGATGGTTCTTCAAGGAGTTGTTTGTACTGAGCAATAATCTCCTTCACCCAATTTGAGCTTCGAATCTGTAGCTTCACAGCAGGAACAAACTTGGACAAATTTCCTGAACTGTGGAGGGAAAAGAAAAATAACTATGCTAGATTCAGCTTCTATGTATGTGCCACAATCACACTAAGACTACAAGGCCTATTGACCTATTATTTGGCATGATGACTTACAAGAGATCCGGTTGTAATATTGAATTTAAAAAAAGATTTAATGAACCAATTATACAAAGAAAAGCAACTATGATTCAAGGGGAGTAACTTTTGATACTTGAAAAATCAGATAGATCGCTTCTAACAGGGATTGGCAAATCACGATCATGGCCTCAATTTATTCGGCTCACCAATTTCATCGAATATTTGACATTGCATACGAAAATTAAGTGTCTTCCTCATCTTTGATTAGTAAATAATGAAATTTAGTATTGAAAAATAGAGCAAAAGTATTATTTTTGCAGATGTCTCAAATGAATCAATGTTTAATAACTAAAATTGTTTCAACACTACACATTCTTCCAATTCTAGTAATGATATAATCAGCTAACTAGGGCCTTGGCCCGCAAGACATGAAAACATTTCTAATCCAACCTGCTTCTGAAAAAAAAAAAAAATATTCGCTGACTCCTGTGTTATAATAAGAAAATTTCTTGAAGGAGAATAGAATTAAAAAATTTGGCTGTCAACTCACCAATACGAACGGGCTGTAGCAATGGTGCAAGGACCACAGGAAATGTAGAGAAGGCAAGCAGCGACAGCAAAAATACTTTGGTCATTGAAAAGATAAAGACCATTGATGTATCTGTGAGATGCTTCATGGAATAACAACTGAATACCAACTTCATGTTGAACTTGCTGAAATAAAAAGATGCATATAATCTGCAGCTTCCTTGTTTATTATGAAATATTAATAAAGAAGTTAATATGTTAAAAAAAGACCTGGATCAACAAAGGTGAGAACAACAGCCCAACTGATAAATGATTGAGGGAAAAATTTCATCTCGGATCTTCAGACAATACAGAGAGGCTAAAGAATATATATGCCAAAGTAAAACAGTCTAAATAATATGATTAATACAAATGTTTGAACTGTCAAGAAACTTGAATTTTATCACTATATTCTTTTATCTTCCATGTTTATTTGAGAGCTGGGTTAAGGATCAAATGTAGAATTCGGACCCAAAAATTGGTTTGGGTCAAGGTATGATATCACATATGATATCAAGGTATGATATCAGAGTGTTAATTTTTTTCTCTCGTTTTTTTATGCAGAATAAATATGTAATTTTAATCCTATCAAAACAAGGATCACCTACATCTGTGCATTGATTTAATTAAACTTTTTTGACAATTCCAATAGCTTTCAATTGTTTGAATGATGTCCTACTTTTTGAATAAATTTCATTTTCACACACACACACACACACACACACACACCCGTGCACACTCAATGATAAAAATGGCACATAATTGATTAATATTAACATGTTGGAAAAAAAAAATTTTAAATCAATATCAACACCCTGATGCAACTTGTGAAACACAGTGTCATACATGATGTTTCTAAAAATTTGCAGCCCTGACCTGAATCAATTTAGGGGTCAAGATTCAACATTTGATGCTAGGTTTATTGTGGGTCAGATAAAATTATCCAGAGAGCAAAGACGTTGATTCCATAAATACCAATTGAGGCAATGCCAAAGAAATCTACGGAGAAATTTATTTTCTAGAATCAACCTAAAATTCAGTTCTTCTAGAGGAGATTTGAAACTAAACAAACCAAATGTTATTTGGTAAAGTTAACGGATAATACTTACATTTAATAACTGCTGTTCCTCTTGAAGATTAACTTTGGCATTTCGTCTCCATTCTAAAATAGGTTTCTCCTGCTCGGGGTCACTTTCGGTCATCATCCTTACCAATGGCTTCCATTTATGAAGGTGGATCACAGGTTTATGGTCCAGCTTCAATTGTAATTCTTTAAAAAATAAATGAACAATGTTGAATTTTCTAAAATTCAGATATATATATATATATATATATATATATAAAACTTCATACATAATATACACATACATATGGATGGGAGAGATGTACTAAGTTTTGCTTAGTACAAGCCAAAGCCAAACGGGGGTAAAAAAATTGTTCTGTGCTAATCTTTCAAGTAGAGAATTACCCGCCTTGAAAAACAGCATCTGAAATCTTGGGTTCAAACACCAATCACTGGAATAGGTTGAGAAATATGCAACTATCTTGCTTGTATGTGTCTTATGGCTATGTAAATAGTTGGACCCTGGGAGGCTCAGAATTTAGGGTCAAAATTACTATATTCTATCAAACTGCAAAAAGAGGCAACACTCCATAAACCGGAAGTACCCTAATTTTAAGCATTTATGTAAACATTTATTTCTAAAAAATATCAGTGGATGTGCCAGTGGCCAAATGGTGAGCAGCATAGAAAATAGGATTGACAGGCAGAGTTCAAACTCTGACTGAGATAATTTGTTTTCTGCACTGATGCCCTTGAGAAATGCATGAATATGGATAAATGATGAAATTAAAAAAAAGGTTCTAGATTTAAAAGAATTCTCATTCAGTAAATTTGTGAATTAGTACAGTATTCTAAGAAAAGATTTTTTTCCAGAAAATTAAAAATTTCAAGAATTTCATTTCACGTCCTCTATTTGCTTATTCATGTTCGCTTTTCGAATTTCCATTAAGGTGAAATAGAATTATCCTTGCAATTGCTTGAAAGTAACAATTCTGAGAGAATCAACATTCCTGGACTAAATGAAGATTGTCACCAGCTTTTAAAAGCAATTGATACAAAGTATAATGAACTTCTGTAAAAGTATTCATTTTTAAAATTTAGAAATCTGGGCAAGGCTGGGAATTTCTGCTAGAAGATGGATATGGATATCTATTTGCTTACTCTAGTCTAGGGCAAACAAATGGAGAAATGTGATATTGGAATACAAGTGCAATACAATCTTGCAAGTGGAGACGGCTTTCTTGATTGAAAGTCAGTAATTGAAATCCTTAGCTCAAACACAGACCACTGGCAGCAGAATGAAACATGCAAATATCTCAGCAAAAAAAGTATAATAAAGTTGCAGATCTAAACATTTTTTTGGATACAGTTTTCATCAAAACAGTTAATAACATTAATAACAGTGTGTAACTGCAATGTTGAATTAAAAAGAAAAAGTAGGGGAGTGCCCATTCAAAAGGTACATGTTTATGATATGTGGAGTAGTCTGCGATGATTATCACGTAAAATAATTTTCCATTCATCATCTGAAACTACAGTTTCAAATTATTTCAGTTACTTCTCCCCAGTGTTGCCAATTTAGATATTTTATACCCAAATTTGGATAATTCTAAAGAGTGAAAGTCAAGGGAGATAATTTATTGAAACTATGAGGAAAGATCTATAATCTTCAATTTTTTTATTGATTTTCTATCGGATTTTCAAATTCAACACCGCACTTGTGCACCGATTAATATATCTGAAGTAAGTCAACTTTGTATAAAAGGCCAGTTGTGCAACCACAGGCACGATCAAACGGCAAGCAAGCCAACAAATTCAATTTTAGGTGAACTCTATTTTGAGAAAAAATTCAAATGAATAGATGAAGAAACTTTTGAATTATCATTTTTTACATACTAGTTAAATGAATAATACCAGTAAGATTGGACACATGAAGAGACGGATTAAATAGTTTTACAGATTCAAAAAGTTAGTAAAAGTTTATTAATACAAATCAATTAATTAATACAAATGATTGATTTGGGGTAAATTGAGGGTAAAAAAAGCTTTCAATTCATTCTCCTTCCATCAGCAAATAGAAAAATTTTTCTTCGGGAGTTCAATAGAAGGCTTTTGTACATGACATTAATAACAGTAGTCAAAGTAGAACTTGCTTACCCAAGTTTTGTGAACAGATCCAAATGGAGAAGATGTTTCCATAGGACTCTGGCATATCCAATTCCTACAAAAACAATCGGTAAAAAATACTGCAATTTATGAAGAATCGATTCTCCAGTTTATGAAGATTGATATTTAAAGTTTCAATCATATTGGACAAGAATGTTCATGACAATTTCATGTCAGACAATCAAATCTCTAAGGCAAGCAAAGGGTTTATGACATGAAATTCAAACAGAACCAATACCGAACATACTTGTCAAAAGCCGAACATACATTAAAGTTGAGCATTCTCATCTTGATTGATTCATTTATGACTAAAGTCAGATTCTGGTATAATTAGAAATATGAAGTAAATTAAAATATATCAGCATGGTAATGCAAGTGAAGAATCACTTTGAGATGGCAAGTCTTTGGCAGAGCAAGCTCAACTTTCAAGAACCAGATGATCCCAATAATCCTAAAAAGAAGAGTATACAACCAATGCATTCTCCCAATAGTCACTTATGGAGCTGAAACATGGAACCTAACCAAGAGACAGGCCTGCAAACTGAGAACCATGCTAAACCTTACGTGAAGAGATCACAAGACAGCACAGTATATAAGGAAGAAAACAGATGTCCGTGACATCATAGGAACTATAAGAAAAACTCAAATGGCAATGGGCACGTCATGTTGCAAGAATGAAAGACAACCGATGGACATCATGTCTCACAACATGGATCCCCAGAGATCACATAAGAAACCGAGGCCGACAGAACACAAGATGGAGAGATGAACTAGACAAATTTGGGAAATACTGGCTCCATGACGCTCATGATAGAGAATTGTGGTGAATCCTGGGGAAGGTCTATGTCCAATGACAGACATTAGAAGAAGAAGAAGAAAAAGAAGAAGGAGAAGGAGGAGGAATTTATTTGTAAATAAACAAACTGAAAGCATATTTCTTATCATGTGAGAGTTCATATATAATTTGATCCACTTTCTTTCATAAGTATGTTTTCTATGACAATTTTTAGGGTGAACTTAATATAAGCCAGAAGACATATGTGGGTTAATAAAAAATAATCTGTAAGTCAATTTGTTTTTTTCCAAAAATAACCCAGGATAGCATATGAGAGAACAGAGGCTCCTCTTAGTTGAATATATTTTCCAAGAATAACAGAACAAAGTGGCCTACCTTGTGGCTGAGATAGTTATGCATTTTATACTAGTGCCAGATTTCATTGTTCAAATCCAGGTAAAGTGCTTGAATGCTGATTTTCCATCTAGGCAGACCCTCCCCACTTAAAGGATTAGCATAACACAGACTTCCTACTTCTAAGTTTAGTAAAAGGAAAAATAAAAGACCAAGAGTAAAACCTCATCCTCCACTAAAAGTTAGTAATTTCAAAGATATCATGAGCAGAGTTGTAATGCAAGACAAACAATTACCAGCCTTGTGAACAATATTATAGTATCTGCCATACAGAAAGAATATATTTTTTCAAGTAAGCTTGGGGGTTGAGTGTAGTGACATTAAAAAAAAAATTTTAAAAAATAAATAAAATAAAATAAAATAAAAAATAATAATCATAATAATAATAATATCATCATCATCATCATCATAATAATCATCATAATCATCATAATCATAATAATAATAATAATAATAATAATAATAAAAAATAAAAAAAAGCACAATATTTATTATAGACAAATATTTTTTAACAAGTCCGACTTCTGCTAATGCCATGATTTTGATTTACGCATACATTTCAGACTCTCCAGACTGGCAATTTTATGTTGAACCAAGTAGAAATAAAAAAAAAAAGTTGACACACTGACCCGTAACATCTGCTCCTTGAAATGACTCACAGTCGTATTATCTCCAGCCGTCAGATTCAATGTCTTCTTCCCACCATCCATCAAATAGATCTCAATTTTCTGACTCTGAAAGAAATATGAACAAAACAAAAATGTTAGAAAATTTTTTTTGAACTGAGACAACTTTTTTCTTAGAGACAGGTTTTGCTATCAAGAGTAGATCATGAAATGTGGTGGTCATAAAATGGTGTTCTGCTCGATCAATGAAGCAAGGTCATAAAATGTCAATGTCATTAAAAGTCACGATAATCTTAGATTAAACGTCTTGTCACTGATATACGGCTTTCCTATAACTATGTTACATTCCTAAGGCAGTTTGCAGCAAAATCCTACAATACTTTCAAAAATCTGCCAAACCCCTGAAAACTGAATATTATCCAATAAATGTGTTTCTCGCTAATTCTTTTCCATTAAAATTAAGAAAGGTTTCAAGTTCCATATCTAATTTTGGTAAAAACTAGACAACCCTGTAACCCGTTGAGGGTAGTAGTGCAATCTGATGTGACCAGAATGAACATTAGATTCAAAAACCTGATTGCATTCAGATTTCTTCAAGCATTTGCAAATAATTAAAATAAGGGAAATTACCCTTTAATTAGCATTCAATAGTTATCTCCCTGGGGATTTTTTTTTTTTTGAGGGATGACAGTGAGAGCATTAGGAGACCTAATACTATTATAATCAAATTGCAAATCACCTCGATTTTTTTTTACAAATTCTTCTGGAAGGAAGAAGTGATTAAATTTTAGAGCGCATCCAGGAATTTTCCATCCATCGATTTAGTGTACAGCGTTGGATAGGTATATGCTCACTGAGTGCTTTTTAGTTTTATATTCAAAATGAAAATCTATATTATTCTTTTCATTCCTTCCTTGTTTCATGCTTGAATAAGTTATGCCCTCATTGTATTTTCCAATGTCTAATCTACCAAGTGTTAGACAGGAAAATATAATATTCAGTGCATTCTACTGAAATGGTAAAAGCTACTTATGGCTTTGTGGTACATACAGCCCGCTGCCACATACAGAGGGTAACAAGATCAAATGCAATCAAAAGCAATTTCTTTGAAATTTGGAAAAAATTCTTTTCTAAGTAAATAAAATTTTGTATGTAGTATGTTCTTCTTTTACAATTACTTAGACAAGTGAAAAAAAAAAATCTGTAAAAGAAAGTCTGTAAAATAAAATAGAAATGAACAACTGCCAAAGTAAGTTTACCATGAAATAATAAATTAATTTGCATATAAACATGTCTCACCCACTAAAGCCATACGGGGAAAATTTGATTTGCAGTTTTAGTTTTTACTTTAATATTCATCAAAACCTCGACTTATGAATTAAAATTTATCATTGGACTGAAAGCGTGTATAGTAAGCATATGAATATAATATACACGCAGCAGACAACGAATCATTTAGACAAAATTATTGCAACAATTACATAAATCTTGAATTTGGCAATAAATGTGTAATTTATTCTGTCCAACTAGTAAAACTGAATTCAAAAGAAGAGACAATTCTTATCAAGTTATGCCATAAAATGATTATCATTAATATTAGAGGTAGGCAGTGGCATCATAGTTTGACATGGGAAATGGATTCGGCAATTCTCTCTCCAACTATCTTGTCACTGCCTTGCCAATATGTTTGACAGAGAAAAGAATGGGTACCACTTTCCCAACAACTACCTTATCTACCCAATTATTAGCACTATAAAGCTGTTACCTCACCATAATAAATCTCAACAGGGTTTGATAATAGACATGACACCAGGATTAGATTATTGATCATCAGATAAACAAATGAAGAAATATATTTTTTGGATAATTTTCTGTCAACAAGGGGTGAATCAACTGATACTTACCGGTCGACTCATGGCAACACTGAGCAGGTTTGCAGCTTTTAAAAATTCTGGTTTTGTTTCTTTATAACAAAGATCATATGGAGTCTTTTTGTTCTTGTCTTGAGGATTCTAGAAAAAAAAAAAAGAAAAAAAAAGGAAAACAGTTAGCATAGAACATTTCAACCATTAATTCTCAATACACCTTACTGGTCACATTGTGTAGAATCTGTTTTGTACTCAAACAGTAATTATCACAAAATCATTTCATGAAACAGTGATATAGAAATTCTCAACTAATGTATTATTACCATAGAAGACGTAAAGTAAAAAAAAACTTGATCTAGTTAGTTCCCCTTTTCAAATGAGGAAAAGATCTTGCATGAACAGAAGTTAATCATTGAGGTTGAAGATGATGTAAACAATCTTTGCAATATTGACAAAACTCACCAGATATTCTTACTTGTTAATCAGGTTTTCAAAAAGAAAAAGTTACTCTCATCTTCATGATGAAACAGAGGCACTTGTAGTGAATCAGTGAAGGTGTTATTTTGATTATATTTTCCTTGTTCATGAATAATGTTGTAGTCCTTTCAATGAACAGTTTGAGTTATTATGAATTTTAAAGAAAAAGTAAAAAAATAATCAATTACTGCTATCCATAACAAACCAGTTTAAGTTTGTACTTAGTAAGTGTGGGTGAGATATATTTCTGTCAATTCTGGCATCAAATGAACTTAATTTTAGTAAAATATAAGACAATCTTCTGCACACATTCACGTATAGCACAAGTCCCCTAACCATTTTTGCTCAGATTTGGATACAAAATTTTTCGTGCTATACACAAAAAAATATGGTAAGCATCAATAGAGATTATTCACAGGAGATCAATCCTTGAATATCAAAACTCAAGAAATTGGTTAATTACCACATCAATATCACTGTCCTCAAGTAAGACATTCACTACTTGGGGATGGCCTCGTATGGCAGCTATGTGCAATGGGGTCTGGAGATCTTTGTTGGTAATGTTGGGTGAACAGCCAGCCTTCAGTAGAGCAACTACTGCTTCTGTGTGACCTTTCCTGTTGAAAAAAAAAGAGAGTCACTTAAAAAAGCAAAACAGGGTATAAATTCAATATTCATATAAAATAATTCTGTTTGCTATGATATACAACAGTTATGCTTTGATTGTTCAGAAACTGATTAATCACAAGAGAGAATTTTCGTGCACTGAAATTTGAATAAAGCAGAAGACAGAGAAGTCAAGACTGTTACGTCACAGAATTACAGGTTTGTAAGAAATCTGGATTAGGAGTTGGTTTAACAAAATAGAGTAATTTTTGATGAAAATGTATTATTTCAACTATAAACTTAATAAATAGGGTTAGGTAGTTTACTGATAGGATGGAGGGAGAGGAGGAAAAACCGAGTTACTTAGTTCAATAAGTTAGGAAGAGAAAGGAGGAAAGAAAGAAATTTACCAAGGAGTCAGGAAAAAAAGGAGAGGGCAGAAAATAATGATAAGTACTTTACTGAATGGAAGGGAGAATTTCTGCATATGAAACTAGTCAATGTATGTATAAAATCTTGATAAAATCATGAACTAGCAATGAAAGTTGGAAGGGATAAGGGAGAGAATGAAAAGATACAGGCATAAAGTGAGAAAAGAGCAGAGGAATGAGATAATGGATAATCTTAGTTGTCAACACCTGTGGAATTTCCACGGGTCCAGCTTGTCAAGTATAAATAAATATCCATTCACTTGGACTAATCAATTTGATAGAGAGTTTATAGTTTATACTAACTGATGGGCTGGATATGTTGCAAGAACGTCAGGCAACTACTGGACATCACGACTCACAACATGGATCCCCAGAGATCACAAACGAAATTGTGGCCGATAGAAAGTAAGATGGCGTGATAAGCTAAATAAATTCAGAGAATACTGGTTCCGTGATTCCCATGATAAAGAGGTTTGGCAAATTTTAGAGAAGGGCCATGTTTGATTACAATGATGATATGAAGCCAAAAAACAAAATTTCAAAAAAAGGAATGATGAAGCAAAAATGATGGGAATTGAAATTGACAAAAGCATTACCACTCCAACAACAGAATGCTTAGTGGAAGTAAAGGAGTCTGCAAAAAGTATCAGGCCAATGGTATGTAGTCTGCAGACTGGATCAGACTGACTGTATTGGGTAAAATTTATCTAAGTTGTTCAGAGAATGAACCAAGAAAAATTAAGGAACCCAAGAGCAACAAAAATAAGTGCAGTCAATATATAGGGAGAGACTGGGACACAATGAGACAACCCCATTCTCTCAAATGCAGTAGGCTGGAAAGTGCTGCCATCTAGGTGAAAGAAAGTAAGGGCACGTATCGACATAAGATGGCAGCACTTTCAAGGTTACAGTCTTACTGTGCTCAATGTCCCATTGTACCCCCGTCACCCCTATATGTTGAATATAAATCAATTTTATTTTATACATGCCAGCAGGTGAGGAATCGGAAAATGTTTTTCTGAATTTCCAAGATTGATTATTGTCATTATTTCCTTTATTTTTTTGGACGATTTCAGCTTTACTCAGGCACATGATGCATCTATTTTTTAGAATTTCTTTTTTATTTTGTTTTTTTTCTTCCTCCTTTTCATCTCAATTCTAATGAACCAACCTAGTAATTCTGCTGGGCTGATATAGTCCAGTTCAAAAGATACAAAAGGATTTCTCAAGATTGATTTCAACTTTCACCACAGAAAGGCTAAATAATACACTGACAATATGTTGTTTAAACAATAAAATTGAAGATAATAGTCTGAGTCCATAAAATAATAAAAATACATCATCTCAGAACATCAGATGACTACGAAAGCTGAAAAATATTTTGACAAAAAAAGATTGCAACAATAATCTAATAAATCTAAGGAATGAAGAGTTATTAAGCATAAAATTGATAAATTTTCTTTTTGTATTTGAAAGAAAAAGAAAAAAAACCCCAAGAAACTAGGCATTAAAAAAAGTTCTCAAAGTTATGACAATATAGTTATAGAAGGCATTTGAAGGAACTTAATGTAGCAAAGTACAAAAAGTATTTGTATTATTTACCAAGAGGCATAATGGATTGGAGAGGCTGACTTATCATCCTTCATGGAATGTGAAAATTGACTCAGTCTGGCATTGATTCCAGCCACATCCCCCTCATAAGCACATTTGTGGATTGGGTAATTTCTAGCCCAAACTGGATCCCTGATTGAAAAGAAAGAAGAAAAGAAAAATATATAGACCAAAAGATTTTGTAATTATAATCCATGTATTTGAAAAAAAACCCAAACAATGAAATTAATAATCAACCTGTATATATATATATATATATATATATATATATATATATATATATACATACATACATAGTAGATTGTGGATTTGCTAAACAAACTAGCTCATGTTTCTGGCAATTGATATATTATTATATTATGTTATTCTGTTAGCCTGATTTGTACCACATATACTATGTATGTATATATATATATATATATATATATATATATATATATATATATATAGGGAGAGACAATGAGCAAATTTCATAGAGTTAAGCTCAGCAAGATAATACCATAAGACAATTGCTGGTGTAGCAAGTTTGAACCTTATGGGATGCCTTATTCCTCTGGTTCTGAGCCAGAATAAACAGTTTAGTAAATAATCGCATAACACACATTTGGTCCCCTTTTTTTTTGTACCTGTTATAAGGGAAGTAAATCATGGAAATGAATTGTCTCCTTAAACTTTTTATGTAATCCAAATCTCTCAAAAGAAATGAAAACATAGCTAACTGTTCAAAGCTACTTCCTCTAAGAGGAAAAAGTCAATGGGGCCCTGTATATATTTGAATTAACCATAAAATAAGAACAAATATATTCAGTTTCTATGGAGAAGTTTTGTAATAAGCGGCTGCTTTAAACTCAATTCAAACATAAATTTGATGCACAAAATTATGTTGGATAATAACAAAAAACTGCCAATTTTCCTTTGATATTTGACTGTGGATAGTATCAATAAACATCAGAATGGCTCTAATTTATCAGCATAGCAATTCTATCATTATAATCTAACATACAATTCTAAGGGAAATTATTTTAACATGATTGACAATTCAATAATTGAAAAATGATTAGAAAATATCAAAACATTTGTTTGTGTTAAGGACCCTAAATGATTGAATTCTTTTGGGATAGGTTTAAAATGTTTACAAAATATCTGACATTTATTTTTTCAATTTATATGTGTAATCGTGATTTCTCATAATAATCATGGCTATTTTCTTGAAAAAGATTGATATATCACAAAAAAAAGGTATAGCTTAAGTGTTAACAAAAGCTGAATTAAATCAGTGAAGGGAATAAATAGAATAAAAAGCAGTGAAAAAGTGAATGTTTCTGTGGTTTTTAATACGTACATGCCCCGCTTTGACTCCATGGCTGATTGATGGTAAGAAATGATTTTCGCATAATCAGGAACACCTCGTCCCCAGTAGATATTGCTAACCACAACATTGGACTATAAAAAAAAAATCTAAATGAGCCAATGATAAACAAGGAATGCATAAAATCTCAACCACTTTATGTATTCTCTACATGAGGCTATTTCTTTGATGAAAACAATCAATAAGAATTAATTTTTCAGATCAATTGAGCATCTTCCTTTCCTCTCTAGAGTGGTCATTTGAATTTTATCAATTGAAAATCCCCCAAGTTTGGTCAAAGTAGTCTGAGGGTGAGGATGTCTAATTGTAAACTATAGTTTTCTTAATGAAGTTAGAGGATATCTTTCACTCATGCAAATACAATAATTTCAATGCTTTATTTTATTGACCAAATTAGTGATATTGTTAACTCATAGCACAAAAGTTTTCAAGTGTATTATCACCAAATCTATCAAATCACAAATTTTTGAAGGTATTCCTTCAAAACGTCTCAACTTTTGTTTGTTCCAATACGACTTGATAGCTTGTATACAAAATTCAAAAATGTTGAAGATCAACACCTTGAATGTTTCAAGGGAGCAAGTGATCCCATTTTTTCTGTTTATTTTATTTGGCTATCATATTTTCATTCTGATATAATGCATGTTTTTCAAAGCAAAAGATCTCAGTTACTTTTACTTTAAATAATAAATCACAGGAAAATTTAGCAAGTAAAAACGGTGCAGATATTTGTGCTTTTATCTCACCTTTCCACTCATGTCTAGTTATTTTCTTGAAAGGTTTTTAGTTTTGTTACGTGCTGTGTAATTGTCATATGGACAAGTTATTTCAGAATCTCCAAACAACTTGGCTTTTCCAAGTGATTTGGAAACAAGTGAAAGATCAGGCAAAACCGTAGAATGACAGAACCATAGACAGATCTGCAGAGAGAATCAAAGAAATATTTGATGGCTACTACTTGTAGAATTCTTGGACCTTTCTAATGAATTAATATTGGATGACTGCATGAGTAAGTGGAACTTTATTATTGTTAGACTAGATATAGATGCAGACAACAATTTATAACTGACCTATACTGCTGGTACAATCATTGGCTGGACTTTATTCTTTGGTGTGTTTTATGCATGTTTAGTATTTACAATATGCAGTTTGCTCTATAATGAAGTGTTGTTTACATGAATTGATAGAGTTCATATTCATAGCATTTTAATGAACGTTTTTCCAATTTTGCTTTTTCACCAGTCAAACTTTTAAAGCACATTAGGTCCAGCAAGCACACCAATTCTGAAGAAATCATTTCGATTAAAAAATATCTTTCAGATACCAATATTTGAAATAAAATTAGAATTGAACATCTATTCACCAAAATGAAATCTCAGAAGTTTGTTGTGTAAGTCACCATTAACAGATGCTGATTTTTGAAAGAGCTGACATAATGCCGAATACAGGCGCATGTTGGTTTGTGGAAAATATGATTCATTGTGTTGGAACTGAGAGTTTTTAGAATTTTCAGCTGATTTACCAATACTTTACAGTTGTAAAAAATTCACGTGAAAAAGTTAGATAATTTCTATGAATCTGAAAATTTTAAAAAAATGAATAAATGAGAAATTGAATAATTGAAGTGTCACAAAAATCAATGAAATTGATTTGCACAATAAATGAAATGCTCCTAATCTCAAAATCATGAATTCTGAAGATTTATCTCAATAAATGTAGACTGACCTTGGCATTATAGGGAAGACCAGAACCAAACAAAGGGTTCATCACAACAGTATCACATTTCTCTATGGCCAGCATTTTTGTCAGAGCGTCAAAGTTGGCAGTGTTACGTCCATCAATGGAGGTTTGTTCTTTGCTTCGAGGAATGAAAACGGGATTGTTGATGCAGACAGAAATCCGGTATTCTGCTCGGTTTCGGAACATACACTGGATGCTTCCATCTTGCATGTGTTTTTCAGCAAGCCATCTGCAAAACATTGAAGAAACCAAATCCATGTGAAACTATGTGTACCTTATTTTGCAATACAGATGATGAAAAATAGCTCTAAAAGAGATGGTTAATCAGTGTTTGATACACTAGAGGAAAACTTTTTTATACAACTACTGTACATATGTGATAAAAAATGACAACAGTTTTATTATTTTCATTTTTTTTTTTTTTCAAATCCTGTCTGTCAAGGCCATTAGATGCCTCATTCCCTTCCTACAATATATACAATCTGACTGACATACTAAATGCTTGAAATTTCAACACCATGTCACCAATGTTTCCTTGGCCTATTGGTAAGTCATCAGGTAGCCAAGATCTACGTCAGAGTTCGAATTGTGGCAGTTCTACTCAATTTTATACATCAGTTTCTTTCACCATGACAAAAAAACAAATAAATAAAAACACATTGGTAATTATCATATGTTTTGATGATTCTTCCAGACAAGTTTCTTCATCATTAATTTTTTTATCACTATGTTTTGAGGCCCTGTACCACCTGGCCTTCCTCAGGCATCCATTTCATTTTATAATTTTTAAAGAACTTGAAAAAAAAACCCTTTGTTCGATCCATAGGGATGTGTTGGTTTCATTCCTTTATCAATAACATTCAATTTCCTTCCCGGTGAATTTCAAAATCTGTCTCTCTATTGACCCAATGTATATTCCTACAAAGATTGAACTCACAACCTTCAGAGAACCAGATAAGCTTTACCAGTGCTGGTATCAATTAGACATGTTCCAGAAATAAACACCAGCTTGGTGGAGAAGCAAAGTGGCACCTTAAGGAACAATTGACAGTTAAAAGTTATGAAATTCCCTAGGAAGTACACTGGATGTGAGCAACATCCATCTAGGGATCAAATGAAAGGTTCTGCTCAAAGTTATTAAACATAACAGACACTTCAGAAAAGCTGGAGGGGTTCAACATTAAGATAAAGATAATATGGAAAATGGTTCTACTATTAGAATTTATTGTGATTTTTTTTACCAGTTCTGAGGATAGTACTGATAAACTTGAAAATACTTGCTAATCCCTTACGCCCCACTGGGTTCAAGTTTTTGGCTCTATGGGTGTAATTCTTATGGTGTTTTTTTGCCAAAATTGAACTAATAGCATAAATTGAGATGGAAATTAGTCTCACTATTCAAATGAACAAGACTTGATGTACATACAGACATTTAATTTTCATAAAGTTTGTAATATGTTACTTTCAGCCAAAAATTCATACTCAAGAATTTGACTAAGAATATTTAGGAAAAATAAATTAATTTCCTTTTAATTTGTAATTCTTGCTCCTCAAGGTTTTGGCAAAAGCTTGTAGGACACAGAGAGCTTATAATCCTGGTGTTATTTGGACAGAAAAGCATTAAGGTAATCTGAGGAGAGAAAATCAGTGACTTCAATCTATACAGCAATCTGAAAATATGATGGTTCTATTGAGCAAAATTTTTAATAAAAAAGTGCACATTACATAGTTGGAAAAATGATATTTTAAAACTGATTTGGACTCAATATTTTTGACTTTGGGGTTCAAGTAGTATTCAGGAGAAACTGGAATTTGCCTTAAATTTCTGAAAGTTATAATACCATCAAGAATATCATTTTTTGACTTTTTAAGGAAAGATAGTTTCAAACAATAAGTAGAAGGTATTTAGAAGCTTGCTGGCATTACCTTAAAAAAAAAAAAAAAAATGATTTTTTTTTACTGCTTTTAATTCCTTATCTAAAAATTTCAGAAGCTTTGACAAACTGAGAGCTCGAAAAATATCTTTATCAGAAGTAACATAAAAACTTCAACATTTTTCTGTTTTACACTGAATAATTGTTGAATTGGTTTTGAATTCAGTTTAACTAGAATTTACATTAAAAAGTGACAACTTATTCAGAATGGAATGTTTGTAGAGAAAATGTTTACAAACTCACTTTTTCAACATGAACAGAAGTGTCAGAGTTGTTTGTGTGAAAGTAAATTTGCTGCTCCCATTTAGAACTTCATCCAGAGAGAAGAAAGCAACATGAGCATTGGACGATTTATCAAGGTTAACTAAAAAAGAACAAAAAACAAAAACAAAACACTTTATGATTGAAAAAGTAGAACAAGGAGTGAGCTAGCAAGTTTCCAGCTTATCCAAGTTTGATGCAAAATAAAATTGTGAAGAAAGAAAATAGACAGCATTCAGCATTTGAAGACAAATTATTTTTTTCCAATGAATGGATTCACGGATGTCATAAGTTTTGAGATTAATTATCCGGTACAATTAATATGCAAGTCACGATCTCCATCCATTATTAAAAACTGACCAATCACGAGAGAGAGAACTTTTGAATGTAGAAATTTGAATTGGTCAAGTTTTTGAACACAAATTTGTAAAAAATTTGAGTCAAGATTCGGTTAGGCAAATCAGAGTAATTTTTTTTATCAAAATGTATTACTTATTTTTTTAATATACATTAAATAAATAAAAACATTACATATCTTTTTTTAATGCAGGTGGATTTGAAAAAAAAATATTACTTGTTTTTTTTATACATGCACAAGTGGTTTGTAAATACTTCTATCCTCTTTGCTAACACATAGGACTCCAATGAGAACAATACACTAATATGTGTGATGAAGATTCAAAATTTCAGTCTGAATAAATTATGGAATGCATTGACAAGTTCAACTCTTAAATTCTTGAACTACTTGAAACCGCTTATGATGGACAGTGGAACTCTTCAATGAATGACATTAAAATAGGGAAATTTTCCTGCAAATTGAATTTTAAAAATTCACCAAATGGTCAAATAGAGATTGTTTTAATTGGAAGTTATTTCCCTTGAAATAGACATTCTATTTTATGAATTTAAGAGTCAAGAAGATCTCAAGGACCAATATAATCATGAAAAAGTAATCAAAAAGGTAAAAAGTGGCAAATCAAATTAAGCAAGAAAGTTGACATGATAGTTTTTCAAAATTTTACATCACAACTGACTGGCTGGTTACATTTTGAGCGAGTTCTTTCCATGAACAAAAACAAAAACATAAAATGTAAATCGAATCATTGAAATAAATAAATTCCGTTTTTGTAAACAATAAAACAATTCTCAAACAAAAAATATCCTTAGCTTTGCCTGAAGGAATTTTATTAATCATCTTGGTCGAAGTAGTTACATATTTCCTTCTAGCACCTATGCCCACCACACAAACACACACACACACACACACACAATTTGGCTCTCAGCTGTACTAATCTAAGCTCAAAAAACATAGTTGCATGTCTCCCACAGGTGTCAGTGTTCTAACCTAGGTAACGGCCAAAGTTTTTAAAGCCAATTTTCAAGGTAGACCAGCCAGCACAATCTTCCTTCCTCCATTTGACTTTGCGTCAGACAAAACTAAGCTTAGTAAATATCAAGAAGATAAGGTGAAAATTGAGCTGTTGCATGGTCAAACTCTACTTCTATTTCAACTGAAGATGTTTACTGCAACTTTTGTTTGTATATATGATTAATAAATTTGTCAAAATATAAGACTTGTTAGTTTGGTAAGAGAGCTGCCTAGCAATCACTTGGTTGTGATTTCAAGTCACAGTAGGGAAATATTAATATTATAATTGTATATATCGGTTTGGTTCAACATGACGGAATAGAAAAAGTGAAGATTTGTTTTCCTAAATTTGGAGAGGATAATTCTTGTTCTTGTTATGAGGGAAAAATGAAGTCCACACCAACTTTGATTGCAGTTTGACAACATTTATATATAAAAAAAAAAAAATGCTGGTAGAATTAAAATTACAGGAATCGCAGAGACATTTTGAGCAGAATTGAGAACAGCTATGAAGTAGACCATGAAGAACTTACCGTTGTATTCGTGACTCAGAGGCACACAGTAGAGTCCCATCCCAGAATAGTTATCTTTATAACTTAATGAGTCTCGGCTTGGCTGCACTGGTAGAGCTCGTTCACCTGAACAAAGACAGATAAAAGAAGCAACAAATGAAATCTATAATTTTGGTATAAATACTTAATAGTTAGAAAATACAATGATGAAAAAAGATGTAAAAATTGTTATTTGACCTCAAATTTTGAATTGTTAGCCTCATCCATCATATTTTATGCATAAAAGATCAAAGTAACTCTTGATAATACCAGGTCAATCCATATTTATTCAACAGTTTTCATATTACTTTTTTCATTATACATAATTTCTTTCAGATCAGTTTCTTTGTTGTATTTATTGTGATGTTTTGGCCTGTTGTACCCTTCAGCCATTTTCTGCTGTCTGTTGCATTCAGTCACCTTCCAGGGATATTTTATTTTCATTCTTATAACTGTCATAAAAAGTGTCCTTTTAGATCTCATGATAGTCAATTCTTCCTTATGACCCACTAATACACCTGAGGAAAGCCAAAGATTGCCATTTATATCTGGCCCTCAGAAGCCACTGAGATTACATATAAAATATACCTGAGGAAGGCTACAGGATGTATCAGGCAGAATGTGGTGTGAAAAATAATGAAGCTTTCATCCCAGAACTTCAGTAAATAAGTAGATTAATCAATATTTGATAAAGAAAAAAGGAAATGTATCTGATTTTATTCATATCTGAGGGTTTATTCACATTCACAATATTGTGATTGAAAGTAACTTCTAGTGCTTTTTTCATAAAGACAGCAAAAATATAAAAGAAAAATGAAATGAAACAAATGCAACTCATTTCTTTAGCTTTCCATTAGCCAAGAAAATCATTTCAGTGTTTTTGAATGATTTAAATTATATATGTATATATATTTGTTGCTTGTATGCATAACAATGAATAGGTCTTTGGTACCTTTATAAGTAAAGTAATTTTTCTTTGTTGATTTTAAAAATAACTTGGCTAAATTTAGATCATCTGGCATAGAAAATAGATTAATAGGTCAATTTTAGGAGATATCAGCTGAAATATACAGAAGAATTTAGGGGAAATAAATGAATACATTCACAGAGATGCCCAAAGAGGCATTTTTATTTTGATTTTTAAAAAAATGGAAAAAAGATTGAATTTCATCTAGCATTAAAGGTAAAAAAAATTAGGTTTTTAAATTTAAAAAGGAAATATCAAGAAAATCAAAGCCTTTTCTTTTCAACATAACATTGTAATTATTTAAGCATGCCCCAATAGCATTAAGTAAACGATGAATTGATAGCAAAAAGGATCACCTCTTACAATGCTTACAAAGACTGAGGAATGTATTCTTTTACTAATCCCAAAGGAAGGGAAAGAAAGAAAGAAAGATTACCTTTAATACCTCCCGATTTTTCTCCAGTCATTTGATAAAGATAGTCAAGAATGACTTCTCGAGGAACATCATTATGACTGAGAGGAAACTTCGGCAGGGAACAAATTGGTTTACCATAGTTGGCATGTGAAGTTGCCTTTGTTTCCACCAACATGACGTCATAGTGGTAAGGATAAAATTCTCTGGTGATGTTGCCAACATTTGGCTTCCTTTTGACCACAGCCACTCCCACCTCTGTTGAAGATGGCATGTCCCCAAGGAGTTGGATTCACCACTACCAAAAGATCTTGAACATAAAAAAAAAAAGAAGCATAACTGAAAATGAAATTCCAAGAATTATTCAAGATTACTGATCTCATTCTTTTTGGTGTTTTTGTTGTTACCAAAAGTTTCAGCAGATCCATTCATCAGCTTCCCTCAAGTGTAGAGAATTGGTAGACACTAACTGGAAGAAGAAAAGAAGATACCCCTTTCTTCCCTACAGCTTGTATACCTGAGGAAGGCCAAAGAATGGATTGGCTAAGTAATAGGGGTTTCATTTCAAATAAGAGTTTCAATATAATGCAATTTATAATCATATGATATATATATATATATATTTATATATATACAGATATATTAGAGAAAGAGAGAGTGGATTTGGCTTGTAGGTATACTGATCACTAGTACTGATCTAGATAAATTTCTTCTAGACTAGCATACCAATCTTTTTCTCATCACAATGTTTTGGCTGCTGTACTCTCCAACTTTCTTCGGGTGTCTGTTACATTCAGTAACCTTTAGATAAATTTGAATAGGGCTCTTTTTTTTGGTTCAGTGAGGGAATACTGTTTTCATCCTTTGTTTTCTGGCATCTGGCATCTTCTCTGGGGATTCAAACTAGCATCTTCTGCTTTCTGCCAACATGCAAACTCCTCCATTGAAGCAGCGCACTCTCACACTGCCAAGTCAAATGATTAACTTGGACAGCAGGAACCAGTGCTTTTATCTACCAGGCCATTTTATGTCGCATAAGTTTATCTGGTTCAATCCCTGGTAGAGGCAGAGTTAAGGTACACCAGTTTGGAGAAGCACTAGAAAAATTGGCACTTAAGAATTCTAATCTCACAAAAGGAAAGTTGATAAGACAAAATGAAAGGAATAAGAACAATATTTCTCAACCCTAGATGAAATAGATAGTTCTGTTTATAAAATTTCCGAAAGATTGTGAGATACAGCATGTATCTTGAGAAGCCAGAGAGTATATCAAGAGTCAAATATTTGTTATTTTGAAATGAAGCATTTGTTGGATACTCATGCAGACATGTGCAGGTGTTGGACACATGTAAAAAATGAATTAAGTAGTTTCTTGCTTTGATGAAAGTGTTTGCTT
This sequence comes from Thysanoteuthis rhombus, assembly GCA_963457665.1. NCBI lineage: Eukaryota > Metazoa > Mollusca > Cephalopoda > Oegopsida > Thysanoteuthidae > Thysanoteuthis > Thysanoteuthis major. Next base: position 66,564,103 of record OY735206.1, read on the forward strand.
TTATTGCTTCAGGAAATGGCAGTTCATGGTCTCAAGATCAAAATATAAATATCACATTGTCAAAACATAGGAATAGTTCTAGAGAGACAGGAAGAAGATGTTTGATTTTGTATTGAGTCTCAAGTGTCTACCCTACACTCTTTTTGTCATGCTTCAATTAATTAAGTATACAACACACAAAACGCATGTCATTGCCTGGCCCAGGTGAAGACAAAACCGTCTTCACTGTCCTGAGTCCGTCTCTGAAAACTGCCTTGATTCCCATTCCAAGTCAGCTTTTTACACTCAACTACAACTTCTTTTTTGTTCTCGATCAACTGTGGTTTGAAATTAGTTCCTATATCCCTGTTCCACTTCTCCCCACCTCTGTCTTTCTATCTCTTCCTATCCCTCTCTATTTCTTTCCTTCTTCAAATGTAAGAATGTTTTTAATTAGTATCTTTATCTATTTTCTTTGGCCAAATCTTTTTATCCCTGAGAAATGCTGAGAGAAGCCATTATTTTATTAACTAGAGTCTCAACAGCTGGATTTTAATCCTTTAAGATCAAATGACTCTGATTTCATTTTTTCAAGGCATGTCACCGAAGCTTTTTTTTCTAGTTTGGAGAATGTAAATATTTCACTCACACCTATGTACAAAAACACACACATTTTAGCATGGGATTGTACACACATACATATAAGTGCACAGACATTCTTCTCTCTTATGAGAATCTCCTAGTGACTTTATTATTTAAATTTAATAAGAAAATTTTCTTAATTTTGCACCCCGCCCCATAACGTTACATACATACATGATATTCAAAAAAGTACTTGAATGAGGACCTTCATCTTTGTTGCAGCCACAGCATTCTCCGGCTCTCCTAATTTAGTCAAAAGTTCTAAGAAGCATTGTCTTTATTTTTTGAATTATTTGCATAAGTATCTTCATCTTTGCTTTGATTACCATAATTTCATTTTTCATGTTTTTTGCTATTTGAGGATTTGATATTAAGTCAGTCGAATAAACAGAATAGACTTTTAATCAGAAAATATGGAAGTTCACTTCTTGGGTTCAAAAGTGTGGGAGTATACTGGCTTGGAGGAGGCAGTGAAATATTCACAATTGGAGATTTCAGTTTGACAAACTAGGAGAGAGATTGGGCTAAAGCATCACTTAATGATGAAGATTTGTTTTGCTCCGTCTCCTACCTTGACAGCTCAAAATTTTTTAAGATACTTTTACCCTAACAAAGCAAATTTGGTGTTGAAAAAGTATAATACGAGATCTTGAATTTATAAATTTACCAAAATTTAGAGTTTTCAATCAGAGAAAATATCTGTAAAGAAACAAATTTGCTGTAAAAAAAAAAAAAAAATAATATATATATATATATATATATATATATATAAAGTGATATACAAACTTGAGAGCACTTACAAAAATTTTTGTACTTTCTTTATGGTGTGAAATTTGTCACAAGAATGCAATTATTTCGTTGCTTTTACACTTAACAAGAATGAGTTAAGCACTAGTTACTATGGAACAGCAAAATTAATAATTGATAAGATATTGAAATTTGGAAATAATATCTTCATACAATTAGGAATTTATCAGCCTCAACATGACTCCAATTCTAAGCAACAGAACACTTTTTAGGATATCTTTGAATTTTTAAGGTGAGGTATTATTATTATTTCTATTAATATTCGGACCATCCTCATCTTGGTTGTTTTTCATACAACGTTTTGGCCGTTGTACTCTATGGCTTTCATCAGGTATCATCTGGTAGGTGTGGGGAAGTAACGAACCGAACCCTTTATTTAACCGACGGGGGTATACTCAGATGATACCTGATGAAGGCCGTAGAGTACAACGGCTGAAATGTTGTATGAAAAACAACCAAGATGAGGATGGTTCGAATATTAATAGAAAGAACAGTTTTTGCTCATCACATTCAATTTCCAAATTGCCCATCAATATATTCTATTCCTTTGGAGGGTATGCACCACTCCACGATCAAAATCATTCGAGTGGTGGAAAATAATGAAAAAAACATCAGTAAACTTCACTGCATTGACCAGAACCATTTAAGATAATCAGCAAAAAAAAAAAAAAAAAAAAAAAATGCTTGATAAATGGGTTTCGTTCGAAATGAATGACGAACCTAATTTTATACACATAGAAGACTACTTTGAAAATGTCCAGTGGTATAAAATTTTATCCTATTTGTGTTGTATGAGAAATAAAAAATGAAAATTCAGTCTCATCTACTGAGAGGTGTGAGGAAACGATAAGGCATAGAGAAAATATAGGATCAGAATAGAAGAATGTAGCAATATGACTAAATTTGCATTTCGCCTGCTGATGGGTTTCTGTAGCCTTATCAGTAAAGTGCTGTCCATGTCAGACAGGCTCTAAAAAAGGTTGGCAAATTCAGATCTCACCAAAAATCATTTTTTATTTCCAAACAATGCTGTTTACGTAATGCAAAAAATGCAAAAAGAAAAGAAAAAGAGACATGAATGTCGCACTAAAGAGTAGCAATAAAGTCGAAAAAAAAAAAAAAAAAAAAAACTATACAAAAATAATTAGTAATGCTTCATCCAAGAAATTCAGACAATTAAAATCAAAACTAATCAATAACTTTCAACATAACTTTTACCATCATGTTGGTAAAGAGTAGACAGAAGTGATGAGTGTTCGAAGCAAGTCTCTTTATTAATCTAATTGAATTTGATGCATTCTATACCGAATGTTATTTCCTAAAGGAATCAAAGATTTACTTGCAAACAAACGATGCAATGTAACCAAATTTAAAAAACAACAACAACAATCGATCTATTACAGTGATTACTTCAGTTTCTTTGTCAAATGTTGTTTTTCTTACAATAATCTGCCCGGTGAACTCCTCGGCCTTCCTAAGATGTTTGGTGACCTTCCTTCCAGAAATGTTAATAGGAGCCCCTTTTATTCGATCCACAGGTGAATAGTTCCTTGCACCTATCAAGTTCGATGTCCTTCATTGGAATTTTCACAACTCGTCAATTTTATGGGCCGGGCATTGTTTTGTACCATCTGACCCATAGATTGATTTCACGGATTTCGAAGGGACTAGATAAGTTACCTGTGTTTATGCTTATTTACTCTGGCAGTGGGGTTTGAGGAAATTGAACCCTGAGGAATACCCGAAGCGTGCAGTACCGAAGACTCGGAAACCGGTTCGAAATAATGATCAAACAACTAACTAGTTTCAGAAATAGAAATATCGACAGAAACAAATCATGTAAGCAAATTTTACATATCAATTCTCTAAAATGAGAAAAATTAAACTCATTTGATTTTTTCTTCAACAATTCAATTATTTCAATCTTTTTCAAATGTTGCGTTTGCTTTCACAGAATTAAGGAAATGTTTGTTTTCTCTTTTAAACAGAATTTATAAAAGTATCTTCCGTAAATAAATAAAATTATGAAACAAAGTTTCTTTATTTATTGAATAAATAGACAACTTACCTTTTAATTTGGTTCGAATAAAATCCAAATTGCAAGTGAACTGAATTTCAATTGTTTCTGTTCTTTTCGCAACCAAATCATTTTTTTTTCTATTTTGGAGATTTTTTTCCGCTTCTTTTCTTGTGAAAACAGACTTGATTAATTCATTCGCTTCTATTTTTTTTAAGCTTTAGATTTCAAGATGTTTTCCATATTTTACGGAAAAAAATTGAACTTTTTAAAAAAAATCTAGGAATCAACTTTGAGTGAAAATAAAACACAAAATTTTTATAATCTGGCGAGATATGAACATTAGAATTAAAGTGATGAGGTATTAAATTTTTGTGAAGATAATTAAAATCTAGGCGAAACAAAAAATTGGGAAATCTAATCCCGGATTTAAACAATTAATTATTTCGAATTAATTTGTCAATCAAACCATCAACAGGTGATCGTGATAATTTTTACAAATGTTAGTTGTTTGTATTGACAATTTGAATTTAAAATGAAAGGTTGAGATAACAGTGGATATCAGCAATAACATTCACAAATCAAAATTATAATTCAACAAAAAGTGAAGAGAAAATCTTTTTTTAAAAGCCTGAACTCAATATTTTGAAAAAAAAAAAACAAACTTCCTCAAAAACTTTTCAGAAGTTTGTGGGGAGGGGGACCAATAAAGTTTCGATCCGAAAGATCGATTTCCTGGGTGAGAAAAATTCACGATGGATGATGATCAGTCCGACTTGGATTCATTGTGGCGATAAATGTTAATTCCAACTGAGAAATTTCAGGATCGAAGGAATAACATAACAACGATGAAGAGAAAAAATAAATCATTCCTTCCTGCCATTAAAAAGTTTTGGCAGGGGAAATAAGCTAGGATTTCAGACGGAATTTCGTATGAAACTTGAGTTTCAATTTCTGAATATTGAATTATTTTATATTCATTAACATTCATCACTTAAACTTGAACTATATTCTTCTTAAACACTTACCATAATTTCATTAATTGTGATCAGGTACAGAGATTAAAATAATTTTCTTTTCTTTCACGCCCTGAACGACTAATTCCAAGCCATAAATACGTACTAAAGTTTTCTGAGTTGCATTTTATGCTAACATTTACAAATTAGTTGAACTGTAAATGATTCTGCGGTAATTTAAATTTTCAACTTTTGTAAATTACGTTTCATTATTAAATACCTGAATATACAAATTATCGGAATGATAACACAAATATACTTAATTCTTATGAGATTTCAAGATAATTCTACCTAAATTAATTATTTACCCATTGGCATTAGTTTTGATGAGTCCCCCCTTTTTTCATTGCTTTTAGTATTTTGTTACCAAACCTTATAGTGATCTATTATTGAGCCGCCAAATGAATACAAATGATAAAAAATAGCTAAAAGCGTGAGAAAATGAACAGCAAAATGATGAAGAAATTATTGAAAAAACTACTCGAAGTAACAATGTTATGGTTCTGGTTTGGGCTTACACAAAACACCGTTCAAACCGTTTTACTTGTTTTTTTTTGTTTTGTTTTTTTTGTACTATTGTCTGAATTATTTTAGCTAAGATGAGGGATCATCAATATGTATAGATTTTTTCGGGGTATTGTCCTCATCTTTTGACCACGTTTCGGCTGTTGTACCCTACGGTCTTCTTCAGGTGGGTGTCATGAATGGGGGAGGTTCGGAATGCTTTTTTTGTTTTGTTTGTTAATAAACGCTTCACAAAGTCATCAGATTCCGAGGAAGAAAGGATTATTGGCTGGAATATGCTCAAAGGCAAATATTGTAGTTATCCAATCCATAGATAATAGGATTGAATTTGTACGAATATGCATTCCAGGCAGATATTATCTGCAAATGTTTCTTCTTCAGTCAGTGAAGAAAGAATGGTTAATAGAAAAAAATGCATCAGTCATTTTCATTCACTCAACAAAAAATAAAATAGAATTTAAATTATTGTCTCTTTTTGCGTTTGCTTATGTAAAATTGTAGATCATGAAATCTTCGTCATCCTATTTTAAAACGTAATCAAAATTTTGAAAAAAAAATGTGTTTTATGATTTTTGTTCTTATTACTAGAAATGAAAGAGTCCAAATTATAGTAAAAAAAAATAGAAAGAAAAACAAATATTTATTTATTACAACGAAGAATTGAACTTTTAAATTGAATGTTTACTTTTAATCGATGAATCAATAATTTTGACGCCATTTTGTTGACAGGTCATAAAATTTGAAAGAATTGAAATTTTGTAATAAAAAAAATCTACAAAAAATAATTTACACCTTCGATAAATATAATCTAAATTGCAGAAGTTGGTTTCATTATTGCACGATTAAAATATGGTAAAAATTGTTACATGCTGCATACCCTCCAGTCTAATAACAGAGATTGATAAATGGTTAACATTAACAGGTCATATAAACAATACCAGGCAACATGTATGGAGGTTACAGTATCGATAGACGCACAAAAGAATCGGATCAACTCAGTTCCTTTCTTATCACCGGAATTACTTGATTGGCAAAACTTCGTTAGTTATAGCCACATATAAAAGATATATTGTCTAGTCAAAAATATCAGAAAAACAAAAAAAGCAAAAAATGTGGAAAATTCTCTGAGACAGTCATTTTTCAAAAAGTTTTTTTTTTTTTGATAATTCATGATTGCTTGATTAAAAGGACATAGATTCCAGTCTCTAACTATAAGTGAAAGAATGAAACAACATAAAAAAAAAATCAAATCAATCAAAATAATTTCTAGAAGATCCTTATAAAAAATCTAATGTAAATATTTTTTTTCCCTTTTTCAGGAAAAAGCCATAAAATATAAGTTAGCAAATGAAGATAAAAACTTGTCAAAACGAGCAATATTTTACTTTATTTTTCAGTTTTCAATTTACTAAATAATGCTTTTACTGAATGGTTGAATAGCTTCTTCTGAAGTCTACCTGTTCGCACGGTTGGTTTTCATCTAGTAATTTGTGATTTGGTTGGTGATCACTTAGGGAATAAGTTTGTAGATGCAGCTGTGTTGGCTTATTGGTCTGTAGTTGTTTGGATCTTTTGTGTTCCCTTTTTTTATATAACAGCATTATGATTGCAGTATTCCAATCTTCTAAGACTTTACTCTGAGGCATGTTAAGTAGAATGGTTAGTTTCCTAGTAATGACTTTACCAACTATTTTTCGGTTGGTTGGTGGTGATGATATCTGGTCTAGGTGCCTGCCCTCTTTTTGATTGATTGACGGCTTGCTTCAATTTTACAAGAGTAGCTTCTGGGAACTCCTCCAACTTGTGACTTGTATGTTTTGTTCATTGTTTTGTGTCTTTCGTTTGAATGAATGGAGGTTTTGTGTACAAATCTTGAGTGCGTTTTGTTAGGTTTCCATTTTCTTCCAGTTCACTTGTTATTTGCATTCTTCCTATTCTGAGAAATTTGTTAATAGTTTTGAAATCTCTACCCTTTTTGAGAATTTTTAAATGACTGCTGTTGTGTATCTTCTTTTATCTACTTTATATAGAAGAAATCAGGGGAAGAATCACTCTACGTTGGTAAGTTTTTGGTAGAGCAGCAACAAGAAAATCTTATTTATCCTAAACAGAAGGGTATACAACCAATGCATCCTCTCGATAGTCACCTATGAAGTTGAGACCTGGAACCTAAGCAGATTGACCTTCAAACTGAAAACCATGCAATGTGAACAGGAGAGAATCCTGCTCAATATGACATGGAGAGATCACAAAATAGCACAGTATATCAGAGGAAAGACAGGTGTCAAAGATATCATAGAACCCATTAGAAAACCCAAGTTACAATTGGCAGGTCATATTGCAATAATGTCATGCAACTGTTTGACATTATGACTCACAATTAGGAAACTATATGCAAAACTGTGGCTTACAAAAAATAAGATGATGTGAGAAGCTAAACAAGTTCAGAAAGTATTGGCTCTGCAACACTCATGACTGAGAGGTCAAGCAAATCTCCGGGAAGATCCCTTTCCAACAAAGGATGCTAAAAGGCAGATGATAAGGATGAAAAAATGCTTTGACCCTAATTCCCCGCACCTGATTTTTTTCATTTTGCCATGGACCTATTTTTATATATGTGTAAAACTTGTTATTTAACATCACATTAAAAAAGTCTTTTTTCCCCAAATTTTCAAGTAGAAATATTTTAAACAAAAATTTAGTCCTTTATCATATAAGTAGTGAAAATCTTATTAAAATACAATTGATATTTGATTTTTTGTAAAGTTTCAAAATCTATGTGTTTTGCTCACAAAGGCTTTGGAAAATTTTCAAATGCAAATTATCAAATATAATTTTTTGTTTACATTGCTACAGCTTTTAGCGCTATCTATTTTCAAATTATCTCTGGTGTTATAATGTGTTCACAAATAATTTTCATTTCACATTTTTTTTCCAATCTTAATTTTTACTAATGTCACGAAGATTCCACTGATAAATTTAAATTTTGTATGATTTCCATAATACAATCATACTTGAATTCATTGGTATCTATTGAGGGATGGGAGAAAAACAGGGCATTTACCTCACCATTCAATCAGATCAAGGTTGAGAGGGTTTGAAAGATGACCATGTAGTCATTAAGGATAACAGCACCATACAATTGTTTTATGTATTCCCAACTTGATAATCCTATATAAAAAAATAAATATTGTTCACTGATGCTTGCTCTATCATGTCACCCTGAGGTCAGGTCATGTGTCTTTGTCAACAATCAAGAACACCACCTGACACCAGGATCATACAGTGGCCCTCATTTGCTTACACTACAAATGACAGTTGAATGCCTGTAATGGGATTGCCACCAAGATATACAATTTCAAATATATCCTTTTGCACCCTTCGCTGGAAATATTTGCACCCTCTCCTCCAGGGAAAGTGGTAGCGTTCACCCATGCTTGTATCATATTGAAATATCACAGCGTATACTTTTACTAGCCATCAGAGATGGCTGTGCCAAAATGACCTTGAAACAATTTCAAGTTTACCCTTGCACAAATATTCAGAGTGCATATACTGTTGTCACTGGAAAAACATTGCACAATATACCTTTTGGGTTTCAATCACTAAAAAAAAAGATCTGAATTTTCAAAAAACCAGCAGGCACAAACTAGTGACTGATTTCGCGTAAACTTAAATTGCATAATGAAACTCCAGTAAAAACCTACTTTGGAGGGGAATTTTCTAAAAAAGCAAAACAAAAAAAATCATTTTCCATACACACTGATAGGAGTGTCTATGCAAAATTTCAAGTTTCTTGTATGAGCAGTAAGGGCTGGGTGAAGTCTTGGAAGATGGATATAAATGTCTGAACACTTGAATAACCTAAACCCGGCAACAGTGATTAAACAGGTCTGTTGTGGGTAGCAGTGAATAACTTTTATTCATCAATTAATATATAGTGACAGAGCTAATTCTTGGGGTAGAGGGAGTAATAAAAATAAATTAAATTTCCTATATAATATGTATTTACTTGTTGTTTATGTAACCAGTGATATCACGGATAGGATTCATTGAAAGAATACACCAGAACTTTCATTAACTCTAATCATTATGTATGTAGTAGGAAAATGAACAATATTCCCAGTTGTATTACAAACCAATTGCTTTTTTTAATCTTGTATAGGGGGAACTAAATGTGGCTTTACTGATTTCACCCTTACTCTATCACTTCCCCGGTTTGCTTTAGTCATTTCGTTTACCAACCAACTAGATATTTCTAATGGTAGGAAGAAAGTATTGATGATTCAACACTGAATTTTTTAATCCCTAAAATAATTTTTGGTGTTTAAAATTGTAAAGTCCACTGTTTAATCATTAGATTCTCTTTTCTTTTCTGTAAGCAAACAAAGGATATTCAGAAATCAAGAATTCAGACAAGTGTTACTGACAGAATAGGGCTCTTGTATGTATTATGTAAATGCATTGCTAATGATTTTACTATAGGAAAACATTGGAAACTAAGTCCTTCTTCAATTTGATCTTGGTTGAAGAAGATTTTGGCTGTAAGGAAGTGGTATAGATGCTTCAAAAATAGTAAATCCGATGGAGAGAGGCCAGGTGAATAGGCAAGATGCAATAAAGTCTCCATCTTAACTGATTCAACTTCAGTAGCATCATTTTTGGCATCATGAAGATGGATGTTGCTTTGTAGTAAATGTTCTATTCACCAAGATGAGTGCTGTGTGTCTGAGTTTTGAATTCATTATTTGAAGATGGACTACATGCAATGTTTGATCAAATAGTAGGAAGTTGTTTTAAGTCAATTCACTCCTGTTCTACCCAACATTTACTGTAATCTTCAAAGGGTGAGAGTACAGTTTCAGTTGATGTTTAGAACTCTCATCCATGTACAACCATTGAGCAGATTTTCTCTGTTTATTTTATGAGTGATGTGATGCAAAAACAGGAAAATCTCATTTGATTAATGCATTAGTGCAGGCCTCCAACTATCTGAGTTTTATTCCTCATTGAATTCAAATGGAACATGCCTTTTTCCTTTCTTGACGGTTGCTCTTAAATGATTTCAAATTGTTCCTATCAAAGCATTGAAGTTTGCTGTAAGTTTTCTGATTGAAGTTTTGGGATCATTTTCCACCATAGACTTGTGTCAGTCAATGTTCGTCCTGACTGACTGATCTTTCTCCTAGTGTTTTAAATTGAAATCAATGCTTAAAAATTTTAAAAACTAAAATCTTCATATCTGTCCCATGAATGCAGAATTTATATTCCTCACAATTTCAACTTGTACTAGTATGAAACATGAAATTCTTTTGAAAAGCTTTCCATATTTGCCTGAAAATGTTGTGAAAATTCATAGAATAAAATTAATTTTTCTCTACTGAAGAATCAACAAATAATATATATTTTGAAAATTTAGTATTTATTGAATTAGTGTTTACTGTAAATGTCAAACTTAAAACAAAATTGTCAATTCCCAACTGAACAATTTAATATATATGAAAATGGATCAATAAGTCTGCAGCCTGACATAGTTATTAGCTGAATTTTGATCTGGATTTTTACTATGTAATGTTTGATCTATTTGGTTAATATTCATCACTGAATTAAGTGCGTTGATGAAGAAGGAGATTTTGTTGAAAAAAAACAACATTGTCATTGTACTTATAAGCTAAAGATTCTCTATTAATCACATTGGACATTATTCAGTGAAAATTTCAGATCAAAATTCAGCTAATTACTGTCAGGCTATGTACTTACGGATCCCACCTCAAAGATAATTTCTGTATTGATGTCTTGATTATTGCTGTTATAAGTAATATTTCTGGCCCTTATTAAGTTTTTTCTTCATATACTTTTGAAAACCTTATTTTTTTTTAAACAGTCATTTATTTATTTAATATTTACTTATTAACTAAAAATGCCTACATGGGCATCTCCTTAAACAATTTATATTACATATACTTATTCAACATTAAAATATATGTCCATTTCAGTTATAGAAATGTAAGAAACTTGATAGAAATCTTACAATCTTACAAACATTTACTAGGCATTTTTTATCTATTCCTTTTTCCTAAATTCTTCTATCAACTGACAACTTCAGAAATCATTTAAAATTTTGCATAAGTGTTGTTTACAATATGAGGAAATGTAAAAATTACCAAATGCATCACGAAAATATACTAAATCTTAATTTCAATTTCAACCTACTTAAGAAAGAATACTAAAAAGAATAAGGCTAGAGCTTCCCCCATGGATGGTATTTAATCGAATTTAATTATTTCTAACCAAACCTTACACCTCACCATTTTCATTATGATGATGTTTTATCAGATTTTAAGCGAACATTAAAGAAAAAGGTGGATTGGACTAAGTAGTCGCCTTGAATACCCACCATGTTCCTCATATTAGAAAAAATCAAGTACTGTATATTTGGTGTGTGTGTGTGTGTGTGTGTGTCTTGATTAAGATGTAAGATAATGCCACATGAAACATATAGTGTATTGCTCTGCAGGGGAAGTAACCCACTTGAGAATTTTTACAATTATCTACCCTTGACTGTAATTTTCTTTCCTGTTCATTCAAGTCAATAACTTAGTGATTTATTCATTCATTTATTACGATGAATTATGATTATGATAGATTATATAATTAAAATACATTAAATTGATTCTTTTTTTACTAAAAATGAAACTATTTTTCGATATGAAACAATTGTTTGTTTGATAGCAATTTTTATTGTTAAACTTAAATGGAAGTAGCCATTTTTATAGCTAACCATTTTTTAAAACCCGTATAACGAAAAAATACCTACGCCTTATGTGTATAGACTAATCAGTGTACTTTAGTATCTATAAGGATGATGCACAAGTTTTTGATGAATTATTTTAACAAAAATATTTTCAAAGTTAATAGCATCAGTCTGCAAAACATTTTCTCTGGTTTTCTATGAACTTACACAACCTTTCAGATAAATTGGTTTCTGCCGTCCAAGAACGATTCCGGTTCGGTTCGAAGACTTCATCGAAAGGTTTTCAATATCTTCAAATCGTTGTCTGTTGATCAGGTATGGAATGTTGCACAGAGTAAAATATCAGTCCTAAGGTGACACACCTGGAGAATACGCCCAATGTGGAAGAACTTCCTATTCCAGCTCGATGATTATATATTTTGTCACACCTGCAGCACGTGGACGGTACTGATATCGAATTCATTGCCAAGAAAAAAAACGTCTCTCTTTTTGCGTAATAACAGTTTGTCCATGTTCCGGCAACGCACGATGAAGAAACCCCCTTGAAACCCAAGAGAAATTGGTTAGAATTAAACGGCATTCTTTTTTTTTACTCGATCCTTAGTGTTTGTTAAGACTGATACGATATAAAGTGTTGGGAAAGTAAGAAGAATATTTTTTGTTTTTCATGTCACACTATGCCATATTCCTTTTGGATCAATTCTCGAGATTAAAAAAATAATAGAAAGTATTGGAAAGAAATCAAAGAGTTTTATTTTTGATCATCATTTTTGTTTCTGACGTTTTAATGGGTATTAGCTTGAAAACTCAACCGGAAACAAATAGTTTTATTACAGAAACAAACGTAGACAAATGCTGTCAAAAATGTACAACCAACGTCGTAGTTTTCAACAGAATCTGTCCCTTTTCTTTTTCTGTTTTGAGTGATAAAAGAAAGACAAGTGTTTAAACGCTGAATGATGTTATCTTCCGAAAGTCTGTGTCAAACCACCTTTTTTTTAACGTAACATTCTTGCATAGGGCTCGTAAACGATATTCTACTGTTGACTCATTATAAGCAATAAAGACTGAGATTTCCCTAAAATTGTGCGAAAGATGGTGCTAGGAACTCTTGCTTATTTCCGGACAGAATGCACAACTTATCTAGAAGGTGGCATCAGGACATATAAAGCTACAGAAATTACTTTGATCACTGAATAATTTAACTACGAAAAATGTTGTCAAGAAATGCCTGGAACCTTTTTCTCAGCTTATACATAAATGGGATAATGAAGACATCGGCTTAGTTGAGTATTTTCTCAGCCTTTTGCCAGGTTCGCACAATGACCGAAAATCTGTTTGAACCCCGTTTAAAAGTCAATTCAATCTTCATACCACTAGAAAGGAGAAGAATTATTGAAAGTGGCTTGGTATGAAAAAAAAAAAAAAAAAAAAATTCTCCCAAGTCGTAGAAACAGCCATGATTCCAAGCCTGCGATCTCTCTCCTCGACTATTCATACCACTAGGAAGGAAAGGAATTATTGAAAAGTGGCCTGGTATGAAAGAAAAAAAAAATTCTCCCAAGGCGTAGAAACAGCCATGATTCCAAGCCTGCAATCTCTCTCTTTCTTCCTTGATGAGCTTAAGACTCGACTACTATCAACGTTGGACCCACCGAAACGGGCCAGGCAGTCATTTTAGATAGATTTGCTGTTTGTTTGCCATTCACAGAGAGAGAGAGAGAGAGAGAGATAGACAGAGAGACAGAGAGAGAGACAGAGAGGTACAATTCTAATTTGTTTTTTTAAGCGAAGCAGAAACACCAGACGAAGAAGTTGTAGTTTAAAACAGGAAAGGTTAAATTCAGACGACAAGGAACAGATCGATGGCAAAAAGAGAGAGACATTAAAAAGGTACTAACGCGAAGGAGAAAAACAGTTCAATATGCAAAACAGAATTGAACACATTTTTACAGGAGAGAGGCTATTGCTATAGCAGAGAGAGAGAGAGAGAGAGAGAGAGAGAGAGAGAGAGAGAGAGAGAGAGTCCAGTTTTTATTCGTTTTTTTTTTTTTTTTTTTTGGTGAAGCAGAAAAGGCGAGTCATGAATGAAAATTCAGATAAAGAAGTTGTAGTTTAAAGCAGGGAAGGTTTAATGCAGGCAACAAGGAACAGGAATAGATCAAAGACAAGCACGTGAAAAGGAGAGACATAAAAAGGTACTACCGCCAAGGAGGAAAGCAGTTCAATGTACAAAACAGAATTGAACACGTTTGGGTTTTTTTATAGGAAAGAGGCAGGCTATTTCTTACGTCTTGGGTGTCAATCAAATAACGTGCTTTCGTCTCCCTACATCGCTGACTGCAGAAACTAGCTTCGCGTTTCCTTATATGTGTGTTCTTCCATTTCCTTCATATTTCATCCCTCGTTGCCATTTTTGAGTTGTAGTATGTTCGAATTCCATTTTCCCTATTACTTTCCCTCTCAACTTCAAACGCAACAGGCTTCAAAACCTTGGTCTCCTCGACTGCACAGCAAAATCCACCACCTTCCATCTCGGTTGGCTTAACCCGAACTTACAACGCCCTCCTAATTATCCCGATTTAGCCCTTAAGGCGCAATCGAATAAGTCATACTGGTCGGCTGACAAGTAACAGTATAGTGAACTTATGTGATTGTATTCATTTTTGATACTTTAAAACTCGGACGAATAATAACGATGTTTCAATAATCAAGAAATAAAAGAATCTTCTTGGATAATCGTAGTTGGTCAGTGTGAGTTAAGACATTTCCTGACTCGCTGAAGCTGTTTTGGATAACAGTCGTCCTTATTCATAAAAAATCGTGTTTATATGCACATTATTCAAATGGAAATTTAAGATTCTGGATTTGAATGTTGATACGCGGATGCTCTCAACGACTGAGCTACAAGCCCATCCATGTGATAGAATTCAAAGATAGGTTCAGCATTTTTCAGTAAGGATGTTAACAGATCTTTTCAAAAAACTGTATTGAGCAAAAGTGTTCTTACGTATTTTTTAAAACTATTTTTTCAGAAAATTAGTGCCTTTGCAACCTTTTTCTAAAAAAAAAACTCCGAAGAAATGAAGGTCAGATTCAATATTCACAGAATTTTTTTAAAAAATCCTTTAGAGCGGGGTTGTACTTTCCATCCATTATACGGAAATATACATTCGAGGTATTCCGTCACTTCCAACAGTTTCTTTCAGTTACATCTTTTTTCATTGAAAAAAATTTATCGGGCAATCCTTCGTTTTGAGAACACAAAAATTTTAGTCACTGCTGAAATCGACTATAGATGCAGAAAAGGGATAAAAAGACTATTGTTACACCGGCTGATATTCAAAGCAATAACAATATAATTTGCACAAGTTGTGCGCCGTTTTTAACATCGGGTGAGTGAGTGTGTGGAACTTTACGAATGATATCGTTATTTAATACAATTAGTTATTTGTACGATTTCAGCCGCATATATTTTTTTATTTTTTGCCCTCTTCTGGTATCAATGGTTGAAGTTTTTGCTTTCAAAAAACAAAAGATGGCCAAGTATCATTCAAGATTGAAAGAAATCTTCAAGTAAATTCAACATCGGAATCTTAAAATCATTTCCGTTCTCAAACATTTTAATGACGGTCACAGGACAAGCTGCACGGACTATGTTGACCAGTCTGAGGGTGCGTTGGCGCCTACGCAACTCTTCCCAGGTGTCTGCACGAACCTGTCCGAGAGTGTGCGACGTCCATGCCAAGAATCGGTCGCAGAACCTGCCAATCAATACACTTAATACTCTCCATCCATTTTTTTATACACCACCACCAACATGATTGTGTAGTATAGGAAGACATACATTAATGAACATGTTTGATATCTTCATTGTCAAATCATTTTTCCGCAGGCAACGCAGGAATCCCTATTGCTCACCGACAGCAAAGATTTATGTAAAAGTACTTGCTGGGAATCACGGCATTGACAGGGAGAAAATAAACCTCAAATTTGACAACATTAGCCAGGAAATAATTCTTAACTGTATGTGAAGGTGTGCAAGAAATTATTTGATCCTCTGGCAATGCCAGGAATCCCTGTAAGTTTGCAATGTTATGTAAATACGACTGGATTGCCATATCTTGGAATTGGAGGAACGTTATCTCCCGCTATTATGGCCTACTGCCAATAAGAAGTCCACAAGGACACACGTGTGCGCATACACATATACACATACATAAGGAATAATGAATACTTATAATCTCAGAACATCAGGAAATGATATAAACTCGAATTTTTCATATAGAACTATTTTATTAACTACATGTTACAAAATCCATAAAAAATATTTTAAAATACGTGATACAAATACATAAAGATAATAAAAATAATAAAAATGTCATTCATAATACTTTTGTGGTCTTCAACAAGTTTACTTTCTGTAAACTTGGCGTCGTGTATTCTCTCGGAGATTTTCTGCAAAATAGAAAATGAATATAAATGAAATGAAAGTTTCAATAGAAAATTAAAACTGGTCAATGATAAGTGAAATAAAATGGACGAATCTCACTAACTTTGAAAATTTAAATTAAAACATGAAATTAATTAATCGACGAGCCACTCATAATGCAATAGTTGGCTGGCTTATGTTGCTGATCATACACAAGAATAGCGGGTTCAATCCTTATTCTTTACCCCACTGTTATGACTTTTTGCCAAACTTAGCTGAGCAATGCAAACACACATAAAAAAACCCAAATCCATTTAACTTCAACCAATTCTGATTTTACAGTTCTTTCTTGTTTTAAATTTAATTCCCAACTTTGCTCTCTCACATTCGATCAATTTAAACTTGTCCATGACCCGTCAATCGCCGATAATTTTCAACTGCTACACTATGTTTTAGGAGGGGGCTCGATACACAATGTAACTATACTGCTGAAATAGACACTTATTTTGTATCCATCAGTGTGATGTCGCAAAAGAGTACGAATTTGAACTTGTGTAATATTATGTGAAATATCGCCTAAACTGATTTACTGTCTTTAAAAAAAGTGTTCGACCATAATCTAACTACAGCGAAATGAAATCTTGTTAGTTCAAAAGATCATCACCTTAAATCAAAATATCTATAATATCATCCCACTTGTTCTTACCCGAGTTCGAAGGTCACACTTTCTGTCTTAGTATGAGGGAAAGGTTATGCAGTTTCATAAAAGAGTAGGAAGAGAGAACCAAGAAACAAACCTAAAGAGAAAGGGGGAAGAGAGAAGTGATGAAAGTTGGATAGCTTAATTAGAGGGTGGGAAGAGAGGGGATTTAACCAGAGTAACCATACACTCGAACATGTGGGACAGGAACTTCCTAAAAAATATCTTTATTTCTATTGTTGCGACGACATAAGAGTAATTGACTCGATCAGGGGGCGAACCCTGATCACATTGGTCTAGACTACAAAGAGCAATGCCAAGGACATCGCACCTGCGATCGTCTGGTCAGAAATGATCTTCTAAATATAAATTTGGATGATCAGAAAATTAAGCTAAGCTGGATTCACTGATAGTTTTCTCTATGATATTGAAATATATAATATAAATTATACAAAAATGCTGCTCCCATTACGCTCCTGTATGGAAATACTATTTCGAACTTTTGTCTGAAAATGATTTCAATGGATCGCTGACGTTCTTCATTGTCCTTGGAGGTCAACACCGCCTAATATAACATCTTTTTTATGTCCAAGTTAACCCCACATTCCAAAATACATCCAATGACTGGAAGGCCACGTATCAATTCTAACTCCAATGACACCCGGTGACCTTCAAGTTGAATTTGACCTTATTGCTTCAGTTGGCTTGAAATGTTTTGCTGCATTCTTTTGATGACCTCTGGTGACCTCGAATGACCTCCAAAGTCAACTTCACACAACCAATGTCACAAAAGGATGTTTTGGACGTCTTCTTGTGAAAGGTTAGACCAATGGGCCTTGTGATTTTAGCGTTATACTCGTACGGCCATATAAATCCATAAAAACACGAACACAAGGCCCCAAAAGATGAACACCGAAAATTATCAAATTTAGAGTTCTTTGATTCGGTTCCGAACCGCGGTTGAGTTTTAACGAATTCAATTTATTGTGCTGTCATTCACCAGTAAAACATGGCATATCCACAAATTAATGTCGGTAAATTCAAAATGTGCCGGATCTTGGGAATTGCCGGACCACAGAACGCTGGATTAAAGCGGTACTACCTGTGCTAGTTTTTTTATTATTAAAAAGCAAGAAAAATGATTATTATATGCGTTACTACGGGTATATTCAGTCACTCAATAGAAAACTGTCACGTGACCAACTTTTCTTGGCGGTATGCCAAGTTGGGAGTGATCAATTAAAAAATTGAAAAAAGAAAGGATAATCAATGAATGCTACTTCTCTCGCCTTTTATTGGACAGTGATTTAAAAAAGTGATGAAAAAGTCTGAATTTTTAAAAGAACAGACGCGAATGCTGCCGGACACCAACTAAGGGACCAATTTAGCTTAAACTTATATTGTAAACTGAATCAACCCCTCTAATATCTATTCAACAGGTAGGGTAAAAAAATCCAAAAGAACTGTTTTTTTTTTCTTATAGATACTAAAAGAATAGATGTTTCAGCCCTCTAGATCCGTTGGTATGACCTGCACGCGCAATACATATATCTTTAGCCAGCCAGCCAGCCAGCCAGCCCAGCTTAAAAACTGAAAAAAAAAACCTTTTTGATAGTTTGGGTGATGGCTTTGATCGATGGTTCCTACTAAATCATTTTAAAATATATAACTTAAATTGAGTGTGCTCATTTATCCATTGATTTTATATATTTGAATTCCCATCGTTTTTTTTCTCAAGTGTACGAGATCAAATAAAATCACAACAATAAGCAATACTTTTTAAAATTACCATGGTACGCATTTAACGTATCGTGGGGTACCTCGTCGTGAAAAACAATGGTTTACCAAGATTAGTCTCGCAAACCATTGCTCATGAAGTGAGTTTGATCCACAAATTTGTGGCCTTCGCCAGACTTATGAAAGTTTATTAGATATCACAAACACATCTTATTCTCTATCGGACACTGTTTCGCTAATGATCTTGTTGTGAGTCGCGATGTCTAGCGGTTGTCTGATATTCTTGAAACATGGCCTGCCCATTGCAATTATTGTGCTGTTTTATGATCTTTCCAGGTGATTACCAAACATTATTCACTCACCTTTAAATCTCCGATGAAGGGGAGCATATGACATTGTCTTCCCAATCGCAAATGCTGTTTGCCTGATTCCATAGCGTGAAAGCCGGACATAGCCTGGCAAATCCTTTACCGTTGAAGCACATCCAAAACTTCTGACAATCAAAGGCGTCTGACCTGAAGCCTGTTTTAATGCCAACGCATGGATCTGCATAAGTGAAAAAAGGTTGTTTTTTTTTTCGTTATATATCGCAATAAAAAAAAAGCAAAATTCTTGAATTCATGTGCCAACAGAACTACAGACATACTGTAGCACACACATTCCGCTGAATCGGCAAAATCGCCTAATTACCGAATAAAAGTACAAATTCATTCATTTATTTATTGTATAAAATTTTTATTGTAAAAAGAATGGTCGTTTTTATTCTTGTCTCGATTTAATAAACTTTTGAAGAAATCAGAGCTACTTATTAATTAATTTTTTGTAACCTACGATGTAAGAGAAAAGGATTAATGGTTTGAAACCGTGGGTCCTCAGTTAATATTTTGAAATTAGTTGATATTTTCTAAGATGAATGTTTGATCCATTTTTATCGGAAGTTCTTCGGCTTTTTTCAGACTTGACGAGAGACGGTTTTTTTAAATGCAGAAAACTTTCTGCTCTGATCTGATTAAATGTAAATATGATACATGATTTGGTTTTTATCAACTATATTTTTTATTCATATCTGCCACCCAGTGAAATAAAGTTTCCCTAATAAAAAAAGTATCTTTGGAATCTCGACATGCTTTAATTTCAAGACAGACAGCCAGTTGAGCTATTTACCTGGAGATTGGCACAAGATCTTGTCAACCCGAAATGATAGGTACATTAATGTTTTAGTAAAATATAGAATACATGCATGGTACAAATATGTCTCTCGTGCATTGAAGTTATTTCGGGTGATGTTGACATAATTATTATTACAAATAATCGTTCCGACAGAAAATCTTCTCATCCTGGATTTTACCTGGACTCTAATACCAAACTTTGGTACCAATTGGAAATACGGTAATATATCATTCACAAGACAGGACATTTAGGTGGGGGACTCTCTTTCCAAAATTACGGCGATACTTTAGCCGAGGTCATTAAAAACAGTTTTTACAGCTTTGGATGCTAAGATTTTGTATTTGTTGAACACAAAATGCTTGTTTAAATGAATACAATCAGCAACAAACATGGATAAATAAATATCAACCTGATTATTTGTCTGAATTTACAAAATCTATTGATACAGGGGATTTCTACCCATCCGTCTTTTATTTGTTTATTTATCTATTTACTCAATCATTTACATTTTTGTATATTGCAATAAAAATAAACTATCAGAAGTTTTTATAACGTACAGTCGAGACTAAGTGTTGATAAAAAAAGGCCTTATTACTTCAAGAAGACCGTAGCTTAGTCGTCTCTTTATTTATAAAGAAGTGCTAAAATAGACAGAGAGTTCTATGATTAGAGAAATCATAAACACGCGTCCCTAATTGTCCCTTTCTCATCGGAGTTGAACAGTATGTCTACGTCAAACTTCTACCACAATTCCTTCCATCAAGGATTGCAGAAACTCATAATTTCATCGTGCCATACCGACCTTCACAGGAACTCTTGCCAAGCTGGTTTTATAACCCTTTTAGACGATCCAAGCTCACCATCGCTTGGTCAATATGATTCTTTGTTGCTCCTAGCTTTCTCTCATTGAAATCTATGTTAGGGTACTGGAAAATATCAGTTAGTTCCGCTGTAATCAACTCACAAATAAGCATCTCTACAAGTTCATCTTTTATCGTCGGACTCAAACGGTTATGTCGACACCGGAACTCCATCACAATTTCCTTCATCAACATTTTTCTTTGTAACACGAATCCACTGTGTCCAGACGACCTCCGATGGAACTCTAAGATACCCAAATAAAGGCCAGCAAAATTCTGACTTCTCTATTACAAATGATCTCCGAACCTAACTTTACCCAACAGTGTAAATTCAAATTTTCATGCTTTGAACTGTTTGTCTGTGTGATTCCATATCACCAGCAGCAACAATAACAAAAAAGTTATATTCACCTGAAGAATCTCTACAACTGACCAATTTTTCATGATTACATGATTTGAGGTTTTCGTCATAGAGAGTCTTAGGAGGACAATTGAATTTATGACCTCCAGTGCCAGGTATACAGATCCAAAAGTATTTGCAACTAAGTTCATCAGGAAATATTCCGTTCTGGTGTCCAGTGCACGGTCCATCTGCAAAGTCAGGGCGACATAAGTTATTACGAAAAATTGTTTTAAAATGATCCTTTCAGTGTGCAGGTTCCGGTGCAATGATGAAAGCCATTACCAATTTCTTGCTACGGATGAGCATCAGTGTCATTTTGATCCGAGCGCAACAAAGAAAGCTGCTGATATGATGCATGGGTTAAAAAAAAAAACTAGTGAAAATTTTTTTAGAATCTCTCAAGAGCATAAATAAAACTCCAACACCATTGTGCTATACTAATATGACTACCGTGAGTGATCATTATCACTACTAAATCTAATACTACTAACAGTACTGCATTACAAGTTCTCGAATGGTAATCCGTGAAAGTGAAAAAAAAAAGAAGTGTTGCTTGCTGAGAATTGTGAGGAATGCGGGTAAATTCTAGTTTACTCACGGGATTAAATCTAGTGTTCCACACCCTTTATGAATATGGTGCCTTGTGTAGAACTGATCTTAGTCTGGCATAAAGCCACAATCATTAGGTACCCAATGAGGATCAAGCTCACTACAGTCGTAATGGTTTTGCAAGGCTATCTTGCTAAACTATTAAAACATTGTGGATGACTCTGGCGCGTGGTTTTATTTTAATTTTGAACATCTACTTTGAAATAAATATAAAAATAGACTCGGAAAAAAAGCTGAAACCCCCAAAATGAACAGACAAAATAAAATTTGTCGTTTTTTTTCTTTAAATGAATCCTACACCACGGCCGGTGTCTCGTGCTGAAGTGTTTTTTTTTAATTAAAAACAAAAGGCCACGTAAACAATTTTTTTCCTTTTCTTTAGATCAACAAATTGGGTTTTCAATAAGAATTACATAATGCACCTGGTATGAAAAGTTGGTCATTCAATCCAGGTTATATTTTCCGCGTAAGTAAAGTAGAATTTTATTGAGGTGTGTCCAGACTAGATATTTACTACGCTTAGCTTGGTTTTATACAAACTCAATAAAGCCTATGAGAGGGGTGTAGCCAGTGCATTGCACCAGGGCCGAGAGTTTCCTTGGCAAAGTTGTGTATAGAAAGAATGATATGCACATTGATGAAATAGGTTGATTCTATACCGTTTAACGACGCGAAAACATAATGTGGCGTGCTAAAGGGGTTACAGCAGATGAAAACCGGATGGCTAAAGGTTGACGGTGTTTGTGCAAGGCCTATGAAAAGGGGTGCAGCAGGGTGTTTTCTGGGTAGAATTGTGTTGTAGAAATAGGTCGATACCATATGTCCATTAGACTAGCTTGACAATCGTTCGACGGCGAGCGAATATAGTGTGGCGTGCTAGAGGGGTTATAGCAAATGAAAACAGGATGGATAAAGGACGATGGTATTTGTGCAGGACGTGTGTAGGGTGAAAACAGCTTTGCACCGGCTAATGAAGTTTCGGTCCAGAGAGTCACAAGAGCCGTGCACTCGGTGAAAAATTTGTGTACAGTGTAATTCTGCAAAAGGGTTTTTTATGCAATGGTGGAGAAATAATTTCTAATGATTCTTTGGAGATAGAAAAAGAAGTTCATTAATATGAACGAAAAACAACATTGAATTTAGATTGAGTATTTTTTGAAGGAGGTAAAAAAGATTATTTTTAAATTCATAAAAGTTGTTACTATGCATTATTTTTTTTAGCAGTATGCAATAATTGTCATCATCCACAACTTTAGTTTATAGGAATAGTCTTTGACTTAGAACCATTGCTTAATATCAGAACTAGCATAGTACCCATAAAAATGACGGGGTTATTTACGTATGGATCGGCACTTCTGCCCAGTATCAGAGCATCTGTGTGCTCTGCCAAAGGTCAAGGTGTCGATTCCCGGCGCTCTGCCTACGATTAGAGATCGGTGCGCTCATTGAAAACAGTTAAAGGCAAAAAAAATATATATATATGTACGACACATTAACACGCATTGACACACACTAACACACGCACACAGATACATTGCGTTTTATATATATATGTATTTCAAAGGGTGTTTTTCTCAAATTTTACTATGCTTAGTCAAGTATGGCACAAGGCCAGTCGAAGGAAAATTAGGATATGATGATTGTATTTCGCTATTCTTCCAAGATTCGAGGCTGCATTTTCAGGAAATCAGCATTTGAAATCCTCGCTTTTAGCTGGGTTCGAACACCTATCTCGGCACTGACGGATAATAACCATCTGAGCCACGAGGCAAGTGCTTTTACTTTCTCTGTGGGGGTTAATAAAACGTATCACTCAACATTAAGATCGAACCTTGAACTCAATGGCCTTTTTCACTTCAAGTTTTGATAAGAATTCAGTACCCAAGAGAAATATTTCTAAATATACAGATTACAATAATTTGATAATTTCTAAGCTTTACAAAAAAATAATCAGGGGATTACAGAGAGAAGGCAACAGAAGGCGAGAAAACTGAGAGAACTTGACAATGGTGGTTGTGCCCATGATAGTTGGCAATCTTGGAGCTCTAACAAATGAGTTAGGAAGTCGAGGATGGATTGGGATTGTCCAGGTCACAGCACTGCTGAGATCCAAGTAAATACTGAGAGAGGTGCAGGAGATTCGCAGAGACTTGCTGTCACTTAATCTCTAGCGATAGCTACTTGACTTTGAAAAATAATAATAACCTATTTATCTTATAGTTTGCAGTTTTAATTTGTTTGCTGAAACGCACTAATCTATGTTCATTGTTTTGTTCCATCGTCTCGCGTACGATCTTTTGTAGACAAGACTGAAGATTTTTAAATGATCGCAACCAACCTGAGTCTTTAGTTGGCTGAGTGACGGGTGGTTTCACCGTAGTCGTCACGATCCAGTTTTTCCAGGCATCAGATGTCAACTTTAAAGTGGTTATTTCTTTTTCTGGCGACGCAGCTGTTGGATTCCTTGATAAGTACAAAAAGGAAAAGCATTTAAAATAACTGATATTAAGTCACATATAAAATAATTTGCATTGAAGTCTGAAGGGTACACAGCACAAAGTATAGGGTGCGAGTGTAATGCTGGACGTGCATTGACTATTCTCTATCCCCACCGTGAGCTAAACACAACATTGTTGCTTTCATCATAAGAATCCATTTTCCGTTCAGTATTCTTTCCTCTCATCAAAATACCACATTGGATCCTCCGGATAGTCACCAATGGAGCTGAACCTAACTAATTGATTGGCCCTGAAGCTGAGAACTATACAACGTGCAGAGGAGAGAATCATGTTTAGTGTCACGAGATCGCAAGACAGCACAATGTATTAAAAAACAATCAAGGGTTAGAGATATCATAAAAACCATAAGAAAACTCAAAGACGATTATTCTGTTCGCAAGAATGTCAGACAACCGCTGGACATCACTACTCACCACAACAAAGATTTTATGCGAAATTGTGACCGGCAAAAAATGTTATCGCGTGACGAACTAAATAAGTTCAGAAAGTAGTGGCTCCGCGATTCCCACGAGCAAGAAGACTAGCGAATCTAGACGAATGTCCATGTCCAACAACGGACGTTACCAGGCTGCTGCTGATGAAAATGTAAGCTGCTTCCCTGACTGGATTTCCTGCCGCCTTTTTTTTGTCAAATTACATTCGGCAATTAGAGAGCATTTTCTTCCAGCACCAGAAATTTTGTTGGAGAAAAAAATGACAGCAATCAAGCAAAGAAGCAGTTGAATGGGCTTGTACGCTTACCGGGTTCAAATGCAATAGTTGCTAGCATAGTTTCCGCTTTCTGCAAGGTACCTGTCGTATTTGGTAACTTCTTTCTTTTGTATAGTATCATCTTTACTAAGAGATCCAATGAGGATCAGATCCCCTAACGGAAAGCAAAATTAGCTTGCTGTTCACTGCAAAGGATGTGCTTCCTAATCAGTTTCTTTCATTTTATTTATCAACACATCAACTGGTATAAGGCTATTAAAGTTGGGGGATCCAATGAGGATCGAACCCACTTGGAACAACCAGCAAGATTAGCCGAAAAGGTAGATAAGAGGTACCTGTATCACACACACGCTCACGTAAGACAATATGGAAGCACGAAAGTTTTGTCACGAAAGGTTGTCAAACGTCAAATGGAAAAAAATGATTTGATTCATTTTCCTCGTTTAACGTTTGACAACGAGAGAAAACAGTCCCTCGAAACATGTAGCGTAAATAAATACGATCCATTTTCCAAACGTTCATGTTTCCATTATGTCGGATAAATCTCATCAATTTCCACACTACACACACACACACACACACACACATATATATATATATATATATATATATATATATATGCATGTATATATATATATATATATATATATATATATATATATATATATATATATATACTGAAGGCCATAATGCATTTGGTAAAATGACTACTCATGTTTCTGTGGATTTTGAGAGTTTGATTCACATTCTCCTACTTACATCTAATCAATTTAATCTCAGGTTTTATTGAAATTGACGGAACTTGATCAAGTGGAACAGTACATTGTTCTAGATGGTGGATAAGAGATATTCTTATCAACAAAATTGTTGCATTTGTGTGGAAGAGTTCATTATTTATGGACAGAAAAATAAACATTAAGATAATCACCGTTCATTATATAGATATTTATTGATCCTGAAAATTCAGTAGGAAAAGAAAGAGGGAGAGAAGAAACATACTCAAAAGTGGTGTTGCCTCTCATTTCTTCAAAGATGGTGGTCATAAGCGGATACTTTCTGCCACAAATGCCATTAAAATCATCCAGAGCCATTGACCACACAGCAATACCACCAAATCCCTTGGACTTCACGTATTGAACCTTGGAAAAAAGAAGAAGGCATTTATGGATTGTAATACATTTTTTTTTAATTTGATCAAGTGTCCTTCTACCTTCTAGGTATGTCTCAGTAGCTCACTTGGTGAATCAGGCTGGTGTAAACCGTGCCCCCCTTCCTCCATAAGGGACGTGGGTTGAAATCTCACCTAAAGCTTATTCTTCATATTTCGATCAACGCTATTTGCTTCCTGATGAAGGGCAATCCATCCGAGCAATAAAAAGCAACTAGTAAATTACGATGATGGTTAGAAATAATCATAGAGTTTTTAATGCATTACAATCAGATTAAGGTAAACTTTGCAAATATCAATGGCGCTAGATTAGCAGGTTAGTCTTGGAGGCCATTGTGAGTGAGTATGATCCTCACTGGGCGTTCCGCTATCGTGAGCTTATGCTAAAACAACTCAAACTCAACTCGCTACTTAGAATTCTTAATTGAGACTGAAGAATCCTTAAATAACATTGGAAATAATCCTTGTATAACAATGAAAAAACCTTTAAATGGCATCCTCCCGAAATCCTTGAATAATATAAAAATATCCTTGAATAACATGAATATGTTTAAATGACATAAAATATCCTTAAATAGCATGGAACGTCGTTGAATAGCAAAAAATATTTTTAAAATACGGTTGAAAAAAATTATCAAATATGACAAAAAAGTGAAATTAGAACAACAGTGTCGAAATTGGAAAAAAACGTCTGCAAAATTTCCCTCGCTCAGAAAATTATGTGTCTACTCACTTTCATTCTGGTAGATGGAACATCATCATATCCGCACCATTGGTTACCTTTGACCAAATATGGAACCCATTGATCGGAAATGAACCTTTTAACTGCACCTTGTTGAAGCATTTCGCACATCTGAAGGAGAAACGAATTTTTCATTTTTTCAAACATGGAATACAGAATGTTGCATGAAATTCTCAGATGAAGTTTTATCATTCCTCTACGAATTAATCAGATTACTATCCTCATCTTCGGTTTTCTGATCATTTTTTGTTAATATGCTCAACGGCCTTCTTAAGTGTTGTGCGAATTTCTGAGATGAACTGTTGTCATTATTTCATGGATTCTTCAGACAAGTATTCTTGTCTTTGTTGGTTCGAGCACAACGTTGCGATCAGTGGATTATCCTTCTTGTGTTGTTCGAAATTTAGAAATTATGTGTTGTTATCATTCCATTGATTATTTAAAAGACTATCCTCATCTTTAGTGTTTTAACCACTTTGTTCCGGCTTGTACTCTCCCGACCTTGATGAGATGAATGTTGCATCATCCAATAAGCTTTAAAGAAATTACAATCGATATTGTCTCCAGCCATGTCTCTCTTTCTTTCTTTCTTTCTTTCTCTCTCTCACTCTCTCTCTCTCTCACACACACACACAGATGATATATATATATATATATATATATATATATATATATATATATATATATATAGATATATACATAGATATATATATATATATATATGGCTGGAGACCATATCGGTTGTAATGTGCTGATTAAAATATTACGTATAGGGATATTAGCCTGAATAATTCAGGGGGGAAAAAGCTACACTCCAACCGAGGACCTCATGTAAAACCTAGCAAAATTAGCAAGTGTACCAGCCGAAAAGCAATGGAAACAGTAAAAATGGAGATGTTCGAATAATTCATGCAATCATGACAACACTTTATCTCAGAACTTCGGACACGACTCAGGGGGTGGGGGTGGAGGACACTCTGAACGAAAGTAGTAATCAAACCAACAAGATGAGTATAATAGTATAAACGAGAAAGTGCTCAGAGAGAGCGTGCCTTTGTCAATCCTGTACACTATGTAAATATAGTGAACGGCGTCGGATGAAAATAAAATGTTCAAGGAACAAGTGATAGAACTTTAAATGTACAAATTATGAGTTGCACTACTTGACATAAACTTTTTTATTAAATGGTCGTTTTTAAACCCTTTTCCTGTACAAAAATAAAAACTATCTCTCAATCAGAAAAAAATTCCTGGATCCGCCCTAAGCCAGAGAGTCTACAAGCCAAAAAACAAAAAAACAAAACCCAAACAACAAAGATGATGATAATAGTTCGAATACTTCATGGAATAATGACAATATCTAGTCTCATAACATCAGACAACATTCATTCTGGTCAGTGATTGTACTAGTCGAAAAGTGATCTAGACGACAAAAATAGGGATACTAATTTGGATACTGAAAATACTTCAACATCAGATAACGTATGTGGATGTTTAGCAAATACTTCACCTCATAATAAGAGAGGAATCCTCCTTCTTTTGTGTATTTGCCGGCAATACCGGAACCTTTTGCTGGATCATTCGGCCCGTTTCGGGAAGTGGATTCTAAAGTGAAGCAGCGACCATATGTTGGCAAACCGAGGTTGAGTTTTGATTTTGGAACTCCAAGTTTATGCCAATAATTCATGATCCAATCCTAAAATTGTTGAAAAAAAAAGAAAGAAAAATTAGACGTCGCAGAAACCCAGTGGAACATTAAAAAAAATGAATTAAAAAATGTAAATTTAAAATATAATTCAAAACAATTCTCTCCTGCCTTGGCCTTAAACACAAGAAGAAATGACTTACATGAGCATCACTTTGCATTTGGTATCAACATTCATACAGCATTATATTTGGTATCATTATTCTACTAAATCATCTTCACGTTATAAACTTCAGTCACCCCAGGAGGCAAATGCAGAAGCAGTGCGTGTGTGTGTGTGTGTGTGTGTGTGTCTGTGTGTCTGTGTGTGCGTGCATGCGTGAGAGGTGTACAGTCCGGACCCCTCCTACTCGAGAAAAGTATGATTGAGTTTTTTTTCCCCAAAATTATTTCAAATGCAACTTATGAATTTCAGATCATATATTACTTTCTTGTTATTGAAGTTTGAATTTTTTCACGTATTTGTTCTGAAAAAAATTTTCATTTTTGACCCCCACCTCCTGCTTTAGATACTGGACCCGCCCTCCAAATGCATTGATGTATAGATAATATTAATAAATGTTTTTTGAACAAATTATCTTTTGTTCTCAACTAAATAACGGATTAAAATGTGCGTTGGTGCAAAACTTACAATTTGTGTTGTTCAAAATTTAAGCTTCGCAAATTCAAATCCAAGTTTACTATTTATTTTGATGATAAAAGTACTTGTCATTTGTTGATTTCCGCTCCACATTACATGGCAAACCATGCTTCTGAAATGGTTTTATTGTCTAGGCTTAAATTCCAGAAATGGGAAAGTGTCAGGAGACAGCTAAGTCGTGTTCTTCATCTTGGAGTGAAAAGGAAATTTTGTCTGAATTTCTAAGAAGTGTTATCGTTACTCAAATACATTAATGTGTTCGAACCAGTTTCCTAGTTATTTTTTAGGAAATCCAGAGGGTACACCAACCGAACGTTATGATAAAAAACAAACAAAAAACAAGACAAGAAAACTGGTCTGAAAGAATCAATTCATAATAGTAATAACATCTCATTTCGAAAATGCAGAGAGTAAGAAGGTAGGATGATCTAAACTTTTGATGAAGACAAGGAAAATGAGGAAACTGGTTCGAACAAATCAATGTATACTAGTAAAAAAAACGGAAAAATTTTGTAAAATTCAATTGTATTCAGAAATGCTTTGTGGAGACAATTCACTCACCACGTTCAAGTGGCGCCGATCTCCTGTTTCCCAATGTCCAGCATACATTGCACTGTGATGGCCTGTGACTTTCTCCCACGAGCCATGTAAGTCGTATGTCATAACTGTGATGAAATCCATAAGTCTATTAAAAACAGGAAAAAAAAAAAGAAGTTCAATATAAGGATAGCAAAAACGAATTTAAAGGCCAGTTTTGGCACAACTTCGCATTTCAAAGATATTCAGTGAGAGTCGCGTTCTTCTTGATGAGAAAACCATTTGTATAGCGAGACCGTTACCGTAGGGAGATCGATTCTCACTGGGTGTCGGAGTAATGGTTAACAACCTAGCTGAGTAGGTCGTTACTACAGTAATAAGTTTGATCCCAATTCGATTCCCATAATGCCGTACTCAGCTAATCATGTAAGTTTCAACAAAAGGGGTTTCTAACAGAGCTTAGTGTGGCAAAAGTTCAGGTGTTACTTTTTTTAATCATTTGCAATCTACGACGTTCATTTGCTGAAGTTATTTTATCAAAATGAAATTTCATTAAATGGGTTTTTTTATTAAGTTCATCGCAGTCTGACAGGGGCAACTCATTACAGTAGCAGATCTGCAAGGTTCACTTGTTAACCATTGCTCCGCGGTGAAGCAAGAACGTTGCCTATTTCTCTTGATATTTATAAAACTTGGCTTAGCCTGGTATAAGACCAGAATATAGCTTATTTTTATCAATATTTACTAGTCTAGCAAAAGTTTTGTATAAATCCTAAGATATTAACTAAGTTTAGTTTCGTCTGGAACAAGACAGTTAGTGTTGAGCACCTAGTGAAGACAGAATCTATCAAACAGTCATGAATGAACTTGCTTACTATTTCTCCATTGCAAAGAGACTAATACTCACATCCTCGAACACACTTATCACTTCCACGGTTAGCGAGTTGTTGATACACGCACACAACTTACACACACACACATACACATACATATAAATGAATTATTCGGGCTAATATCCCTATATTTGTTGTTTTTATTATTACATTACAATCGATATGGTATACAGCTTTAATGCTCCCCTATTCAGGGTTGAGCACTCTTTAAGTGAGGTAACTCATCCATTGT
Source organism: Thysanoteuthis rhombus (assembly GCA_963457665.1). Classification (NCBI taxonomy): domain Eukaryota; kingdom Metazoa; phylum Mollusca; class Cephalopoda; order Oegopsida; family Thysanoteuthidae; genus Thysanoteuthis; species Thysanoteuthis major. The sequence goes on from OY735206.1 coordinate 66,594,901, forward strand.
AAGCTTATGCAATGCTCTTCCATAGGAATAGAGCACTCTGATGGATGAGGAGTTTCTGCGTAATTGAATATATATCGCTTAAATTCAGCCTTACTGACCACCCAGTTCCGTAGTCCAGAGGTAGGATATCGGGTCCGATATGAGGGTTTCAATTCTGCCTCGCGGTACTGGATGGGATAAATGTCTATAGCCACACTGAAGAGATGTAATACATCGGAACAGCTGTTTATATATAAGACCATATCGATTGTTATGTAATGATAAAAACAACGAATATTGGGATATAATGGAAAAATTACTTTACTCCACCCTAGAACTTGAAGAAAAACGCACAAATATATACACATACTTATGAAGCTTATCTTCTAAGGTACAAGGCTAGGGTGCTCAATCAAGTTCAAACTAGCTGACCACTGCTGTACAAGGAGACACCCTCAATATAAGGTTAAATAAAACAAGAAAGAAACTTTTATCTTAAATTTCAATTGTTTAAAATGATAACATTACAACTATAACTACAACTGGTGTACGTTAAAAAACAGAAAAAAAAACAAAACAAAACAACAACAAATATGGCATTGAACGTTCGGAGGAAAATGAAGGATGAGTTTTGGTTTTAGGTTCGATCTCCAGTCGGCCTAAAGAGCTTTAGTAGCTCTGTTGGTTGAGCAGTTATCGTGCATAAGCAAGTTTCCCGAGGTAAGTAAGGCACGAGTTTGGTTCTCGCCTAAAGTTCATTTTTCATTTCCGATCAGCGCTATTTATTCACTCCTTCATACTGACCGTCAGAGCAATTGCAATGAGAAGTAGCTAAAATTAAGATGAAAAAATACTATTGAAAAATTGATAATGTTTGACAATCATCAGCAGCAGCATCATTAGTCTTTTATCGTCCATCTTTGGACATGAACCTTCCCCAGGATCCGATTGAACTCTTTATCATGAGCATTGCGGAGCCAATACTTTCTAAGCTTGTTTAGTTCGTCTCGTCATCTTATATTCTGCCCACTTTGGTTCCGCATGTAATCTCTGGGGATCCACATTCTGAATTGTAATGTCCATCGGTTGTCTGCCATTATTTCGACATGACCAGCTTTTTTTTTTCTTGAGTTTTTTAATGGATTCTATGATGTCTCAGACTCCCGTGTTTTCCCTAATAAATTGTGTTGACTTTATAATTTCTCCATGTGATGTTGAGCATGATTCCATGTTGCATGGTTCTCAGTTTGAGGGTCAGTCTCTTCGTTAAGTTCCATGTTCCAGCTCCATAGGTGACTATCAGCATTGGTTATATACTCTTCTTTTTAGGACAAATGGTGAGATTTTTTGCCCTTGAAAGTTGAACTTGCTCTGCCGAAAGCTTGCCATCCTAGGGTGATTCTTCGCTTGATTTCTTCTTCTTTTGATGATTCCATGGAGATCCGTTGTCCTAGGTAGATGTAGTGGTCTACTTTTTCCAGCTTTGCGTTTTGAATGCTTCATATAATAGGAAAAAAACTAAAAACAAAAAACAAAAATAAAACACAGCAAAGAAACTTACTTTGCAATAAAAGGGACATCATAGCCTCGGTCAATATTTTGTTTTCCAGCTGGCACAGCTGATGTTAACAGAAGTCTTTCCCGTCCACCTTTGCTGGCTTCGGCAATGAAAGCATCCTTCAGGGTCTGGCAATTGAAAAAAAATCCTTTATTTGTTATTTGCATCCTAGTTTTTCTTTTGTCACTTAACAAATTAACGTCATGGCCTGCTACATGGCTAAGATAGTTGCACGCTTCATATAAGTGCCAGTAGTCCAGCTTTGAGCCCAAGAATTCAAATGCCGATTTTCAAGGCAAGTAGGTCCCACCTACTTGTATGATTGTCTCTACACGATAATACTAATACTGATTAATTCCTGTTTGATGAATGAGATAGCCAGGTACCCCCCACCGAGACAGTGATCGGTTGAAAACAAAAGAATTTAAATGCTGATTGTCATGGCAGGTAAACCACCTTACATGCAAGATTGGCACTACACAATCTCCCTAACAACCATTAAGTACTGCTTAGTGGATTAGATAGGTATTTCCCACTGGCCCAGGTGTCCAGTGGTCGAGCTCAAATAGAAAAAGCCATGATTTCAAATGCTGATTTCCAATGCAGGTACACCCATCTTTAAATACATGCATGAATTAGGACATTTCCTCATGAAATAGCTACATATTTTCAAATGCTGATTTTCTACCTCAGTATGCTAAGTTTAGAAATATCAAGATATTAAGTTCAATACCAATAGTCGACTTTCGAGCTCAGATTAAACCCAAGAATACTGATTTTTCAAGGAAAGCAAGCTCACTTACTGAGAAAATTAGCATCCTTTGTACCTGTTTATTTGCCCTGATGTAGATATGTACTAAGCTAAAATATCTACAGACATCTGTTCTGCCACTGAGCTATACCCAAGTGTATTGAGATTGAAGTGCAACAGCGACTCCTCATCAAAAAATAGAAGCGCCTTATTTTAAGTGTGGTCAACATCGTCACAACAAGCAACAATGTGTTTCTATGGCCTCCCATAATTTTTATTCTATATCTGCAGTTTTGCACGAGACAAAATGGAAATTACTAGTCCATATTTCCACTTTTATTCAACCATTTTAAAAATAAGACCAAAGATAAACGCATTAAGAACAATATTTTCTATCATTGTGGCTGATGTAAGCTCTGATATTGTTCTTGCTTTTCCTTGCTTCGTTTGTTCCTGAGTACGCTTATTATGTTTTCATTGACTCTCCCAGCATTTAATCAACAAAGTGGTAGGCTGAATACTGTAATGATCCAAGAATTATTTCATCTAGGAATGTTGATAAATAATAAGATTTTTGTTCTATAATTACGTTACGATTTCATAGTATCTCCGAACGTCTAATCTATGAAGTAGACGACCGGATATTATAAATGATGATAAGTCACCCTGACTCACTGGTGAGTGCAAACACTGCCCAGTTACAAATATTTGAATCCTGTCGAACCAGGTTACTGAGAAATTTAGAATATAATCATAATTATATAGTATGGGCCGAGACTGTTACACACAATATCATTATCAGTCCCACTCCCACCCTACCCTCTTTTTGAACTACCTAAGTTTCTGATCTCCTCTCTCCCTCCGACCTTCTTATTAAATTACTTTAATACAACTCGCCATCACAGTCAATAATTGAATAACTGTGGTGTCAAAATGTGAAGTCGTGTGAGAACATTCTACTAAAGAATAAATATGATCATTCTATGTATAACATCACTTGGGTTTTCCACTGGAAAACACCTAAAATAGAGTAAAAAAGAACGTCAAGAAAAGTCTAGATTTTGGAGAATCTTGATGTTATTAATATATCCGTCAGAATAAGACAGAACAATGTCAAAAACGGCTTTTTCCGAAAAAAAAACAGCAAAAAAACAAACAAAACAAACAAATTCCTATAAAAGGTGTAAAAGAATACTGATGCAAATTTTCAAGTCTGCAGACAAAGCAGTTGGGCCAGGAGCGCTAGAACAAGCAAACAAACAAACAAACAAACACATAAACAACAATAAACACACGCATATATGAAAAGGATACAACACTTTGCCATATTTGATGATAGCGGTTGTTCCTGGCTAAAACTCGTATTCTCTTAATGACCTTAAGGAGAGGCGTAATCGTAAACTGGTGGTCAAAATAGGAAGAGAAAATGGTCGAAAGTGGATATATATGTTATACAATTTGATTTAAAAATTCAAAAGTAAACCATCTGAGTGGTATGCTCGCGTTATGGAGGGAAAATCCACTGTGGAGGCATCAAATCAGTGCCTGGCCGTCAAAGTGAAACAGATACTGAAAAATAAATGGTTATCAGAGATGGAACCAAAGGAAATCCACAAGAAGGGCTGGAAAAAAGTAAAAAGGTTAGCTGACCATGTCAACAGCCTTTTACAGCACATTGAAACTAACAACATAACGGAGCTCAACAACTCAATCAACGATGGTGCAGAAATGTTAACGGACCTCTTAACGACACAAGAAGAAAACACGAACAACAAGAGCAAAAAAAACAAAAAAAAAAAACGGGAAAAGTGATTAGAAGTGCAGATCTCTCAACTACAGATGAAGGATTACTGAAAAAAGTTACACATGAACAACGGCGTGTAAGATTATGGAACAATTACAAGATGGGATAAAAAGGAGTACCTTCTGAAGTGGAAGGAAAACAACAAAGAAAACTATCAAAAGAAACAAGACCAAAGGGATATAGACAAAAGACTGCCCAATACACACAAGACTACAATTCTCAAAACAACGAGAAAAAATTTTCACTAAGACCTGAATGGAGAAAGAAGACAGAGCATGAGACCAGATGCTCCAGAGACAAAGAAGTTCTGGAACGACATATGGAAATAACTCAAAAGACACAATGGATCTCCAGAATGGTGTGATAATATTAAAAATGAACTCCAAGACATAGATGAAGAAGATTAAATTGTATTGAATAAAACCACATTGAGAAACCCCTAAATAAAAATAGCCAACTGAGAAGCACCAGGATGTAATGGGATCCAAGGATATTGGCTTAAAAAAACTCACCTTATTACATGACAAAGTTGCCGAGATAAAGGCAAAGTCCCAGACTGGATGACCGAAGAGAGAACGACCCTAGCCCTCAGAAAGCGAACCGGGCAAATAATTATAGATCAATCATGTGCCCAATCATATGATCAATCATGCGCTAATATTGAAGATTCTAACCGGGCAGATAACAGAGTAAATATATATATTTCCGTGGGAAGAAGAGGATTCTTACCAAAAGAACAGAAAACCTGCAGGGAAGGATTCAAAGGGGTGGATGACATACTCTACATTGACCAGATCATTCCAAAAGAAGTAAGAAATATAGCTGGATACATGAATGCTCAGGACATTCAAGATTACTGAACCAGTGGTGAGATTCATAGCCAGCTCTATGAAAAACTGGGAAGTGGACTGCTACAGGAGAAAACTTGAAAGAGGTAAGTATAAATAGAGGATTTTTTCATGGGAACTCTTTCTCCCTGTAGCTATTCGTACTGACCTTGTTACCACTAAACAGAATCTTAGCAGAAAAATAGCAAAGGATACCTATTCCCCCAAATAAAGGGAAAAGTCAACCACCTCATGTACATGGACGACATAAAAGCTATTTGCAAAGAACAGGGGAGAGATCGAAATAATTCAAAGAGAAGGAATACAGAGATGACATTGTGATGTAATTCAGGTCAGACAGATGCGTTCTAATCATAATGCAAAGAGGAAGGCTTATAGCGGCAGAAGGAATTGAATTACCGGACAACCAAAAGAATCCGAGCTTTAAACACACTAGACCGATATAGATAGCTAGGATTTCTCGAATATGACGCGAATATGACTGATAAAAGGAATGAAAACGTGACAAGTATCGCTAGGAAGATGTACAGGTCCAGTTCGTAGGAGGACAAAGGAAAAGCTTCAATCAAAGCGGCAAACGAGGAAGGTCATGACGATGGACAAGGCTCTGTACCCCTGGGATGACGTATATAGACTGTATGTGAAGAGGAAATAAGGGGACAGAGGGCTCATAAGTATAGAAGACTGTGTCCAAAAGGCCAAAACAGGATTAAAGTATGTGCAAGCAAGCAAAGACATTATGAGAAGCGAATGTAGCAAACGAGGGAGCAGCAAAGCAGACAACAAGGAAAGAAAAATGGGACCAGAGAAAACCACACGGAGAATTAAAGAGAGAGGAACAAAATATCACAGACAATAAATCATAGACATGGCTGTGCAAAGGAAACCGAAAGAAAGAAACGCTCACCATTGCATAAACAAAACAAAACAAAAAACAAAAAAAAACAAACAAATGCACCAGGACAAACTATGTCAAGGTGAAGATCGATAGAACCCAAACAAATACCAAATGCCACCTATTTGGAGAAACGGATGAGACTGTAAACCATGTGACCTGTGAATGTAGTAAACTTGATCAAAAGGATTACAAGAACAGAAATGACTGGTTTATACACTAGGAACTAAATAAACCACTAGGATTCGACAATGCAGACAAATGGTAACGGCACAAACCGGAAAAAATCCTGGAAAATAGAAGCAACAAACTACTCAACAAATTGACATTCTAACTGATCATGCCATCCAAGCAAGAAGACCGGATCTAGTAGGAGTCGTTAACAAGGGGAAAAGAACATACCAAATAAAAGACGTGGCTATGTCGATGGATCATAGAGTTAATATGAAAGTGAGTGAAAAGCTAATAAAATACTAGGACTTTGCAAGGGGACTAAAGGTGTGAAACATGAAGATCAGGGTAGTACTAATAATATTAGGTACACTTGGAACCATGCCAAAGACACTGAAAACGAGATTGGAGGAGCTGGACACACGATGAAGGATTGAGACTAAACCACAGCACTACTAGGATCTTTGCGGATACCAAGTAGAGTACTGAAAATATGAGATCTACGACCTCCAATCATCAGCAATGGTCTAACCAGATGAAAAGGCATGGTTTAGATGGTACAAGCCACAGCGCTACTGTGATATGTGAGAACTATGAGAGGAGGGTTAGAGACCTGAAGAGACTTACTATCACAGCCTTCAGTGATAACCACTTGACAACTGGTGTGAAATAATAATATTCTTTAAATGCAAGATTTAGTATGGCCATAGATTCTTTTCCAAATAATTGAATCATTAAAAAAATGGCGTTTCTAACAAGGAATTCAAACTGAGAACTTAATGTTGATCAAAACACCATCAGAAAGGGTGAAGCCAAAATAACTGCCTAAAACTTTTCATGTAGTTTTTTTAAAAACTTTTCTTCTTATGAAATATCTCTCTGCCCACACAATGTCTCCAGAAAGTATACAATGGATTTCAATAAAAATATGTCGAAGGATGGGGAAATATGCAACGTCAGAAGTGATTAAATATGGTGTGGGGTGGATGTGTGCACTTACTTCCCTGACAATGGCGTTGGCAGAGGTCTCTCTGGGGCTCTCTAGCTTCATCGTATCGTTATCAAAGATACTGAATAAAAACATTTGCATGGTACCCATACTTATTTTTTTCATATTATTTGTCAAAGCTGAAAAATTAAAACTGAAGATGAATAGAATTGTTAGAAAATATAGGCTTATTACATCACATTCAATGATCTAGGAGAATCATAATGAACTATGAGTTCACTATTAATACAAAAAGATCATCAGAATTCAGGGGAAAGAGCAAAGGCAGGGTAACACCAAGAGTTACCACCCAGAGAGAGAGAGAGAGAGAGAGAGAGAGAGAGAGAGAGAGAGGGGGGGGTTACCTTGATCAAAATGTTGTACTCTCTTTTGTTTGTCGGGTATTCCCAATCAACATCAAGACCGTCCATGTCATTTGACCGGAGATACTGAGCAGCTTGGGCAGCAAACATTTTTACTTTTTGCTGGGATTGCAATACTCTTTTAAAAGGTACACTATGAGCGTTCCATCCACCAACGGAAAGCAAAACTTTCAGATCAGGATTCGTCTTCTTCAGGTCGGTTATTTGTTCAAACCTGTACATAGAAACAGAAACATGATTTCTCTATGCAAGAATCAATATCTGGTTTTTAAACGAGACCTTCTTAAATGGAACTAACTCTACAACAAGCTCAGAAACTGCATCATTTCAGAGAAGCTTAAATACACGATGAAAGCACTTGTAATAGAATGAAAGTTAACAATCTTTACATGCAAACCTTTCAGAATGAGGTCGATCTGCGCTTTGCTCTCATCATAATCTTGTGTCAGACTAAGATAAGTATATATATATATATATATATATATATATATATATATATATATATATATATATATATATATGATTAATGTATGATTCAATAACCAATTTGAAAAAAAGAGCTGCTACAGGACTCGAACTTGCCATCAATAGGAAGCTGCTTTAACGTAGTAATGCATGTACTATTGTGCTAAACAACCAGACAATAATGCAGAAGACGAAGAGACCGAGAATAAGCGAGATGAGAATTCGGGTTGAAAGCAATTGTTTAGTCCTAATCTAATCGTTTGGCTGTTTAGCACAATGGTGAGTGAATCGCTACGTTAAAGTAATTACGAATCGGTGGCAGGTCCGAATCCTGCAGCAGTCCCATTTTCTTTAAATTGTTTTTTCAATTCACGTTGTCTAAATTGAACGATATATTAACCGTTAAAATGGTGATTATTATCAAGTTAGTCTTGCAAAACAATTATTAGTGTAGTGAGTTAGATCTTTGCTGGGATCCAACTAGGATGACCTCTTAGTATGACAGTGGCCTTTTATTATGCAAGTTAAGATGGTTTCCCACTGGTGCTAGTGGTCAGGTTCAAGCCCCCCACCAAAAAACAATGTTTCAAATGCTGACATAGGAAAAAAACGGAGAAGATATATAAGAAGATTGTGTTGCACCATTATTCTAAGTGGAACTGCCATGAAAATAAACACTTGGCTTTTATCTGAGTTCATACTACTGGCAGTGGTGAGAAATATGCAACTACTCCAGCTACCAAGCGGGCTTCAATTTACTATGTTGGCACAAGGCCACCATAATGGGTTAGAAATGAGAGAATTTACTTTATATTCATTTCAAAAGCTCGATACAGATATGAATCTTGAATGTTTGAAAAAGATTGTATATTAACAATGCGATATTTACAATAATCAGTTTTCTCCTTTGTAATGAAATGTTGATTACTTTCATTTATGAAAAGAGAGTTTCAGGATTGAAGAAAGTTAAAATTAATGAATGTTGGTATTCCAATATCAGTGCGTTTATACTAGATTGATTGCTACCTAATATCACAAGCTATTGCTGGAATGTTCAAGACTTACTAATTCACGAATGGTCTTGTGCCATTCAAGACTAAACTTAGTAAATAACTATCTATCAGCAACTGTTATAGTTAGTCCAATGGTTTTGCACATCCTTCATATCTAATATTCTACATTTTTTGCATGTTGACTTTACTTAGAATAGGACATCTCGTTAATGCGAAGTTGGCGCTTGTAATACGAAGTTCAGTGAAAAAGAGAGAAAGAGAGAGAGAATAAATTGGTATTTACTAAGCTTAGTTTAGTCTGATACGAGGCTCAAATTATGGGTATTTAGTGAGGATTGGACCTACTACAGTAGTAATGATCTGCTAGATTAGCTTGCCAACCAATACTCAATGGCAAGTTGTCCAGGCAGAGCAAATGAATAAACTGGTTAGAGTTAAACGAGTTTGTCGATGAATTGGTTTTCACCGAACTTCGCCGGTAGAGGGAGGATCAGTTCGGAATTAAAAACATTTAACATTTTTCTGTAATAAATTAATCAGTAAAAATTAAAAAAAGATACAGAAGAAAACTTGCCGTATTACTTGAATATACCCGACGTGTAGAAAAGATGAAACTTTGGAAAAAGAAGTACACTTGACTATGGCCATGTTTCCAACTATGATAATGTGACGGATGACAGAACTTTTGAGTTATGTACATAACCGTTGTATTATGATGTGCGCTGGGAAGATGCAAGGTGGCGGAACGGTTATTAACAAAGGAAATGGAATCAGCGAATTTCAGAGGTTACTTCACTTCACTCAACTCTCCTGCTCTGGGGGAAAGGTACGAATTAATTTCTCCCTTTGCATTGTCATATTTCTAAATATCTTTACAAAAATATCTTGTCAACAGCATGCTGCAATGATTGACGGAGAAAAGATAGTGGAGGGGCGCTTGGTGCAAATCGTTCTCCAATAACTACTTTACCGCCTAAGCAATAGAAACAGAGAAAAGCTTGGGTATGTTGATACACATATGTGCGCATAGAAGAGTCGAGAAATGATTACTTACGTTCCTTTTCTATAAGGAGTCGATTTGTCGTTCCATTCAAGTGGGCCCAAAGTGTCTGATATTTTCGCAAAGGCGATAGCGATATGCGTGCAGAGAGTGGCATTGATGTGTTTTGGGAGATATTTGCCATAACTTGGTCGATATTGTGACCAGTTAGTAAAATAACATACGCGACGTCCCGTCCCTGTAATTTATAAAAAGCAAAACATTGACTAAACACATTCATGAGTCATGAAACAATTGAGAAAGTCTGTGTGTGCCCAGACAGTAGAGACAGCAAAATTACAAGATGGCTTGAAATCTCGTACACGTATTCATTTTGTTTTCAAGAGTGTGATAGGCATATTGGGATTGCATTAAGTTGTGACCGAAAAGAAAAACGTTATTTTAATATGAATCTACTAAATAAATGGCCCTTATGAAATCGATAGAATTACTTGCTCTTCTTTTTGACTTTAAATATGAAAGTTTTTGTCAATTATTATTGAATGGTTAAAGAAAAAGTATTCTCCATCATTTATTTATTTGAAAATGCGTAAAATTTTGGGTTCATTGTGCTCATATCTGAATTTTTTGAGTTGAAAGGTCTTTAAAATACATAACCCGAACGAGAAGAGTGTGTAAACATCATAATGAGTAAGATGGGAAGTAGAAACTGTCAGTCAAGAATTGTCAGCAAAAAAATATTTGGATACCATGCATGTAAGTAAATAACATAATACACACACACACACACACACACACACATATTTGCATATATGTTGACTTAAGATAATGATCATTACGTAATTATCAAGTAGTTATTGGGTTAGAATTGAACCTACATTACTCCTCAAGCACTATATCATTTTTGGTGATTTTTCATTTGGTATTACATAATTTTTTTTATTTGTACACTAAGGATAACTGTCAGCAAAGCAACGGGCCATAGATAAGTAAAAATAACAAGGAGTGCTGATGCATTGAGGAGACTTGCTGTCATTTAATAATAACGATGATGATAATAATGATAATAATAATAATAATAACAACAACAACAACAACAATAACAATAACAATAATAACAACAACAACCTTGTACTTCCATCCAAACGAGCGCAGCGGCCAGGAATAGTAAAGCCTTCATATTCTGAAAAGTAAAACAAATACATTTTATTTCAATCAATATTTTCTTTTTATGAAAGTAGATAATTTGCCTTAACCAGGCATACGAACACAAATTTTTTGACTCACAAACATGAAACTAAATTCCCTCCAGACAACTAATATAAATGGGTTTTCATGGCGTCTCGACGTGTTCCAATAGTTACCAAGCTAAGGTAGCATACTATTGCTACTGTAAAGAGTTTGATTCGAGCAGAGAGCCCAAAATTTGTTACTTTGTGCCAAACTAAGCAAAATTGAATAAATGGCTATTTGGGGCCTTCTTTCAAACCGGAGCCAGAGGTCGATATTAATTGAAACTTGATAGCTAATTTTCTAAGGTATGTGGACCCTCCCCGCTTGGGGAAATTGGCGCAACATAATCCTTATATACCTTATTTGGCAATGTGCTTGGTAAACATCTATTAATTGCTCTTTTAGTGCTCGACATAGTAGAGTTACCGTCTTTCTCTTGATTTGGTTCCGATTTAAAATCTGAGGTTGGTGTTCGTGCTTAAATTAAGACCAGGATTTAGAATGCTGATTATCAAGGCAGGAAAGTTTTTCCCACGTGGAATATTAGTGGAACACATTTTGGAGTAAATATCAATGAAAAAGATATTTAAAGACGCGTCCTGTTGAAAATGTTTGAATCGGACACGCACAATAGTGCGACGCCCTTTATATGATCAAATTTTTTACACAGCAGCGATTCTAATTTTGTTATACCTTTTTGTAAGACTCAAACAATTTTGATAAGATCTACTTCATATTGTAGATAATTTTATTCTGAGTAACTCTTGGCATTACAAGTCGCAAAAATTGCTCTAAAAAGCACTAGATACACAATTTTAGCGAATCTTATTTTTCCTCTCGTTTTTTCCCGAATAAGTCGTGTTATAAGTAGATGCATACCAAAACTACTGAACTGAATGCAACAAAACTTTACAGGCACTTGTAAAATGGTCCTGCGAATGTCATAGGTTACAGAAAAACGAGGATTTCCTCCATTCCATCAAACATATAACTAGCGTCCAGTTTTGCATTATGATTACACAGTAAATCGAATTTCCATTTTAGAACTTATTCATAATGAAAAATAGAAAGAATTGCCTAGCACTAAATGCAAGTTATCAATACCAAGATATTTTGTAAAATTTGTGGAAATTTTTCTCGACATCTGACATTAGAATATATCGAAAGATAGCTCACGATATTTTTGCAAAATAGGCCAATTTATTAATTCTGAAGGGGTTTAGGAAATAAAAAGGTTTGTAGCAAACAAAAACATTGGATTCTATTGACAAACGTTCTTCCGCTGTCAAAAGTTATTACAGAACGAGTTTGAAATCTTGAAATGCAAGAATCAGCAGAGATCACCATATTTAAATCAAATAACGAACTAAATTGTTTACCTAGCAGTTATAAATGACTCCTAAAGAGAAATAAAATCTTGAAGAAAACCGTAGAAAAAAATGCATACCTGCTCAAAGTGTTAATATGATTGAGAAAAATTGAAAAAACACTGAACAAGAATACTTCAACATTAAGTAGACGGAAAAATGTGGTAGTGGCAAAATTTAACAAACTTTTTTTCAATGTTTAGCTACATGTGGGTACACAAAACTAAAAAGAGATATTTTGTGACACTTCATTCATATGTTACTCAAGTTTATGTTACAATATTTTGTTCGGTGTTTTTAAAGTTTCTATTTTTATATTAATGCATACAGATGCATATTTTTCTTTACAGCTTTGAAATGCGATTCCAAGCCAAAAAATGGAGAAATGGGATAGAAATATTGTATTGCACTAACTCTTCAAATGGTAAGAACCAGACTGTCTTGAAAATCACCATTTGACATCCTGCAGTTAGACATTGGCACCAGTCCTTAATACGTAACTACTTCAGCCACGGAGCAATCCCCAAGGATTAGCTTAGTATGGCGAAATGCCAAACGAGAAGGGGACGAGCATATGAAGATTGTGCAGTGCCAATATTCTTGTCTTGAAGATTTGCATTCGAAATCCTGAGTTTTATCTATGCTCGATCATCGACTATCGGCGCCAGTGGAACACGTCTAATTATCTTGTCCACAAGACAGACCCAAGTCATGATCCCATTCATCAAATTACACCTGGTATGTTTCACAGAGTTTTGAGCATTCGACTATTATTTGAAGATTAAAAGTCCAATCAATGCTGGAGGATATCAACCAAGTGGAGAAAGCAGAGTTGAGACTTCAGGAGAAAGTTGAAAATTACGATGTCTAAAATGCCTAGGAAGAATACTGGACGTGGCAAATTTCAAAGGATGGAAACAATATATTCTTCAAGACAAAATAAAGCGTTCTGTTCAACATATCCTGAAGATACGACAGACATAAGAAAAGACCCTTTTTACAGTGATGGGCTCGTTGTGACAAAAACAATCAAAATGTAGATGTAAGTCTAAGAGAACCTTAACTGTAACTTTGGATTAAAAAAAAAACAAGATGAGGCTTAACAAATGGATAACAAAATACTTGAAATCTACGATTATTCCAGATATAGTGAAAATCATGACATGGAACGAGCTTCTGGTATTCTTGATCAAATATTTTGTTAAGTAGTAAATGACCAACATATTAGAGTGAAAAACTGACAGAATTTTTCCAACTGTTTGATAACACAACGGATTATACCCGCTAAGGAAGTATACAAGTCAGAATAAAATATGTATTTCAATAACTAGCAGCAAAACAGACCATAAAAGAACACATAAAAAGACTTCTTCACCACATGGGGAAGGTTAGGACGCAACTGATGCCTATCGAAATTCCTGGTGGTATCTGGTTGATTTTAGGAAAAATAACCCAGTCATAGATGGAATCCGATGTTTATATATATAGTTGAAAACTCTTCATGTTGATCTTCACGAGAGCAAATGACGAAACTCATGGTTTAAAATTCAGAAGATAAGGCTCAACAATGCACTTGAGTTAGACAAAACAAAACTTTGCACGGATTCTCTCTTGTATTTGTAGCATCTTTGAATTTTCTCACTTTCCAGCGAGACACTTAATCTATCACTTGGACCTTATCCTAGAGGAGGCTACTGAAATCCTTTCTTCAGACGTTGTGATAACAGCAAAGGCAACAGTAGAACTGATTAAAATCCTTTTAAAGATCATCGTTAATTCAGGGGGAAGTTGGATTCATGCATTTCCCAACAATATTGATAGAGGGGTTCCATCGGAATATTTGCCACAATTTTTTCAGTTTAGCCACAATTGTTTTCTTGATTATGGGTGACCTATTTCTGTTGCCTTACGCTTGACTAAGCTACACTTATTTAAATTACTATAAACAGTTTATTTAGTTCACGAAGATGGGAATTTCCTGGTAATGTTGGTCTTAGTCTGTGGGTGCACGCGTGTGTGTACGTATCAATGTTAGATGAACTCGGACTAACAATATATATATATATATATATATATATATATATATATATATATATATATATATATATATATATATATATATATATATATATATATATATACACACACACATATACACATATATAGGGACAATATATGTATATATTGCATTCGTACTCATTTATATGATTACGTAAATCTACACATTTGTATGCATATAAGAGTATGCGCATATGTATAAATACACACGCACGCAAACACACTTATATCCACATAAGTAATTATATTTACGTATGTATTATATTTCTATGAATATACACGTATACATGAATACATGTATTTAATCGTATACAATGTAGAAAAGTTTGCACCACATTCAAGAACCAAAATAAAGTGTAGTGTCGTATCTTTCACTACATTGAGATTTAGACAATTTGGTTTGTATCAACTGAATAACTACGTTGTGTGATATACGACCGCCAGATATTTTTTTATAGGAGATATTCATACCTTTAATTCCACAAAGGTTTACATTGGCTTCTAAAGTCGTCTTTTTAAAGAGACAAATGCGGTGTGCAAACAGAAAAAAACCCTTTTTTGCATAGAAAAGTGGGCCCTGCATTACATTTGAAAATATTATCATATTTTGTACTAAAGTTGTGGATCGCATTTTATACGAGATTGCATTGTACACGAATGAATACAATATATATGGACCCTCTCTCTCTCTCTCTCTCTCATGCACGCACACACACACACACATATATATATATGTATGCACATGAATAAGAATGTGTGTTTTGTGTGTGCGTATTCTTTTGGGTTTGTGCTAGACTAAGGTACAGGAAGAACGTAATAAAGGTTTGTGAGGCTAGATTATTAAAAATCGCTCTACGGTAGATGCCCATATTTATTTATGCATTTAAGGCTATGAAATGTTTATTGGACTAAAATGATTGAGACTTACGCTGAAAGTCATTAAATTACTTGGCGCCGACATATTTGAGAAATATGTTCAGAAATATGAGGGAGAATGGTCACCCATTCAGCATCGAGTATTGAACCTTAACTTATGAGAGCTGGATTGAAAGGTTTGCTGTTCTGTTGCTCAACACGAGATTTTTGTTTTTGTCTTCAACTTAACATTTTACATCTTTTTTTTTAAACGATGGTGTATATCTAATCAATACATCAATTTTGAATATCATGTTATCTGTGGAATATTTAGTAAAAATTTATTTCAATTTCATTGGTTCTTCCTATATTTTTAGGAAAATATGGAATGCCATTCTCATGCCTTTCACGTTTTATACTTATCCAAGTTTAAGTCTGCAAGAAATATAAATTATTGATTTTTTGACAATGTGATTGATGAACGAGCAGTAAAATATTTGTTCATGGAGATTAGAGTTCAGAAAACCAGAAGAGAGTTCAACCAAAACCAGCTATGAATGTCAAATGAAAACTGTGGTCGAAAATTATCGAAAACCCTGTCTGAAAGAACTGCAGTAAACTTCAGTGTATCTATTGGAATCATTTCAAATTGATCAAAGAGAAAAACTCTATTAATACCATAAGACTGGTCTGGTTGCAGGCGACAAGAGATGAATGAATGAATCAGACTTAGAAGAAATGAATAGAAAAAATATTTTTACCAAATAAGGTAAAGAGTCCAACCGATTTCTCTGATTAATGCTTCAGAAATCAAAGACTGCGGCTTAATTTGGATAAAAATGGAAAAGCTTTCTTTTTTTTTTTAGATTCAATGGCGGGCGGTTTTCTATTGAAGAGGCCAAGTAAACAGTTCCCGCTATTCCCATTGTTCTCATTGTCTATTCCTCCGTTTCTCAGGCGAGAATCATAAAGAAATAGTTGTTTGATCACACTTATTTGTCCACACTGTTGTCTTTTGGGCTACAACAGCAGCTCAAGAATTCCGTTCTATATTTATCCCTCTTTTATTATTTTTGCATAGTTTATGGCTTAAAAGTATAATCAGAATAGAAGCATAACTGGTTAAAAATAGCCTTGCAGTCTAAAAATAGAATTTTCCACAAATCAACTTCGCGTAATAAAGACACTTCACATAATAAAAAGCGGAAAGAAGAGAAAAACATTGAAAGAGAAGAACGAAGAACAATACATTAAAAGTATAACTCGGAGACCGGGATTTCTAAACGAATTCTCATTTAGTCGAATCTCAGTGAATCTGTTCCACATTGTTTTCGCTTCGCAGCTAAACAATTTCCCGCCCATGAGATGGTCAACGAAGTTGGTCATTAATAAATATTGAGATAATTAGGTCGTCTTGCTGTGGAGCAATGGTTTGCAATCTTGTCTCTCAAATCAATGCTTGCGTGAGTTTGAGTCTTGCTGGGTGTTCCATACCTGTGGCCTTGTACCAGATTAAAAATACACAGACTGTTGTGAGATCGATCCTCACTGGGTGCACCATACTTGTGTTGTCCTCCAATAATGTTAGTAAACATCAATGTAAGATTGGGTGCCTCGCCGTAAGCAGTAGTTAGCAAGCTGATCTCTTGGACTATAATGACTGAAGTGAATTCAGTCTCCCCTGTTTTTGTACCAGAAAGTCGACGGTTAATTTTGCTGCATGAGAACGCCCAGTCATTTATTTTCTATGTCGAATTTTCAACAACAATATGGGCGTTCTCATGTAGCAAAATTAACGGTCGACTTTCTTGTTCAGAAACAAGGTATTTTATGTTCGACCGTGTCATTCAAACGAGCCTATTGATTACTGGAGCATTTCGCAATAAGAGTTTATTCAAGTTTTGGTCTTCTGCCTCCCTAGCGTTGCCAGAACTTCTGGGTGAAGTATAGCCATTATTCCACGAATTTCTCGGAATTAGTATCTTGACCCCTGTTTTTTATCTCTAAATTTCGGCTGGTGCGTTCTCCGGCTTTCATAGTATTATATATTATAAGACTGGGACGATGATATTCATTAATATAAATAATGTTATCTGAAATTATTATTCCATATTGGAATGTACAAAGATGGCTTGGAAAGTATCTAACCATTTTGAATATTTCGAAATAAAGTTGGCAAGTGATCAGAAAGGGACCTAAGTGCACATGCGTGAACAGACACTCTCGAAGGGTTTTCTCCGTCGGCAGTGAGACATCATAAAGTGAACTTGTACACTATGTGTCCACCTCATTCACAATGACTGAGCGAATAATTCTTCATGTTTCGTACAGGATTTTTTTAGGGGGGGGGGCATAATATCACCTACATCAGTCTGTTCCTCTCTGCAGTCTAGATTTGACACCCTGCGACTTTTGGCTCCCTGTAGCTTCAAAGAGATTTCAAACTATTGACGTGTTTAAGGAAAACGCAACGAAGCATTTGATAGTGATCTCAAAAGAGGACCTTGCATGCTGTTTTGAAAAGTAGAAGGAACTTTGGGATAAGGGTGTGAGGTCTCAAAGGGAGTACTTCGAAGGGGGCCAAGGTGATAATATCAAATGGCTGGATACTTTCCAGGAAATCAAAAATCAGAAGGTTCTTGGACGTCTTTCCCGAGTGCTTTATGTCATGTATTAGAGCTGTTATCATTTAACACGGTGATCAAATTTCAAATTCCGCTTTTCGTCTTCTGTGGGGGAAATACTCAATGGCAACTTCACACCCAAAATATGGTAAAAAAACATTAATCAACAACCATCTTTATATTATAATTATTTACTTGGGTAAGCCATATCTAGCAGAAGACCTGAGTGGTCGGACACTCAGTAAGTAGCGATCACACAACAGTAGCGAACCGCTTTCCGAAATGAGCTTGCTAATCATCGCACTACAGTAGGCGTTCCTGTAGGTATTTGGCAAACTTGAAATTGTTTTGTATAAAGCCACAGTAGTGGAGCTCTCGGGAAGGATCGAACCCACCACATCATCGAATTAATCTGCAAGACAAGCTTGATAACCTTCGCACTACGGCAGGCACAACTACGATCATGCTGGAATACCATTAGTCCAGAAGAGACTATAAACAATGCATCTATCGATAGTCACCTACTGAGCAGAAACCAAAAGAACCATGCAACGTTCACAGGAGAAGATCGTGTTTGGCGTCACGTGGAGGGATCACATAGCTGTACTGAATATTAGAGAAAAACAGGGGTCAGAGATATCATAAAAATCCATCTGAAAACTCTAATGGCGATGGGCAGGCCACGTTGTAAGAACGTCAGACGACCACTGGACATCATGACTCAGAACATGAATCCCCAGAGATCATACGCGAAACTGCAGTCGACAGAAAATAAGATGGCGTGACAATTTAGACAAGTTCAGGAGATATTGGCTCCGTGGCACCCCAAAGCTCTATGTCCAACGGCAGGCTGCTGCTGCTGCTGCTGCTGATGATGATGATGATGATGATGATTCATATTCTTGGGGAGGAGCCGTTATCACGGTTTTCCTCGTTACAAAAATGATCAGCTTCGTTTGATATTTGTCCCCCATCCCAGTTTTGCAATGCCAACATACATTCAAAAATATCCCTATGACTGCATGGTTGGAAATTTGTTTGAATACCCTGAGATACAAATTACGACACCTGAATTAACAGGTGCAAAAAATATTTTTTCCGGTCTATATCTGAGACAACACGTCATACTTCTGACCCTCCCACTCTTGGTGCAATGTTGAAGAGACGGGTGATCACTATTCGCCTGGCTATGATTGTTTCGTACTTCCTTATAAAAAAAGGGAGACAGGAAATTAAGACATATAAATGAAATGAGATTAGTTACGTTTGGCCGCACCTAAAAACACTTTCTCAGCATAACAAAGATTGTTGTCTTTCGTCTATTGAACGGGTGACGATATCATCTGCTATTGTTGACTTAGGTAATTGCTGCGAGTACGTACGGTTTGATTTATGACGGGGGTCGGGAAAAAATGAAAGAGTTAAATATTGCCTTGCTTCAGATATATAACTCATTTAAGCTTTCTATGTATGTATAACTTTTCAATTACAATCACTTGCAATACACAGACTTTGGTACGTGAAATTTGTGATTTCAGTTATAATGTTCTGTGTACTGATCATTTCTCCACAGCGGTGAATAGTTTAAATTGATAAGTACAGGTGCCACACACTCACCCAAGGACCTACTTACAAATAACAATGAAAATGAATCATTTCATCCGTATGTTCAATTTCTTGAACATTAAAAATGTAATTTGCCGAAAACGGAACGACGAATAACAAAGCGATTTATAGAAATAAATTCAGAAAGACGAGAAAATCATTTTGAATCCATTTTGCGATTTTAAAAAGAAATGTATGACGAGTTTTGGAATATTTAAGATAAAGAAATAAAAATTAACAATAATACAGCGAAGATGTTTGCGATATTGTCAGAGTCTAAGAATGCGTCACAGTGACAAATGATTTAAAACGCTCTCTCATTTAACAAATTTCAAATGTTAGTAATATCAAGGATCGCTCGAAATGATGAGACTCAAAACAGTATGAGAAATACTGATAGAAATACATAAAAGTTGACGAAAAAAAGCAACAACAAATCACGGACTTCATACCATTAAATGATGACTCGTGTAGAACATTACATAGGAGAGCCGCCGGTAATATTAGACAAAATCCACGAAAGCATGTACTCAGAAACATTCAATAAAAGGAATTCACTCATATAAAATGCAATGTGTATTTATCTCAATGTATATAATTCATGCTACCCTTTCGATGAGCACACGGATACTACGCTCTGATCTAGGATAGAGCGCACAGGTACGCTTATCTTACACAGAGGTGCTAATCCATACGTAATTACTCCGGTCATTTTTTACAGGTACTGTGCTAGTTTAGAGATAAAGAGAAGGTTGTTACAAGTGCTAGCGTCGAATTCTAAATCAATTTTTTAGACTTAGGCTCCTTTACCTGTCAGCATCGCAAATATTACAAATGTTATATAAAAGTTTAATTATAAACTTCAGAAATTTTTTTTAGTTATTTTTTTCGAGAATTTTTCTGTTCTTTTATGTTTGTGTAAAATTTTTGCGAGAAACGATCATCTTAAGTAAATAGTAACATGGTAGAAATGAGTAAATAATCTTACTTTTCAATGATACAGATAGCTCGAGAGAGGTTGTCATTCTATCTTTGCCGCTCATGTCATCTATGTCTATTTCTATCGACATCTGTTGGTATCGATATATCTATCTGAGTGTATTCATATGTTTATAGATATATGTACAAATAGATAAATATTTTTGGCCATTGAAAATAGTGGTCAATCAGAAGTCCAATCAAAAGTATATATCATGAGTAGATAATCCATTTGTCCAGGTAAGTTTTCATGGAGATAGTCAATGCGAGAGAAAAAAAAAACAAAACAATAAAGGCACTTACTTGAAATATTTGCAGCAACGGTGTGAAAAAAAGTCGAGCGCTTTCCTTATATATTTTGCCTCGTGTGGAAATGTGACGTCACTCGTTCCGACCACTCATGATATCGACGCCAAGCGTTACGAAGTGACGTCACTGGTTTGATCACTTGACGGACTGAAAGAGTAAAATTCTCTCACAGAGACAACTATCTATTTCAGAGTCAATGCTGGACAATGGACAAATTGGAACAATGTATCATACATATTTTTTTACACTTTGACTTCCAGAATGATTTCTCAAACTTATCTTCTTTACACTTTCAGATTAAAAAAAAATACGTACAACATTAATTGGTTCCGGATATTTATTTACTAAGTTTAACTTAGTATAGCACAGGACCAAATAAGAAAAAGATGTAACGAAAAGATCGTGTGATGACTATCTTCAGAGTAGAAGAGTGCTAATCTGTCTAGAGAATCGGCATACGAAAATCTGATTTCTATCTGGGATCGAACATCGACATCATTGAGAAATATCTAACTATTTCAACCACGAGACAGACCACCCACAGAACGGTTTGAATACATTTTCTCCAACCCTCTCGTCGTATATCAATAATTTTCCACCCACGCTAACTAAATTCCTTCAGCTCCACGATATTCACCGAGCTTAGCTTCGTACAGTGCATCAGAGGGTAGGAATATAGTGTTACGCCGATCTTGTAAGTTGCGAAAGTCTGCCTGTTCCAAAAATCATCATTCAAAATCCTGGATTCCACCTGGGTTTGAAAACTGACCTCTGACATCAATATTAGATACGTAACTATCAAAGCCACGAGGCAAGGGCACCTATGAAGTGATTCTCATACATTTTTCTAAACTTTCTCGTCATTCTCTGAATTTTTGAGATGAGGTACTATTATTATTTCTATTATCATTCGGACCATCCTCATCTTGGTTGTTTTTCATACAACGTTTCGGCCGTTGTACTCTACGGCCTTCATCAGGTATCATCTGGTAGGTGTCGGTTAGATAAGGGGGTCGGTTCGTTACTTTCTCGTCATTTATCAAGAGTCATCCGCTCACTCCTACATCACACCATCGACAGTTTTTAGAGTCTCTATGCCATTCACTCTTTTATCCTTCACTTAGAAATTGATGGCTTCTATCTGGAGTCTGTCTCAAGGTCACAAGTTGGGGGCATTCAATGGGGATCGAACTTATTACAATAGTAATAGCATGTTATACGAGATTCTTGGCCATTACCCCGCGGCGATGCATACTCTCTAATCTCTCTATATTCACTATACTTAGCTTGGACTTACATGGGAGGGAGGGGCGTACAGGGAGTAGGAAAATTGCGTTGTGGCACTCCTTTCAAGTACAGAGAGCCTATCTGCCTTGAAAGTCAGCATTTGAAATACTGGCTTTTAAATTGGTTCACACACCGACGAACGGCGCAATTGGGGAAATACAACTATCTCGCCCACCAGACAGATCCATATCCATCGGTGATGATCAAAACTATAATTCTTACGAACCTATAACTGGTACACCGTAATTACAAACCTTATCTCCATGAGGTCATCAGTGTGATTATCCATGGTCTTCATTTTGGATGAGCTTATGCCCGAACAGATCATTCCCCGTATTCATAATCGCCCTGTCCAAGTTACAGTTGACTTTATTTTCCTCCCGTAACAAGAACATTTCCAACCAAATTTAGGAGAGTAAAATCTCCATTTTTTCTCTATTCCATCACATTAAACCAAATGAATATATAAAATTAAAAGTTCCTTTACCTTGATTCGGAAACACGACCTAGTGATTGCTAGGCGACTCTCTCTAATCAAATGTGCTGAACTGGCAAGTCATTTATATTTATGAATTTATTACACATACAGTACGGAATCATCTTCAGTTGGAATAGAAGTAGAAGTTGAGTTTGACCTTGCAGCAGCCAGGCTTTTTGCAATATGAAAATAGGGATATTTAGTCAACAACCCGACGGATCGCAATTAGTTTCTTTACTTATGTCTTCACTAAGGTTTAGTTTCTTCCATTGTAAGTGAAATAATAGAAGGCGTTTCATTGTGGAATAACTGTTAACAAGTTTGTCATGCATACACTATTACCAGTGCAGAAAGTTCTAAACTCAGTTGATGTCCACACTTGTAATCTTGTGTCAGACTAAGTTAAACTTTGTGAATAACATGTCACGATTGGGAATCTCATCATGGAGCAATGGTTGTCAAGTTAGTCTCGTAGACCATTATTACTACAGTGCGTGTAGGTATAGGTTTGTTCAGTTATTAAGTGGGTCTGGCTGTCCGGCAGACTGTGTATGTGTCTCAGGTGCACTAGTAAATAATAATAATAATAATAATAATATGTGCGGTGAAAGAGATGAGACAGTAAACCACATAACTAGTGAATGTAGCCAACTCGCCCAGAAGGAGTATAAGCATAGACACGATAGAGTAGCAACGATGATACACTGGGAACTAAGTAAACAAATGGGATTCAACCATGGGGAAAAGTGGTATCAGCACAAGCCAGAGGCAGTTTTGGAGAATGACAACCACAAACTACTGTGGGACTTTGACATCCAAACTGACCACCTCATCCAGGCAAGAAGGCCGGACTTAGTAATAGTAGACAAAAAAAGGAAGGCCTGCCAAATAGTAGACGTTGCTGTACCTGCAGACCATAGAGTAAAAAAGAAGGAGGGTGAAAAAAGGGAAAAATATCAGGACCTAGCAAGGGAGTTAAAGAAAATGTGGAACATGAAAACCAGGGTAGTACCGGTCATAGTGGGAGCACTAGGAACTGTCCCCAAAACGCTGAGGGAGAGACTGGAGGAGATCGGGATTAGGAGGAGGATAGAGACCGTACAGACCACAGCACTGCTGGGAACTGCACGGATACTGAGGAAGGTGCTAGAGATATAAGGACTGCAACGAATCGTAGCTCTGTCATGATATGCGAAAGAGAGAGGAGACGTTAGCTGAAGACCTGAGGAGACTTATTGTCACTCAGCCTTCAGCGATAACCACTGGGCAACCGGTGTGAAACTGTAAATCGTAGAATTACTGCGACCCATGAGTACTAGGAGAGGAGGGCTGGAGACTTGAGGAGACTTGCTGTCACTCAAACTCCAGCGGTTACCACCAGGCAACTGGTGTGAGATTCCAAATAATAATAATGATAATAATAATAATAATGATGATGATGACGACGATGATGATGATGATAATGATGATGATGTAAAGGCTCCTTATCATAAAACGTTTTTGTTTTTTGAAATGTTCACCCCATCAAGTGGGTTCAAATTACAATGTAACATTATGCTAAATCAGTCCCTCAATTTGTGTCTGACAGTGTTCACACTTGTTTTTCTATTCTTTTCTTTTAACTCAGATGTTTTGTGATCACCGCCCAGCAAAAGGCGAGAGAGTTAACTTACTAATTGATCACCCCTTTTCCAATTTTTTTCTAGTTGATCACTTCCAATATGGCATGCTGCCAAAAACACGTTAGTCACGTGACAGTTTCCATTGAGTGACTAACCAGGAGTGTTAATTATTAAATCTAGACATAACCCCCGTTCAATGTGTGTTCATTTAAATATTTGAAAGTCTGGCGAACTGGGCTCACCTCATCGAAACACTTTCACTTGACATTCTCAACCGTTTGAGAGGAAAGCTTGACCCAATTTTCTCAAGAAAAAATTAGCAACGAAAGATCGTTGGAAATGCACACAAGTCTTTTGCTTCACTTCTCTTTGCGGTACACAAACTTATTTTGTTATGCAAGGAGATAAAAAATAATATTCTAAATTTAGATATCAAGGTTCTGTTTTTCTTTCTACAAAATCACAAGTGAGGTAGAAATGAAAAATGATTCGTACGTTTCCGTCAACAATTTTGCCGGCCCTCGTTAAGAATCTCCATTTTCATCTATCTTTTCCTTTCTTTTTTTGTCAATGGATGAATAATTTTATTTTTTGAAAACACTTTTCAATAACAATGGATTTCTTTGTTTGCTTGAAGGATAGGACATCCTTTTCTTTCGCAAAGAGTCTGTGTTAGTTGTTTCAAATTACTAAAAGTTGAGAGAGGTCAGACGGTGGGAGCGGTATCACAGTAGAGCGTTCGTCATTAGAGGAACAGTATTCAAACTGTTTCCGTAAGTGTAAAATGAAGTTAAATCGAAAAATAACCAATATTCACTGGACTGTGGAAATATCATTATCACCAACAGCCTTTTAGCGTCCGTCGTTGGATATAGATCTTTCCAAAGACTCCTAGGCCTCTCCATCATGAGAATCGCAGAGACAATACTCTCTGAAATTTTGTAGTTCGTTAGACCACCATATTCTTTGCCAGCCACAATTTTGCATCTAAACTCCGGGGATCCACGTGATATCGTGATGTCCAGCGGTTGTCTGACATTCTTGCTAAATAACCAGCCCATTGCCATTTGAGTTTTCTTACGTTTTCTATGATATCACAGATCCGTGTTTGTTTTCTGAAATATTGTGCTGTCTTGTGATCTCTCCATGTGATGTTGAGATAGTTCTCTCCAGTACATGTTGCATGGTTCTCAGTTTGGGGGTCAATGTTGCTCCTAGTTTCCGTATACAATTTACTGCCTCAATGACTTCAAGTGGATAATCCCATAATTTCCCGCTACAACGTCACTGGAGATTTCCATAAGTTTATTTTGAGACGATCTAGTCCGTATGGATTTTTTCATCATAGAGCTTGATCTGAAGACACTATCCAACAGAAGAACCCGTGATGATATACTGGAAACATTCATGATATCCTCAAGTCCACAGGCCATCGACCAAGACTGCCTGTGCAGCATTTATTCAGATAAAATCATGCTACAGACAGTGCAACCAGAGAACGAAACAAGAAGCTACAAATCCGATCAGCCACCGGAGTAAGATCTACTCCTACCTGGAACAAGTTATCAGATGGCACAGCCTCTTCTTCAAACATGAAGATATTCAAATCGAATCTCAGAAAAGATCTGACAACAAATGTTTGAGAATGAATTTTCAACGAAGTAATAATACGGTATATTCTATTGGTTGACCTCACAAGCCTAATATTGTCCCGTTTGAGATACAAACACTAATACAAATAAGGTCGCTCTGACTTCTCTGAAAGCTAATGTCTAGCCTGAAATGACTCCTTCTTCTTATCTTTCTTATCATCCTTCTCTTTCTAGTCTGGCCTCATTTGTCAATCGATCGTTCTTTGTTAGTCTGGCTGAATCTGTTTATTTTATCACTTCATTAATCAATCTATCACTTCATTAACCGATCTATGACAATCAGATCTAAATCTGTCTACACTTTTCAATACGTCCATATCTATCAATACGTAAATAGAAATAGACTGATTGATAGACACGGATCAATAAATATAAAAGAGTTGAGATTCTGTATAAAGATACACACACATACATATGCACATGCATGTGTGTATGAGCATAAACTGCGTTATATTATATAGAAACTCTTATTTGAAATAATTTCCCGATGTTATACGGTTAATGTATCACTTGGCCTAGATAACGTAAATAGAATAAATAATTAAAGAAAATGGGGCAGCTACAGGAATCGAACCTGCAACCGATAGGCGAGAGGGGTAATCTATTAATTGATCACCCTTTCTCCATTTTTTTTTCAGTTGATCACCTTCAACGTTGCTCTTATCATTGAGCTACAGCAATCTATAATCATTCTGTCGAATCGTATGAATCCATTATATATATATATATATATATATATATATATATATATAAATTTTCACCATATATATATTTATGTATACATCAGTATAAGATAACATCTGTGTACATTACATCAAGATAATAACCTACATAAAATAAGAAACTAAATGTTGTGTGATAAATAAAGCTGAATATTAAAATCATAGCTTAAGAGGAGGTGGCATTTGATCATCACTGCTTAGGAGCCATACTATTATATGTTTTGTTTTAAAATTCCCGAAACCGTTACATGGTGACCAACTGATGATCCGAACAAATAAAATTCACACTTAGAACCCTGGAATCAAATTCTGTGTAAACCATAAAAACCATCCCCTAAAATACATAAATTACATGAACAGATATTGGGGAATAAATGAGTGAAATGACATGAATATTCGGAAAAAAAGATATTTTTTGTATATTTAGTGTTTAACGATGGAAAACTTTCCAGACTCTATCTATTTATCTACCTCTCCCTCCCCCTCTCTCTCTCTCTCTCCCTCTCTATCTATCTATCTATATATCTATCTATCTATCTATATATATATATATATATATATATATATATATATATATATATATAAATGAAGAAAAAGAATCATCTATTGATAGCAAAGCGTGTAATCGTTTTAGAATGTCGTCAATTTCTCCCCAAATATCAGAAATTGATTCAAAAAATGTTTATTGTCTTGATGTGAAAGACTATAAATGCATATGGTTTGTTTTATTCACATATTCTGTCTATTTCCCATTTCTTCAATACGTATCTTCCCATGATGCAATGAAATTAGTGGCATGAAGATTCATTGCATGAGTTAGACCCTAATGGAAGTATCGTATATATTCGAAATGGATTAAATTTAACACAAATTCTCTCTTCGTCATGAATACTTAATGACTGTCCATCTTCGAGATGATCATTTCAAGTTGAAAACCTCCTAAACCCTTTTTGAGCAGAACATTATCCAACTTCGCCTTCACCAAACGCTGTACATACAGAGTGGCGCAAAATTAGCAAATAGCTTTGAAACATTCATTTCTTTTGAGTTTTGATTATTTTGTGATAAAATGTTCTTAGCAAATGAAATATGTAAAAAAGTGGAATTTTATCAACGTATATACGGGAATTTCTTTTTTCTGAAGCTCACCATTTTCAATTTCGCTAATTCTTGCACTTTCAATAACATTCTGTTTAATATTTCGTGGAATATCTGCCCCTCGGCATGCGTATAAGATTTTCAACATATCATACTGAAATTGGGTGATCACTTACGAAGCCCGAATCTCGATATTGCGCAAACAAATGAGCAATCATGAACCAGGATAGCAGTCTATTTACGTTCAACTAACGAGGATTTGCTCCTTGGGTTAATGTTAAAAGTATTCAGAATAAAATTCCGTTATTTTAGTCCGTTGCTCAGATACGTATTTTTCCATGCTGAATTACCAAGGGTTCATTAATATATCTGAGGAAATGAAAAAAAAAACCAAAATAATAAAACAGAAAAGGTTATGATTTTGTGCCGTCCCATATACCCTGTGTACTACTTCTAATGCCTTTGTTACAAGTTTAATTCCGTACAATGTATTATCTTTCACAATCAACTTTTGAGTCACCATGTTGATCCCACGCGTCACGACTGTTGGCTTACTAATCCGAAGGATATCTAACTTCAAACGATGTGCATATGTGTCAGGCTGTTAAAAATGACTATCGTCTTGTTGGCAAGTAACAAGTTTGTTGAAATACCTATGAACATTACAGCATGTATGTCTTATATAGATATAGGATAGTTATCTAGTTTATATATGTGCGAGTTATATTGATATAAAATAGTTATTTTGCTTATATATGTGTATCGTATCGAAATAAATTAGTTATCTAGTTTATATATATATATATATATATATATATATATATATATATATATATATATATATATATATATATATGAACTGTACTAAATCATCGTTTTATATTAAAAAGATACTACTCTACTCATGAATATTTGAATAAACACAAACTCTGTGTTTCATGCTTATGATTGTATTCTTCCTAAAATAGGTATTTGTCTAGTTTAAGGCAATTTAACAAACTAGTTAGGCTACACTTTCAAATAGTAATGTTAGTTATCCATTTCAATCTCACTGATCGATTCTGAACAAGATTTAAGCACGATAGAAAAATACTTGTTTTGATTCACTTAATTGTGTGTGTGTGTGTGTGTATATATATATATATATATATATATATATATATATATATATATATTAAAAGCAATATGTATGTGTCAACCTCCTCTGGAGCCTCATCCTCTATTTTTATGGTGTTTATCGTTTAACATTAACTTGTCTTTGTTCTGTTCAACTTTAAGACTACATTTTTCACTTTCCCTACTCAGATCACTTCTTCCGATGCTTCTGGTGTAATGGAAATGTCATTGGCGAATCACAAGTGATTCAAATATTTTTGGACTACGTTTATACCCTTTCTCTCCCAACAATTTTCCGAAAGATGCTTTCAAGGCTAGCTGTAAATAGTTTAGGTGATTTTGTATCCCCTTGTCTCACTCCTTTTCTTATAGTTTATATCCTTTGTGTATTTAGGCAGACTAATTATTGCAATGTCATTTTTGTATATGTCCTGAATAATCTGTACGTAATTCTTGGTAATACCCTGATCTCGTATTGCGTTGAATATTAACGTAAGTTCTACTGAGTCGAATGCTTTTTTCATCATCTAAAAAGGTCAGACAAAGATGTTTGTACCTTAATGACTTTTCGATTAGTTGATTCATTGTATATACGAGGTCTGTTGTTGAATAGCCACTTTTGAAGCCTGCCTATTTGCGTGAATGATTTCACCTGGAGTGTCTGTTAGTGTGTGAGTATTTTTACGTATAGTTTATAGATGTTTTCTAGAGATTGCTCTTATCTCCTTTCTTGTGTTTGGATCACTATTACTTTTCTTTCTCGTTTGCACAGTGAAAATATCTGTGTTATTCCTTTGAGAAATATCTGCAGAAGATGTGTCGTTATGCCATCTTCGCCGGGGGCTTTTTCGAGTTTCATATTTTCGTAGTACAAACACCACTATGTCTGGGATATCACTAGTACCTATCGACTTGTCTGTTTGTGGAACTTCTATTTTGGAACCGAACAAATTTTCATACTACTCTTCAATTTTTCTTGACAGCTTGTTTATACATTTAATAATTTCGCCGTTTCTGTCCTTTAGCGTAAATATCTGTTGCCTTCCGGTGTGATCAGTGAGAGGACTAGCGTGAAAAATAATACACAAATAATTACGCAACAGAACTTGTGATGTGATGGGCACTTAGCAAAGAGAGACAAGAACAGACAGGGCTAGAGACTAACCAATTGATGTCCATGGGACAGTAAACACGAAGTAAAAATGGGGAGGACAGTCACGTGACAAATATGATCGAAAAATAACCAGATCACTACCATGTCATTGAAAATATCAATCGTGATTTTTTTTCTGTGGAACTTTTTTCCGGCATCAAATGATCGTAACTTGTTCCTTGATTAATTTTCCGTTTGTTAATATGTTTTTCACTCTAAAGTATGGTAGATAAGGTTGTCTTAACGAAGTGAGCTAAGATCGCCTCATTGCATTGCACACAAATGGTCCATTAAGACACCTCGATCTGTTTAGCTCTCATGGTAAAATAAAAATATCTTTTGATATGAACTCTATATGTTTTGTCCTTAATAACCTCATGTTACGCTTCTGTCTTCTGAGTATTTTACCATGTCGTGCAACGAAATTGATATTTCTAGAGTGAAATAATCGATGATAAGTCACAGAATTGCAACATGGAATTGAAATTTAATGTTTTAAGCATCATCATAAACTTTTTTGAGAAATTTAGGACAACAGAGTTTTGCATACGCTAACTTTGAATCTTAATGTACCATTTCAGTGATGCCAATTTAGCTATTTAATGGTTAATTGGCCCCTTTATTTATGACGGCCTTAGTATCTGTAAACAAAGGCAGTAACTTAGTGCGACAATGTTAATACTGCTATTATCAAAGCCAATATTTTGATTATAAAATTGATGTAAATGGTAATTAATATAAGATTAGAAAATAGAAGCAAGATTCTAATTTTTAAAAAAAGACTAAATTGGCATCACAGCTCGAAACATAAGTTCTGCTGAACCGAATTTGATTAACCATAAGAACGATTGCCTCGGAAACATGGGTTTCACGAAAATATAAACATGAAATATGGTTTCCTCAAATTGATTTACCTATTTTCTCCAAATTTCATCCCAGAAGATGGACAAATTTTGCTGTAAACAGATTTTCAACCAAAACTGTCAACATAGGTAGGTATGTATCACGCATACACAACGCATCAATAGATCTAGAGGGCTGAAATTTAAACATTTACTCCTTATAATGTCGACGAAGAACTTTTTTTAAATCTCACCTAAATAGGTTTTTAACGGGAAGTTCAGTTCATAATGTGAGTTTATGCTAAATTAGTCCCTTTGTTTGTGCCCGGCAGGATTCATGCATTCTTTTTAAATAAAAAAAATCAGACATCTATCGTGATCACAGCCCAATAGAAGGTGAGAGAAGTAACATATCAATTTATCTTTCTTTTTTCCAATTTTTGAATCGATTATCCGTAACATGGCATGAAGCCAAAAACGTTGGGTACATGATGGTTTCTATTGAATGACTCACCAGATCTGTTATTTTTTAAAATTTTGTTTCTGGATATGCCAAATGAATGTTTCTGATAAAAATACATCATACATAAATGATGAATGATTAAGAAACCAGAATACTGGAAATATTTTAAACAGGACTGAGCAATAGTAGAAGTCGTCACGTGACCAACGTCTTTTGGCAATATTCCGTTTTGGTTTGATCTACTGAAAAATTGAAGCGGTGATCAATGAATAAGTTACTTCTCTCGCACTTAGTTGAGCAGTGAACATTAAAAAGTCTGAATTTTCAATTTAGGATAAACTTACGTTGGAAATAATTCAGGAGGGAATTTTTTTGTCTCTGAGAGAGATTTCCTAAATCAAAAATTTTTTTAAAAAGCACATCAGAATTGGCAACTCTGGTGCAGGCTGTACGCATGATATATATATATATATATATATATATATATATATATATATATATATATATATATATATATATATAACCAGCCTGCCAGCTGGATCAGCTTAAAAACTGAAGAAACATTTGTTGACAGTTTTGATGACAGTTTTAGTTGACAGTTTCTAATATCATTTGATAATTTTGATTGGAAGCCATTTATATTTGCAGAGCAAGCAAACTAAGAGGAAATATAAAGACCACTGATTAGAATTAATGTTGGGGTTATGATTATTTGGGGTATTTTCTTATAACTAAATAAACATTTAGAATAAAATTGTATCAATCGCCAGTTGGAAAAAGGTCTGAAACACTCTAAGGTATGCATAATTCATTGATCTAAATTTAAAATAAGTTATAAATGCCGTGTGAGTGAATTTCGTTTTCTCTTTATCACTGACAATTGAATATTCATTCAAATGTTTCCCATTGGACGACGATAATAAATAGATATGGTAATTAGTTTTGATG
Source organism: Thysanoteuthis rhombus (assembly GCA_963457665.1). Classification (NCBI taxonomy): domain Eukaryota; kingdom Metazoa; phylum Mollusca; class Cephalopoda; order Oegopsida; family Thysanoteuthidae; genus Thysanoteuthis; species Thysanoteuthis major. Next base: position 66,627,166 of record OY735206.1, read on the forward strand.
AGATGAATTAGAGTTGGCAAAATTTATAAATTATTATTGATATATTATTCAGCTCATTACAATACAAAATGGGTCGGATGAATGTGTTGCACCATTCTTCCGAATGAGGAGTGTTTGAAAATCAGCATTCAAATTCTTGGCTTTTATATCTGGACTCGAACAACGACCATTGTTGCCAGTGGAAATACATAACTATCTCAGGCACAAGGCAATATGTCAAACGCCTTAATATTTACGAAGTTAAGCATACTACAGCACAAGACCAAAAAGAGTGAAGGAAATTGTATTCGGCAAAACTCTAAGCGGAGACAGTATGCATTCTGTTGAAATCAGCATGTGAATCTAGGGGTATTCAGATGTTGTTGTTGTTGCTGTTGTTGTTGTTGCTGTTGTTGTTATGGTGGTGTTCTAGAATATTGGTGTAAAAGTTCTGTGTTATTAGGATTGTTTACCTTGATGTTCATTCTTTATCAATTTGTGTTATTTAATTTGATGTCAAGTCCATTGGGTGAAAGTGTTTTAAGGCATCTCATCCACGTATCTTGATGGGATTTAAGAATCCTAGTGACCTTGTTGGATGTATTCTTCTTTATCTTTTCAATAATAATGAATTTTGTGTCAGAGCAAAAATTATGGTCGGATAAGTGGAAGTATTGTTCTATTGAGAGTAAATTGTTTTAGTTCAATGATTTTATTCTACGTCCGTAGGTGACGATTCTGAAATTAAACGGCCATTCCTATTTGCCTATGCGCTGTATTTCACATCGTGTGCATTTAAGGAGATGGATAATACTGTTACTTTTGCAGTAATAACTATAGTAAATATTAAAAGTCTTTTTAGTAATTGACCTGGTGAGGGTATTAGTATATTTGAAGCAGTTGCAGCATAGCCTATTTCTACTGTCTAAAGTTTGGCTTCCTTTTTTTTTCCTTTATATATATATATATATATATATATATATATATATATATATATATATATATATATATATATATATACGCATATTATGATCGTTATAACATTCTATCTAATGTTAGCGTGGTAACTGTCTTTTTTCTATTTTCATTTTTTATTAGATTATCTTCGTCAAATCTAGTGCCAAAAAACTCTGATGTAAAATCACATATTTCTTGAATGTTTTTTACTAATACTTAAAACATTCTTATGTAAAAACTTAACCATAAAATAAATTGATTTATTTTCATTCTAATCAAAGACGCCTTATTTTATACGTACGTATTTCCAGTTCTCCACTGAATTCATTAGTTTTCTTTTTTATTCCATTCTCTAATCAACAAAATATCCAATTAAAAAGCTGTGACTTAAATATAAGTGAAAAATGATGGATCACATATTACTGAATTACTTTTTATTTTTGAAAAAAATTTTTCTCACCGATTAATTTTAAAATTGTCAGATTATAAACATGAAATCTCAAAAGTTCATTACTTTGTAAAAATAATCTTACAAAGTAAACAACTGTTGACTTCGAAAGTTCACTTTTTCATATTACATTTGTTGCTTGATGATCTTAATGAAAATTGTTCTACTAAATAAAAATCAAGAAGTATTCGGAAGTAAGGCCTCGGAGTATGCGGTTCGTAAAATTCCGTTCTTATAAACTATCAAGTAGTCCTTTGTTTCTTCAATTTCTCACTGCGCTCACTTAATTCCTTTCTTTAATGTCCACTGATTCATAAGTTTGTGGAGATTGACCTTTCAACATTTTTGTTCATGTTCTAAAAAGACAATACTAAAGTTCATCTTGCATTTAAACAGCTTAACTCATTATTGTTATTGCAGTCCGTCTGACCCACCTGTGGTTAAACATTGATTCTTTTTTAACTAAAAAGTTTTCCTTTTTCTATTTGCTTTTCTTGTGTTTCACATGCTTTATTTTTAGATAATATTTCCCGGAAATAATTGTATACTTCGGATTACAATTACTTGGTGGATATACCCCCCCCACACACACACACAGAAAGTTTACGTAAACAAATTAATTCTCCTCAAGACTAACACATTCGCAAAGATAAATACGCTATTTTGTATTTACAATACAGTTTACATCTTAATATTAAAAGATTCTACTAACACCAATCTTGGACCAATTCATCCCAGGCAAAGCCAGGTATCCTTGCTAATATATATATATATATATATATATATATATATATATATATATATATATATTCTGAGTCCCCTGTTGGACCAGGGCCCTTTTCATGACTACTGCAGTTCCTCTGATTTGCCCTGTCTTACCGACTTCACTTTCTCTATCCTCTATCTTGTGTCTGTTTTTTCTCTACTGCATTTTTTGCTTCATGTATTTTCATTTTTTCCAGCTAAATATCAGCCGATCTCCATTAATGTTGCTTAATTATTTGTATTATATCCTTCACTCTCTCTCTCTCTCTCTCTCTCTATATATATATATATATATATATATATATATGTGTGTGTGTGTGTGTGTGTGTGTGTGTGTGTGTGTGTGTGTGTGTGTGTGGTACAAATCAGGCAAGCAGTATAACATAATGTAATTATATATCAATAATATAAACCACTTCTGAAATGTAATGGATTTATTTCATAGAGAGCTCGATACATATAACTTTTTACTCATGAAGTTAAGTTGTTTTAGAGTAGAGCTGGAAATAAATAGGAGAATGTGGATTCGCTACACAAACTAGCTCATGTTTCTGCCCTCTTAGGGCCTCCAGAAACATGAGCTAGTTTGTGTAGCAAATCTGCATTCTACTATATATATATATATATATATATATATATATATATATATATATATATATATTGGGGAAGAGGAAAATTCAAGAGAATAGCCGGTGTTACATTTTTATTATCATGGAGGCATGTCTCGACACATTTCGGTGGCTGCCAACCATTTTTTTTCTGAGAAACTTGGATAGGTGCACAGAAAAATGTATGCTATTTACGTGTTTGAGATTTGAGAAAGAAATGGGGATGTTTCTGTCTTGTGGCTTGTTTAGTTGGATAGGAATGGGAAGGGAGGCGTTTGTATCTGTAGAGTTGGGAGTCAAGTTTGGTCTGAAATAAGAAGGGTCTGTGAGAGGAGGGATCAGGAGATGTTTGTATCTGTGTCCGTGAGTATTTGGCTTGTCTGAGATAAATGGCAGTGAAAGGAGAGGTCAGGACGAAAATTGTCAGTTTTCAGGAAAATTTTCTTTGACTATGAGATTTTATTAGAAAGAAGAGGTGGTGTTTAGCATTTAATGGGTAGGTGTTGACTCATATGGGGCAGGCAGAAATAAGGTATGTTCTTTTAAACTCGTTGGTTAATGGTAGGAGAGATTATTCTTTTCCTTCTCTTAAAGGAGTTGTAAGTGTGTGCTTATACTATTCCTTAAATGGCTTGTTGTGTGTTTGCAATTTCCTTCTATGTTTATGTTGTGATGTGTTGTTTTTATATGATTCTGTTTTAAATCCATGCATTTCAGGGGTTTGCAAACTTAAAATGTCCATACCTCTGGATTATTGCATCACATTGGGATATAAGGGCTGCTTCGATACATCTACATGTTAAGGAGTCATATATGTTTTTGAAGAGATAGGCTTTGTGAAAGTTGAAATTGTGGCTCTGCGTGTTTCTATTTTCGACCAGGGCATTTGTCTTTTTATCAATATTTCTTTTTACTCTAGTTTTCATATATTTTTTCTTGAGGGGTTTGTCCGATGTAAAATTACGCGCAAGGACTGTAAGAAGACTTACAGAGATTATTTTTATCATTATAAAGATAAGGCTCGACGCATTTAGTCACAAGAAGTACTTTTGTAATACAGAAAAAACTGTAACAAATGCAGTTCGCACGTATCCAGATGATGTACTGAACTGGTAAAAACACAGCTAATGTTATTTGTTGGTGGAGACGAATGGTGATGAGTATCTTGGATGAGAGTAGGAAGGGGTCAACAAGTGTTCTCTTTGCAAAGACAGCGTCAGATGGAGGATGTATGCCTGTCCCTTGGCTCCAGGGAAGTATGGATTGATATGTGGATCATTTTTGTTCTGGTTCTGAGTGGTTGTCTTGTCCATCTATGTATATTTTCTTTATTTTCGGTGTGTTAGTGTGGCTGTATGACCAATGTGTTTGTTTGCAATTAGTATATTTATGTGTGTTTTCTTCTTTCGTTTTAGCGTGTCTGTGCGTATGTCAGAGTGGGTGTATGACCAGTTGGTTTATTTGTAAATAGTGTGTGTTCTTTTTTCTTTTAAGTGTGCGTGTGTATGTCAGTATGTTTGTATGCAATTTGTATATTTGTTAGTCTTCTTTTCTCCTTTCTTTTGGATACGTGTGTGCATATGTTAGAGTGTGGGTATGGCCAGCGTGTTTATTAGAAATTAGAGGGTCTTATTCTTTCTTTTTGTGTGTGTGTGTGTGTGTGTGTGTCTAAGCTTTCTTATCAAAGGGTCAGAGTTTGTTTGCATGTGGGAGGGATGGACAAATAAATATTTATTTTTTCTTTTCTAAAAAAAAATCAACTCGCAGAAATTCAAAAGTATCCGTGATTTTTTTCCCCGAGAAATAACTATTATTAAATTGTAATCATATTCCTTGTATTTTCTCATTTCGTTTCTCTCTTTGTAGGCGGTGTTTACATCTAATTTGAACCTTCGCTTATATGTTCCTTTTCATGACGTCGAGTGCTTTACAGAAGTGAATTTGATAGTCCCTTTTCTCACTTTCTTTGATGAGAAACTCGTTTTTTGATAACAGGTTTTTTGTCCTGTAATGCTTGAGTTGATCTTATCAAGGCAGTCTGCTCTTTTGTTGATAGTTAAGAATTTTAGAAATTACCTAATTACAGATACATTGCGTTTCACGTGCGGGTAAAACGATTTGATAATATGTCACTGGTTTTTCCAAGGAGTCTTCTTCAACGCTTACTGTGCTTTCACCAAGGAACCTGGGTGGGTGACAACTGCTAAATACGAAGATCTTTGTTTTTCTTGTTTACTTCCTATACTTCCCTACTGTAACTATGAATAATTACTATGAATATCTACATGGCCCAATTCGAACGTCTCATCAACAGTCTCTAGGAAACGGGTAGCTACAGAGAGAGTAACTGTGAAAACAAGTTAAGAAACACATTTCTTTAAGTTAGCCAAATTGGGGGGGGTATTTAAATGAAAGAGGAATATTCAATTTGACAATATTCCAAGCGAAAAATCATGATTGGAAGATTCTTACATTTCATCTGGGCTTGAATACTGACCTCTGGTACTGGTGTTAAATATGCAACCATCTCAACCATTGAGTAGGACCAGGTTATACATTACAGGTACTTAATGAGATTACATTACAGAACATCAGTATTTGAAATTTTGTTTTTTTAAATGGGCTCGAACATCGACTAATGATACCAGTGATACACACACACATACATACATACATATATATATATATATATATATATATATATATATATATATATATATATATATATATATATATAGTCATGTAAACCTTTTCTATTGCAATGCTGAAAGAACTTCTTCAGTCAATTTTTATACTTCGTCTTAAAGTATTCACAACCGTAAGATTAGATTTTCTCACGTATGTTTACATTTGTACAATAAAATTTTAATTGCAATGAGATGTCTAAAAATTCCTATTATCTTCTATCATATTTATGTCAATATTAATATGTATTCAAAAATTAGTATTTATGTTGCGCTTCAAATCAAATATTGAAAAATACAAGTATTTTTCTCACGTTTTCATACGTTTAACTCGGCATGCCTTATTCTTTTCTCTTCGTTCTTTCTCTGTTAATTTTTAAAAACTTTCTCGTAAAAAGTGTTCGGGGTCTGTAAGATCTATTATTTTCCTCTCAGGAGGGGGTGCTACTGTGCTCATGGCACAGTCATCTGTTGGGAAAGTGTTCCTATCATTGAAGTTGAAACTATTGAGTGTTAGAATGTGATGCATAAGGTTGGTTATCGTTTCTGTTTTTGGTCTTCTTTCAGGGCTACGATGATTTCTTCGTGTTTTATTTTAGAATATTGGGATTCGACGTCCATAGTGATTAGAAGTGCTTCCTCTCTCTCTCTCTCTCTCTATCTATCTATCTATATATATATGCACACGCACACACACACAAATATATATATATATATATATATATATATATATATATTCAAATCATGCAGAGGACTATTGGTTGATATTTAGATTTCCTTCCTCAGAATAATCATTCCATTTTCCAGACACCCCTATTAATTATTGTCCTATTTCCCATGAATAACTGAATGAAATAATCTTTTGAGCCTGCTTCATTGTTAACACAGTTAACCCAGTGACGGTCTCTTAGATGAACCTACTAACTATTACTCCATGGCGATGAATCCAAGGTATTTGCTAAGTACGACACAATGAGTGGGGCTCCCAGTGAGGATTGAACTCATGACTGTAGTAATGGCAGGTGTGACTAGCTTGCGAACCATTGATCCACGGCAAGATGGCCAAGGATCCACTGTTTATTAGAGTATTTATTTAGACTCCAACAAGACGTTACAATATATGATGAAAGACAGATTCCACTAATGTTTTGGGAAGATGTAGAGTCTAACACCATCAGCTGAAGATAGAGACAAAACAGCAAACTGTGTTTTGATCTTTACAAACTTAATCAATCTTTATTATTACTTTTTGATGAAATATTGAAACGCATCATTTTTGTTATATTTGGCAAGTCTTTACCCCTGTGAAAACCATTTAAATTAGGATGAACGTAAAAACTAGTAAAATATGGCGAGAATAATTTGATGATTTAGATAAGTATGGCACGGGGCCAAACGAGGAGAAATGAGGTATAGAAAGATTGCAATGCACCAAACTTCTAAATGGCGTAGGCTGCTTGCATTAGAAGACTTGGCTCCTAACTGGACTTGAATACTGACGCTTGAAGACAAAGGTAAAATATGAAGCGGTGTTTACACGAGTGGTGATATACACAATACAAATTATGTGGAGAGCTAAGGTGAAAAAAGAAATTTAAAAAAAAACGGAGTTTTTGAAGAATTTCTATTTGAGAAAAAGAAAGATTGACAATTGTTCGTCAAATGATTGTGTGAAACCCATTCCAACAACTGAACAAATGGCAGGTGAAAGAAGGAAAAGATGAAAGAAATTGATTGAGAAACGGAGACGAAAAAGAAGTAATTTTTTTTCAATCGGAAAAGAGATGAAGGGAAAACGTGCTAATGGATAATAATGGGTTGTAGATTCGTAAACAATAAAGGGAAATTTCGTTGAATACTAATGGGTAATTTGTATTCTAAGACTGAAATCAAAGATGTTATAAAACCCAAATACTCATGGCAAATTTGACGAGACGTTTAAGTTGAAAAATAAACGGAAATGGTTAGCAAGTACAAGATATTATATCCGATTCCAGTCATATGTCGCAAAGATTTAACATAACTTCGAAATACCATTCTCTCTCTCTCCCCCTATCTCTCTCTCTCTCTCTCTCTCTCTATATATATATATATATATATATATGTTGTTTTTTTTTTCGAGAAGAAAAGTACATATTTCTTACTTTTTACCTATTTGCCATCAATATTTGTGTGATTCAGTTTGGAAGAAAATGAAAAGGCAAAATATGTATATAAGGTACTGTCTCACTAGTGTACAATGTGGCTACAAAACAGGAAAACCTTTTCATCATTATCATCATCATCATCATCATCAGCAGCAGCAGCAGCAGCCTTTTAGCGTCCATCGCTTGGATGTAGACCTTTCCTCGGACAGACCTCTCTATGATGGGCGCCACGGGGCCAAAACTTTCTAAACTTGTCTAGTTCGTCACGCCATCTTGTTTTCTACCGGCCATAGTTTTGCATATGATCTCTGGGGATTCAAATTGTGAGTCGTGATGCCCATTGGTTGTCTGACATTCTAGCAACATGACCAGCCCATAGCCTTTTGAGTTTTCTAATGGATTCTGTGATATCCCTGATTCTTGTTTTTTTCTCTAATATGTTGTGCTATTTTTTGACCTTTCCACGTGATGTTGCGCAAGATTATCTCATGTGCACGTTGAATGGTTCTCAGTTTGAAGGTCAATCTTTTGATTAGGTTCCATGTTCCGGCTCCATTGGGGATTCGTTGTATACCCTTCTTCTTTTTAAAATCAATGGGTTCACTCAAAAGAAAATAAACCCTTCTTTTTAATAGTCAGTCTGATTATCGGAAAATCCCACTAATTACGTGGTATGGAATTCTTAAATAAAAGCGCCTATGGATGACAATTGTTCCCGAACTGGAAATTCTTGATGAAATATCTCAAGGGCATCTTATAATTTCTTGTGTACCGATATTATATATATATATATATATTTATATATATATATATATATATATTAGTTTGGCACGCAGCCACGGTAATGGGGCACCCAGCGAACTGAAATAACCAGATAACCAGGCTAGCTCGATTATCACGTGACTGCAAAATCAAACCAGAGCGCGATGGTTAGGAAGCTTGTCTCTCCGGTCAGTGTATTCGGTCGGTACTGAGTGCCCAACTGACCTTCTTCCAAACTAAGCTGAGTTTAGTAAATATTTCAGAGCGAAAGATAACTAGCTAGTCTGGTAGGTCTGGTGCCTCGTTCTTGTGCCCCTGTACCAGACGAAGCGAAAGCCCCTGGTGTAGAGCAGTTTTCAGCCATTTCACCCGACAGAACATTAGTTTATGTATTGAGTTAAATCCTCACAGCTGTCTCACTGTTTTACCCTATGATGTACTGATCCAAGCTTGTTGGATACTGTTGGATAAAAATCAATCACACAATAGACAATGTCAGAAAAATCAGAAAATTTAAATAGCATTTCAGCTACCAATATTTAATAAGTGAACATACATAAAATATAAACAAGATAAAAACATTCATTCAAACCTTTGTACAATACCTTGACTTGTAACAGTCCATATATATATATATATATATAAACTTATACAGCTGCAAGGCATACGCAATTTCAGACACATACCCTCTCAATTATATGAAAACATAGACGTCTTTGTATATCCATGTAATGACTCCGTAGCAGTTTGAAAGCATCTTTCAGCTTCCAGTTTTCCTTCGCCATTTCTTCTCTTCTCTGAGTGCCGTCTGCTTTTTAAGTTAATCGTAGGAAACCTCGTCGATTCCATACACAGTCAACATCCAGGTACATTCTGTTTGAAATCGCAATATTTGTGAACAACGTCAAAAACGGTGCCAGAAGGACAGAGATGGGGATAAGTCAGGTTTCCGCTACATTGCAAAAAACCGTTGCAGCCTCTGGGATCTTTGTACATGCCATCCTCACGATTGATGCAGAAGTCAGATGTGTTATCTGTGGAATAAATCGAATAAAAACTCAACAACACAAGATATGGCGAGAAATATTGTCCCTATCTGATGTAATCAAAATAAAAAGTATTTTTATCATTGACATTAAGTAACGATATTGTTTTCATGTTTTGCCCAGGATCAATAGAAATAAATTTCTCATTAGGCATCATAACAAACTGCAATATAACAAGAGAAACCATAGATCTTCCTCTGGATTTCAATGAGATGAAATGCTTCTTCAAAACAATTCTAGTAAGTTGATCTATCAGATTCTTAGGATCAGAACATTAATGTGGTTTCTCTAGGTTACTGATTAAGTGAATACTATTACTGCGATTAACCAATTGCAAGTATAATGGAGGAGCTGTTGAGCGGTCCCCAAATAGACTGTTGGTACGGTTGCAACTAGGGACAGTCGCAACAAGTCGTATTCCTCCGATCAGAAATATGCAAGAATGAAGAAACTCATATTGCACATGTTAAACCTTATCCGTACCGGGGTTGGGGGTGGGCAGAAAGCATATTCAACATCTGCTGCTGCATCCATTGAAACGAAACGTGTTTTGGAGGTATGAAAGTAATTTTCTTTTAATGATCCATATTTTTGACATTCTGTCCTAGGTGTTTGCATGAAATGATTAAAACTTGCTTTGTTTGAATCATTGTTTTGTTGTCCTCTGAGTGACATAGTTTTTACGTGTCAAAGTCATTGTGTGTAGCTAGCATATGATTTCCTGTCATGGTCGATCGGGTTGGGGTTGGTTGCAACAATTTTTTAAATATCAGTTTCTTTAAAAAGTTTTAAAATCTTCATTAGCTGTATCATTTGGGAATGTCTGTGTTTTTAAAAATCAGTTTTTTTTTTAGAGTTTAAAAAATCTTTTTAAAAACAACAAGATCCAAGCTCTGCGTCACTGGAGTGTGACAAAAATCAGTTTTAAAAACAGTTGCAGTTCTTATAAAAGTATAAATCTTTGATAAAAGTTTGTCTCATTGCAAATGGTTCCGTTTTCCCTGTCTAACTCTGATATAAAGAGGAGATTGAGTAGCATTTATAACATTTGCACATTGATTAAATGCAGGCCTATATTCTATGCATGATCAATCAAAACTCAATTGATGTATTTTGATAAATAGATAAAACAATATCATATCATAGTGTATAATAAATAATATTATTACATAATTATAGATAAGTACATTTTTCACAAAACTATGTTAATTGAGACAAAGAGCAAAAAGTTGATCGGTGAAATTGAATGCATTTTCAACTAGTTGCAACCGTCCCTGATTAGTGTTGCAACTGTCCCCATGGTTGGAGTCAGTTGATACATCTGACTTCTTCCATTCAAATAAATATTGTGAACGATAAGTCATATTTAATGATCTAAATTATATTTGTAATTATCAGATAGACGTAAGTTAAATACATACAAATTTGGTTGGTCTAGTCCAACATAGTCTCTGAGTAACTGAGAGAAATTCGAAATGTGTCACCAGTCCCCCTACATAATTTTTCAGAAACGAAATGGAGAACTGAGTTCAAACGCCGGCTAAATGAGAAAAAGGCATGAATCCATTTATCACCCTCCCATAACTACCTTACCGACCAAGCAGTAAGAGTATCAATGACTTTATCAAAAGGGAACTACTTTAGCAGATTGTTTGTTTTCTCATGTCCAAATTACAATCAAACCTGGAGTATCTCCTGATTTCTCACCTGTGGAATGTGTGGACAAAGCGACTTGTCCAGTTCCGTAAGTATCGCCGTCTGGTGTCAACGACTGCTGGGACCGGTGCGAGTTTCTGCATTGGACCTTCCATTTCCACTCACATTTTTTCTTCACATCATCCCACAATGTCTGGGGGTGGCATCGATACTTGAACACGTGATTCTGGCTACAGATGTAAAAATACTGGCACGATTGTGGATCAGCTACGTAACCCGTCTTGTCGTGACCGCAAATCTCTGTGATTCACAAAAAAAAAAATTCATTTATTTATTGCATGCAGTATTTAGCTAGTATATAAAAGAGTAATGTCGATTTTTGTAATCATAACCTGTGGCGACCCTGGTTTGTCATTACGAGTAGAATCATTTGATCTGTTAGTGTTTTCAACCGATCAATGATGTCATGTCATAGACCGAATAAAAAGAAGGGTCCCTGGCAGAACAAAAGGGTTAGCAAGCCAGTCTCACATACCGTTACTATTATAGTGGATTCGATCCTCTATAGATGCGTAAGTATTGTGACCCCGAGCCAGACTAAGCTAACAGTGAGGCATTCAGTAAAGATCAAATTCTCGATGATGTCAGGCTATGTGTTAACTACAGTTCTACCTTGGGCACCATCAATTTTTATGGTGAGTTTTTTCCTGTTTGGTGGCAGAGATAATTGCTTATTACTCACTGGCACTGTTTTTCCCCAAATAAAAAGCCAAAAGTAATGATGCTGATATCTTAGAGGATTCGCGCAACAAAATCTGAGTTAGAATCTTTCTATTGCAGCGTTATATTATGTTCGTTTTGCATTGATGTCACGAGTTCGATACTCACATGGTGTTCTATATTTGTGTCCTTGCTCCACAAAAATTCTTTTTCTTTGGTTGAAAAAAATGAAACTTGTAATGAACAAACCGTCGAGAAAATGCGATGCAATAATAGAATAAGACTAACTGCTGCAGGGTCAAACTCTATTCCAATTTCTATTCCGACTGAAGATGATTACTGCGTATTTTATATTATATTTATGATCAATGGATAAATAAATTATGAAAGTTTTTGCATTGTATTGATTAGAATGAAATAAGCCCGTGCATATCTGTTTGATAGATCTTCGTTAATATCTAAGATCTGTTTATTAAGCTGAGTCAGTAAGACAGCCTCCTGTTAATCAGTAGCTTTTGAGTTCAAAATGCGAATTTTACATCCCTAATTTTGTGAGGATTTTTATGGTGGTAGAACAAAGTCAGCTCCAGACTTTGTACTGGAGTTTAACTACATCCTGATTTGAAACCCAGGTGACGCAATATAATTCACACCTACTTGAATCTATTTTGATGGCAACAAATCATGAATCGTTGTCAAAACGTCATTCCATGTTGTACCAAAAAATACAATAAAAATAAATACAAATATTTTTCAAGATAATAGCTTTTTATAAAAATGTGTTTTATGATTATGAATTGATTTAATTATTTAAAAAATCAATTCAATATTTTATATCCTTAAATGTCAGTTTCTTCTAAATAATAAAATGTCACGAAACAAGTTACATCAACAATAT
>OY735206.1:66644835-66652335 GCA_963457665.1 Thysanoteuthis rhombus
TTCATTCTGGCGTTATTTCGAAATCTGGCGATCCAGTTGAAATGTGGAAAACTAAAACTCAGAAAGAAAAACAAAAGGAAAGGGAATACTCCATTATAGTTATGGAATGCGTGCTGTTTCTTGGTATGCATCTCTGGAAAGAGATAACTTTAACCAATTAATGAAATTACGTGTAAAGGATGATTCAAAGTTCTTGGATCATTTATCAAGCTGTCGAAAAGAAAAATACCCTCATCCGGATTATCAAAACAAAATGTTGACAATCAAGTTGGAAAAAAAAAACAACAGTTGTTGGAGATAACTGTGGGAATAAGAGCATAGCTCATGGAGAGCAATTTGCAAATGCGAAAAAAATCATTTCATTTTTGTCTTCCACACGGTCAGAGATGATATTCAGACAGCTTATCCAAAGTGAGAAGATGGCAGATATCAGCGGACAACGGCTTGTAAATCGAACTGTTCAGACATTTGAAAGGATGCAGAGTGATGTTTCCTACAAATTGTTCTTTGAAACTGTTGTTGCAAAATTAAAACAATACCTACTGGAAGAGCTTTCTATGCCAAGAAAGCCAAACAAACCATATTATTCGACGTTGAGACTCGTTGATGGCTGTGAAAATACTTTTGTTTGCCATCCTATAAGTGTTGAAGATCATTACAGAATAATTCACTTCGAAGCTATGGATACAGTGGTCCATTCACTTAAGGTGAGATTTGAGCAAAACCTTTGCAATTTTGGATATCCTCTCAATGTCATTCTTAGCAAGCAATACATCGATGAGCTGAATGATCTGCAAGAAATCTATGGAAGAAATATTAATAATAAGATCTTGGAAATAGAATCAGACATATTGAAGAAACTATTCATCATGTTTGAAATACCGATTTTCTTGAATATCAAATAATGTCAAAATATATCTGAATAATGTCCCTCGAATGCATTTTCCGGCCAATCTATCAATTTTTCACGACAGCACCAACCATGGAGGCGCCTCCAGTAAGTACTTTTAAAATTGCATCGTAGGCCTAAACTGTAAACAACTATCCATCTATCTCTTTATATATGTGTGGGCGTGTGCGTGAGAGAGAGAGAGAGAGAGAGAGAGAGAGAGAGAGAGAGAGGGAGAAGGAGAGAGAGAGGGAGAGAGAGAGAGAAGAGGGTGGAGATGTTGCGATTCAACTACAAAGACTGTTAATTAGAAAAAGATACTTTAACTCACCTTTATACGCAGACTTCTGGGATTGTCATAACTGACCCACTGGTTGTCTTTGACGAGATAAGGAACTTTCTGGTCATTCATCCAGTGAACAATGGCTCCTTGGCGACTCATTTGACAAATCTAAAAATACAACCCTGAAATTTTATATTTCATGTTCAGATAATTTGATAAGCAAAACGTTTATTGATTTTAAAATTGAAATCTCTATTATGATTCTATCATGGAACAAAGGTTTCAATTTTGGAATCATTAAATATATTGTTTATCGAATTATCGTAACACAAAATATAAAACTGAAAACCTTATCATAATTATAATATGGAACAAACACAGTCAATGTGTTTTTTGTGTCATTTTGAGGTTACAAGCCTGGGAAGAGGAATAGGGTCAGGCCCAGGACTTACAAACAACACCGCCCTGTGAAACCTACTTGCTAAAGAAGCCCCAAAAGGACCACCCCAGCAATTACCCCGGTGATTACCTTAGCAATCACTCCATCGAGAACTTTGTCTGGAAGATTCCTTTTTAGAAAGGCTCATGAGGCATGTTGGTTAAAGCCTAGGTGAAGCCAGTGTGCCGAACTAACTTTTAACGACAAAGGCAAGATCAGGATAGAGTACTTTGAACATCAGAACCCTGTTTGTGGGCAGGGGTTTAGCTAAAGTGGTGGACTGGAATCAACAGGGGAAAAGAAAAATTGGGTGGTCAAATCTGATCTGTAAGTCACCCACAGCTCAATCCACTGATATGGTTTAGTGACGACCCTACACTCCGCAAGGAGTTCACAGGAATAACAAACATAACTATGGGTCAACTCCAGACGATCTCATCACTTTTAATTTAGAATTATAAGTGTTTATGTCGCCTGCATTAATATTGTGTTAATCAACAATTCATTACAAAACTGAAAGTAAAGTCAGATTCTGCCATATCTTTAAAAGAAACCCATTTTACGTTTGCATGAAAGATTTACTGTTGATATTTTTATAAGTTTATCTATAATCTTATAAATAATTTAGCACAAGATAATTACTGACATTTACTAAGCTTAGTTTCGCATGACACAAGGCCAAATTTAGGGAAATGTGTATAGGAAGATTGTCATGTGTCTATCTTTCGAATGGGAAAAGCTTTCTTGTCTTCAAAATCAGCATTCGAAATCCTGGTTTTCAAATGGGTTCGAACACGGATGACTGACACTAATGGGAAATCGTGGAGGAGATTCAAATTAAATTCGTATCCTTGTTTCTTGCATGAAAATTTGGAAGGGGCTCAGAAAGTAGTTAACAGGGGTACCTTCTAAATGATAAATGTCGCTTAATACCTGCGTCAAGTGCGTCTACATGTGGAGTAATGGTTAACAAGCTTTCTTGCAAACCATTACTGCAGTTGTGAGTTCGATCCCCACTTTTGCCGGACTAAACTGAATAAATATCTATATGAGGATACATAACTTGTCTCAAAGATTAATTCGCGAATTTAGTGAGTTGATACTATATGAACCCATTGTGACTTTGTGCCAGACTAAGCTGATCTTAAGAAATGAACAATATAAATAATTCTGACTATAAACTATTCAATTTCTAATTACTATGTTCAAAACCGACATGTACATCCGGACAATTAGTCGTATTGAAATCACGCGAAAGCATCATGTTCAGCTTTGAGGAAATCG
Source organism: Thysanoteuthis rhombus (assembly GCA_963457665.1). Lineage (NCBI taxonomy): Eukaryota > Metazoa > Mollusca > Cephalopoda > Oegopsida > Thysanoteuthidae > Thysanoteuthis > Thysanoteuthis major. Next base: position 66,647,731 of record OY735206.1, read on the forward strand.
TCAGTATTTTTCTTAAAATCCTCTGAAAGATTACTTGTTAAAAATCGAGGAGAAATAGATAGAGTATTCTTCTCTTCACCTCGTAGTAGGACAGGAAGCCTCGTTCTCGTGTGTAGTGTCCTGGACGACCGCCACCCATGATTGGCGCCCCGAAACCGTTGTTGTTAGGATTTAGTAAAGTGAAAGTTCGTCCATATAAAGCGAGACCAATATTCAGCTTTCCTTTTGGTACTCCGAGGTTGTACCAATATTGCATCGACCAATACTGAAGAATAATACAAATAGATCATTAGTTTACGATAAAAATGTAGAACAAAACAGGTTTAGTTAGTCACTCCATAGAAACTTTCATGTAACCGACATCTTTTCGCAACACGTCGTGTTGGGGTTGATCAATTGAAAAATTGTAAAAAGGGATGATAGATAAATAAGTTGTTCCTCTCTCATGTCATTGGATCACTAGAAAGGCTGAATTAAAAAAACAAAAAAACAACAATAACAACAACGAACAAAGAAGCGCGAACACTGTTGTCATTAACTAAGGGACCAATCTAGCATGAACTCTCATTGTGAATTGAACCCTCAAAAATTTCTTTGTAGAATTTTTCAAAAAGCAAATAACGTTTTTTTCTAGATATAATGAAGAGTAAGTTTAATTTTTCAGCCTTAGACTGTGGTGTGTATGTGTGACACACACACACACACACACACACATATCTATCTATCTATCTATCAATCTATATATATATATATATATATATATATATATATATAGAGAGAGAGAGAGAGAGAGAGAGATAGATAGACAGACAGACGGACAGATGGCCAGCCAATCAGAATCTCTCAAAAATGAAGAAACTGCTGACTGTTTTGGTTGATGTTGGTAGTTTTGCTTGACAGTTTTTAATATCATAAAATCAACAACAAACATGCATACATCCATACATACGTACAATTCAAAAGACAAAGTAGTTGATCTTAGCTATTAACATCAACAAGTCTTGTAAATATGAAACGAAAAAACTTTATGCTTGAATTGCACTCAAAATCCTTTCCTTTTGCTAGTGAGAATTACTTTTATTCGTTTCCTTTAACACTAATTATATACAGTTTCGAGAACCGATTGCATACCAGAATACATCCATACATATAGACGTACACCGCTTGTCCCTCGGTATTAGGGACCAGTGTCGGTTGTACTTAGTGATGGTGTTCTCACAAATACTCAAGTGCATGTCATATCTCTCCGGTAACACACGAGGGTTATCTGTTTCAGTCCTTGGTCTTTGGTTCCTTTATGCAGATCAATTTTCTGGTATTGGAACACTTCATTATTCTTAATTGTTGAGGTTTAACATGACGAGCTAGTAGTGGCTTTAACTGGAGATCACGTGACGGCAAGACCTTTCAATACTCCAGCACCCCCTCCAGTATTCTAGATGTGTTTTGTAGTAATGTTGTCGCCTGGGTGGTTCCGATTGTACCTCAGGTTTCTAGTTCATCCAATATCATTGAAAGACTCTTTGGGACCGTTCTCAGCACGCCAATGATGATGGACACAACCGTAAACTTCATATTCCAAAATGTTTCTGTTCTCTACCAATATCTACGTATTTGTTCTACTTCTTATAATATTTTGATTTTACTCCGTTGTCTGTTGGAACAACGACGCCCATCGTCTCACAAACTTCCTTTTCATTGTTTATTACAATGATTAAATCTGGCCTGAATTGGATGATCCGTTTGAATTTCAAAGTTCAACAGAATTTTATGCTTTTCAAGCGGGGTTGTGTGTGAATCATTAGTTCGTATGATTGTGCCCCAGTCTTTTTTTTTTTTTCATATTTGCCAGTAGATTATTTTTCTCATCCAATCATGTCTATTTTTTAACTTCTTGGCCAACTTCCTGACTTCAATCATCAACGGTGTGATAGAATCAATAAAGGTGAGAATAATAATTCAAAGGTTATATCGAATAATGCCTGTAGTTTATCTCAGGCAATTCCAGGAAAAATAAAGAGAGCACAGATCAGAACAACTGAGGTGAGAATATTAGTCTAAATAATTTATTCAGTAATGACAGTGCTGTATCTCAGATCTTCAGACAAGAACCCACTTGTCAAAAGATAGTAATCGAAACAACAAAGATGATCAGAGTTTAAATAGTTCTTGGAATAATGACAATATTTTATCTCGAAAATTCAAGTTATTCTACAAAAGACAGATGGATGTTGCGTTCGGGTGCGCTTAAGATAATGAAACATTTTTTCAAGTGGTCACTTCATCACGGCTCTAGGGAGCGGAGAATTCACTACAATTTTATCTCCTGACGAAAGGTGTATCGGATGCTATAAAGTAAGCAAAGCAGCATAGCTGAGTTCAGTCATTGAATGATAAAAATATTTGAATAAAATACCTAATCTCAGAACTTCAGACCACACCAAGAAGGCCAGAGACTACAGCGGGCGAAACGTAGTGATCAAAACAACATAAATGACGATATTTGCTCCAATCATTCATGAAATGTCGATACTTCATTTCAGAACTCCAGACAATATAGAGAGGGCTAGAGAGCATAGCGGCTAAAACATGGTGATTGAAACAATTGAGAAGAGGATACTCGTCTAAATGAATAATGAACATAGCATTTCACTTCGGAACTTCGGAAAACATCTTACCATGTTAAGGAAACGGTCATTTCCTGTCTCGTGCTCAGATGGAAGAAGTGGACTGTTGTGACCCGTTTTCGTTCCCCACGGGCCGTGATAATCATATGTCATGATGGTGATGAAATCGAAGTTACTGTTGAAGAGAAGATGGAAAAATATAAAAACAGAAATGATTGTAATTTATCAAGCACTAATTTATCAGAGATTATCACTCTATTCCGTTTCTATAATTCATCTTTTTGCATGTTCCAACCGTGTCAGATGGTTTTCGCTGAAAATCGAGTGACAACAGGTCTCCAAAATCTCCAGCACATTTCTTAGCAGTCCTTTCGATCTCAGTACTGCTTCAATCTTTGCAGTCTCAATTCTTCCATCTTACTTAAATCTCGAAATCCCACCATCTTATCCCTAGGGTCTTTGATCAGTTATTATGGCCAAACCATCACATTCCATTGTTTATTCAGTTCTCGGGTGAGGTCTTGGTATTTTCCTATTTTTTTCGCTTCCTTTGATCGTCAAGTTATGGACAGCCAGAACAAAAACGTCCAACTAGGTTCGCTCTCCTTGCCCCAGATGTGGTCTGTTTGAATATTAAAAACTTCAGAGTACTTTTAGGTTTTTCATTTTCTAGGACAACCTTTTGCTTGTGCTCATTCCATTTGTGTGCATAGTTGAATCCAAGTCGTTTGCATAATTATCCTCACACATTTTATTATAAGTTGTACTATGTTAACTATATATCAGTGATTTATCCCCGTTATTAAATGCTGCATTTAGAATTGTATTAGACAGATGTTGTGTTGATGTCAATAATGATCTCCATTGCAAACTGTTACTCCAAAAAACAATTGGCTGTTAAATATCTTCAGCAAATTGGAAAAATTGATTACTAAGCACAGAAATTCATAATTTTCTTATAACTGAAATTTGTTTCAACAGGTTTCAACACTCATTGTTCAGCATTGAAAATCAAGGAAAAAGTGATTTTTTGTGACAAAAAATTGATACAAGTGTAATTGATTGAATAGGATTACTATACGTATAAATGCTATTGCATTACTAAGAATTTTACAACACAAATGCATTGCAAACACTTTGAATATATAAATACATGTATATGGATTTACTATAAAACACAAAGCAAATGGTTCCGTTACAGTCACAAAAGGTAACGGTGAAAGTCTGTATTACATTCAGTTCTTGCACGCTTCTCTAATTACCCGAATTTCGGTGCACCAATTCATAAGTATCACGTAAATGCATTGCAGATGATTTCACAATAGAAATTCATTGGAAATGATTTCACAATAGAAATGCATTGAAAACGATTTTACTAAAGAAATGCATTGGGGATGATTTTACTATAGAAATGAACTGGAAATGATTTTACTTTAGAAATGCATTGGAAATGATTTTACTATAGAAACGAACTGCAAAAAGATTTTCACAACAGAAGGAATTACAAATGTCGGAAATAGATATTGTCTGTGGCTATAGACAGAATAAGAGCGATAACCAGTAACTATTTATGGTAAGGATATTCAGCAAAACTGATTGAGGGTAATGAGGTTGTATACTCACGGGTGGAGTGCAGGAATGTCATAACCAGAATCAATCTTGTCTTTTCCTGCTGCCACGGCAGCTGCAATTATCAGTCGCTGTTTTCCGGTTCGAGATGCTTCTTTTTCAAATGCAATGCGGACTTCCTTTTATTGAAAGAGATAAAGAGAGAAAACAGATCAATGCTGTACCGACGTAATGAAATAAAAAGGATATAGATTTAAAAGACATTATGAAAACACACACACACACACACACACACATATATATATATATATATATATATATATATATATATATATACATATATATATGTGTGTGTGTGTGTGTGTGTGTGTGTGTGTGTGTGCGTGAGAGTGAGTGTGTGTAACTCACA
>OY735206.1:66657335-66697335 GCA_963457665.1 Thysanoteuthis rhombus
AACTCCTTGCCTTTGGGGGGAAAGCCTGATCCAAGAGGGAGATTCTCTGTTTGCTCCTACCCAGCAGACTCCCATAATTACTATAATTATGATCATGGATCGAAATTGGATTGGTTTTATTAATATTAATTGTGATCTGTTTTTTATTCTGATTTTCTTAAGGCAAGCATCTTTGAGCTCCCAGTATTTAGGATTGAGTAGAATGATTGACAGTGACTGTCAGTCTGAATTATTCGAATGTATTTGTTATAAAACTCAACCCTTTAAGAACTAACGATAATTTTAAGAATCATGTTTTGTCGGTGAATGTAAGACCTGCATGTCCATGGCGGTATCTGTAAGTCAAGATTTTATTTTTCAATAAAATTATTGTTTACCTAAATGATTATTCACTAATCAATGTTAGTTGTCTTTTTATGGCCTTTAAATATAAATACGACAATCTTATTACAAAATTAAAAAAAGAAAAACAGGACTGAAAGGGTTTAAGAAATGACGTGAGGACATAGAAATGTGGAGGCTAAGCTTATATCACATTGCTTTCAACGTGTCCACTGTTTCCCACGTGGTTTGTGTTTTGCAGACGATGTGGAGTTAGCTGGCTATCCGTCACCGTTTCGTTCAGTGGAGAAATACAATACAACAGAAGAAAAAACAAACAAAAGAGAGAAGACAAAACAAGATAGGAAAGAATAGATTAAACAAATAGAGTAGCGTGTTTGTTCGATAAAAGTGTGAGAGCGAACTGGTGAGACAAACTGGAACACATTCCAACGGCTGCACTCGCGAGAACTGACTAGTCTCGTGTCGGTGAGATTAGGAAAAAAAAGGAGAAAAACAAACAAAAGAACGTGGTCACGTTTGTATTTATTGTAAACATATGCTGTAAGCAATTCTGATTATTATACGTTATTTCGGTTATTATTATAATTTCAATCATTTGAGTGACAACCAGAACATTTTGTACGTGAGTGCCTCCCACGAAGAAGAGCCTAAGGGCATGGTTATTTTTGTTTTTGTTTTTAAAGAATAATGTATACTGAGTGCATATAATCCACATATTGTGGTTTACATTTATCAAATATTTCCTCTTCGAAAAGGATTAAAAAGGAAGAAAAAACAAAGAAAGTTGTGAAGAAAGGGAGAGAAAAGATGCCATGACATCATAAAGTGCAATTCTTCTTTTCCAGGACTAAAAATACCATTGATAAAAGGATTTCCGATTATATTTACGCTTTTCTCACAACATAAATGAATGAGTCGTTATTCTTATCTTCCGACTTGACTAATTTGAATGTTATTGACAGTCAACAATGCATGAGAAAATAAACTCTGATTTTCCAGCCAAACGTGACTTATTTTTTTTATCGACGTATAAACATAGAACATCTTATAAAAAGTAATTGGTATTAACTGAGCCAAATTTTTACATGCATATGGGACTGAACCGTACTCTTTTTTTCTCGAAAAGTATTTGATTTATTGAAGGGAAAAAGAAACATTTCGATATGTATGCGCGCGCACGCGTGTGTGATTGATGATTAAAACGCCATGAGAAGAACAGTACCATATTGAATAAATTTAAGAGAATAAGTAAGTTATTTTTTTTTGATTCACCGAGTACTCGAAATCACTTGGCTGAAGACAACAATAAACATGTAATTGTGCAATTTTTTTCAAAAAAGTTATTCAATAATTATCTCTTGATTTTTTATTAAGTTCCTTATTGTTGATGAGATTGTAGTCTCGAGCACTATTGAATGACTTGCAGTTTATATGTTGTTTTGATGGGGCCTTTGTAATTTGTACAAGAAGAGGCCCAAACTGCGTGGAAATTATCCTGCCTATCAGGTGGAGAGACGACTTATACAAATTCAGAAAGTGCTGGCTCCACGACACCCACAATAGAGGAATGTGGCAAATCCTAGGGAAGGTCTATGTCCAACGATGGGCGTTAAGAGACTGATGATGATGAAAGAAAAATCTGCAGCGACGGGGGCAATATGCAGACGTAGTAGTAAGCAGTCACGTGCTTGGAAATCCCCTTTTTTGCCAATCCAGGACCCTTTAATGGAACCAGTTAGTAGAAGGGGGGTTGTTTATATAATGATGTCCCACGCCCAAATTCTCTGGTCAGACAGTTAGACGGTCAGACACACGAAATCTCGCTCACACTTGTCTTTCGGCTCTCGTTGTTCCAGACAACAGTCTGGTCAGAGCCACACTGACCCCCATTGCAGATATCCAGAACCCCCCCCCCCCAATGATAGCCATCTTTATCTGGAGTCACACTAAAACCCTTTTACATTTTGACGCGTACTCAAAGCAAAGAACACGCCACAATCTTTTAAAATGCACGGTGATATTCATCAACTTAGCGATATTCACAGATCAACAATCAACTGATAATAATAGAGTTGTCTGGAGAAAAGAAGATTAAAATGTTACAGGAGGGAGAGGCACACAAATACCTGGGTATATTGGAGGCCCATGATATTATACATCAAGAAATGAAATACGTATAAAGACTACTTCCAAAGAGCGAGAAAAATTTTGAAATCAAAACTAAATGGTTGAATTAATATCAAAGCCTTGAACTCGAAAGCAGTGTCAATTATCCGGTATGGAGCATTGATCAAGTAGACGAAAGACGAGTTGAGAGATGTAGACAGGAAGACCAGGAAATTGTTGAATTCACACAGAATGATGGATATGAATAGACTGTACATCAAACACAGTGGGAGAAGACGTGGTCTCATTAGTCTTGAAGATTGTGGGGAAATTGAAACCAACTACAAATATCAAAATGTTAACCAAAGTGAGGAAATGTTGTTGGAAACGGTGAATGGTGGGTAAACACTTGGATGTGGCAAGATGAAGAAAAAGTATACAACAGGAAAGAACGGGAAGGTTTAAACAAAAGTTACGAACCGAACAGCTCCACATAGCTATTCAACTGATACGAAATGAGAAATCCTGGACATGGCTTAGGAAGGGAGGGCTGAAGTGAGATACGGATGGGGGACTCATAATGGCTCCCCATGGTCAAGCCTTGAGAACCAATTCCATACAGAATAGAATGGACTAACAAGATGTGCCACCAATGTGCAGATTATGTGAAGACAGTGAAGAAACAATTAGTCATATTAGTTTGGAATGTAAGAAACTCGTCCAAAAATATCAAAAGGGGTGAGGACACGGCAAGGTGAGCAGGCAGTGCCTTGGAAACTCTGTCAAAAGTTTGGATTATCGTGTCCAGAAAAATGGCATAACCCTTTTCTTAGACCAGTCCTCAAAAACAATATTAAAATATTATGGGACTTTTCAGCCTAAACTGATCTCCAACATACCAAAATTGACATGGCACGCCCATTTGATACCTGGGTATGTGAGAGGGAGATCGAGGCGGTGGATAAGTACCAGGTCTTGAACAAGGAGATATTTATGAGGCGGTACAAACCACAGCGAACCCAACATTTTAAACAAACCCGAAGAAGAAATTGAGCGAAGAATCACCCTAGGATGGCAAGCCTTTGACAGAACAAACTCAACCTTCAAAAACAAGAAGATCCCATTAATCCTGAAAAAGAAGGGTGTGCTACGAATGCATCCTCCCAATAGTCACTTATGGAGCTGAAACGTGAAACCTAACCAAGAGACAGACCAGCAAATTGAGAACCATGCGACAAGCATATGAAAGGATTATGCCCAACCTCACATAGAGAGACCAAAAGACAGCATAATACATCTGGGAGAAGACAAGAGTCAGGGAAATCATAGAATCCATTATAAACTCAAATGGCAATGGGCTGGCCACGCCGAGAGAATAGCAGACAACCGATAGACATCGTGAGTACATCGCGATTCATGATATGGATCCCCAGAGATCACATCTGCAACCAAAACCAACAGAATACCAGATGGAGGGACGAGCTACACAAATACAGAAAGTACTGGCTCTGCGACGCCCACAGTAGAGAAGTATGACAAATTTTAGGGAAGGTCTATGTGCACCGACGGACGATAAAAGAATGATGATGATGATGATGATGATGGTTAATCCCCCTGTTAATAAAAGAAATGACGCCATTGTCTGGTTTAGTAACATTTAGCAGAAAAACATCTGTGCATTTGTAGGGTTTGATATAATGGACTTCTACCCTTCAATATCTAAAAGGAATCTTCGAAGAGGCCATGGGATTCGAACTATACAAACATCAACAAGAATGAAATAGAAATAATCAGACACTGTAGACGAACAGTATTGTTCAATAACCAAGACCAAAAGATTTTTAAAAAAAAACGATTTTCACAGCTATGATGTTTCAATTGGAAGTCTGGATTCAGCCAAGATGTCGGACTTGATCGATTTGTACATTTTATACAACCTTTTTAGGAAACATGCTAAAAATTTTAGATACATTATGAAAGAAATGGAAAAAATGAACTTCAAAGTGGTTTAACAAGGACAAACTCAAAATTAGTTATAGTTGTTTGGATAATTTCCAAAGAATCATGAAAAACATAACAATAAAGTAACAAGGAATAACATTAGTAGAGGAAATTTACATAAAGCTGATTGCAATTGTACAAATGGCAACAGATGCCCTTTGTAAAACAAATGCCTCAAATCGAATATTGTAATAAAGCTGAAATATCAACCCAAAAGAAACTCGTATAAGCGTAATATCATATAAGAATATCAAAAACACCCTTTAAACTAAAATTAGCCTATCATTCATCATCCTTTTTAAATGAAAAATATAAAAACAATACATCACTATCTACACATCACTAGGACCGAAATGATAGCAATCTCCCACCCACAGTTAAAATAGAAAATATTAGGACAAACACACACATGCCAGAACATTGAAACCCCATGCAGCCTATTCATGAATGAGAAATGGGAGATTTTCACCTTCACTAAAAAAAACAAACAGACTTACTAAATAGAAAAAATGAAGTAGTTGTAAAGTGTCATCTCTACTCAAAATTTTATCAAAAAACATAATTTAACACCCCATATACAAGTATACAAAATCAACCACCATAGCTATCTTATTTTTGTCATCATTATTATCAGCAGCAATAGTAGTATTACTATCAATATTATTAGTAGTATCATTATACCCCCAGCCACTTTAAGATCAACCCAATCATACTCCCATAATTATTTTAGATATATAGATGCCAACCCATCAAGAATATCAAGAGAATTCAACATAAACAACCAAGGTCATGTAAAAGTGAACCCGTAACCATTGGGGAACAGATAAAAGTAGGAAAATGTACTTTCTTGAACAAAACATCCAACAAAAAGATGATTAACAACACACAGATAAAAAAAGTGTCTGAAACATTCCAAGCGATTTATAACAATTAGCCAGGAGCCCACTTCCTCTATGGAAGATAAAATATGAACAGTGATCAACAATTGAATAAGAAAAAAAGAAATAGAATGATACGAAGGTTTTCCATTCCGAAAAAAACACACACTCGATAACGTCCTGAATGGGGATCCTAATAAATCAAATCATTTGCCTGACAGGGACCCCAAAAATGCAAAAACATAAACTCGTTTGCGTAGAGAGTCCATTATTCCACTATATATATATATCATCATCATCATCATAAATCTTTTAACGTCCGTCAGTGCACATACACCTTCCCTAGGATTCGCCACATTTCTCTATCATGGGCGTCGCGGAGCCAGTACTTTCGGGATTTGTCTAGCTCGTCTAATCATCAAATATTCTGGCGGCCTCGGTTGCGCATGTGATCTCTGGGGATCCATGTTGTGATGTCCATCGGTTGTCCACCATTCTTGCAACATGGCCAGCCCACTGCCATTTGAGATTTTAAATGGATTCTAAGATGTCCCTGACTCCTGTCTTATCCCAGATGTACTGTGCTGTCTTGTGGTCTCTCCATGTGAGGCCCAGCAAATTCTTTCATGTGCACGTTGCATGGATCTCAATTTGCAGATCTGTCTCTTTTTTGGGTAGGAATGCTTCGTGTAATGATGATCAAACTTGTCTAACAGATCATTTCTAGTGAGTTCGATCCTCACTGGGTGCCAGAAATAAGCTACGCATCTTAAATGGCCCTAAGTACATGCTTATTTAGATATTTCTAAAGCAAAAATAATTCCGCCATGGGGTAACATTTGGCTCTCTAGTTTATCAGACTATTTCTTTTCTAGTGTGTTGTGAGCCCAATCCTCATCCTGTTTGCAATATCATTTTCTTCGGATACCTGAGTTATCATGACTAACTGATGAATTAAAAAATCAAAACCTTAAAATTCCTCTATAATTTACTTTCTTGTTTTCTTCTCAAGCGACAGAAGTAACTACCTTTGCCCACGTTCGTCTGAATCATTTGAATGTTTAAACTGTAGACAAGGCAAATGAAAACAATCTTCAAAGATTTTCAATCCGTTGGAAACTCACACGGCTTTTCAAATTTCAAGCAAAGCACAAAAGATTCACAGATAGAGAAAAGTAACAAAATCCTCCGAATACAAATGAAAATATTTTTTTATGAAGTGTGGGATAATCAACTTAATGGGAAAATATGTTTTTTTCTTTTCAAAGAATTTTTGGGGGTGGTCGAAGTAACAGGTTTTTAAACGGACAGGTATATAAACAGCATAATTTTTAGGTGCGCAGGCATGTCTGGTATCATTGAGTGACTGACAGGCTGACATATTGAAACGCTCCCACCCATAATCTATCATTTCCTCCCCCCTCTTTCTATATATGTCTAAAAGTGCAAGGGAGAGAACTGGCGCATCTATTGTCTTATTTCAAGGCTTGTTTATGTGATTATGTAGTTTGCATACCTAACGAGTTTGTTACAACAGTTTCTGTTGGTATATTCCCATAATAAATAACTGCATGAACCAAACGACACTCGTATCTATCACACATACCGACCTTGACGTCGATAATAGTAATGATATTAATAAAAATTGCTGTTTCAAATTTTGAAAACAAATATATAACCGTTTTTCTATGATTATTTAATGCATGTTTGTAATAATTTTATTGGTAGTTAAACTCTATTTTACTCATGCTACACATATAACCTAGTTTAAATAAAAATTAATGGATTTTACACAAATTAAACGGTTGTCGGAAGAGGTTTACAGTTAATAGGTTAGAAAATGGAATCGGCAAAATCCAGCCTATGTAGTTTGTGTTCAGTTTGGATAAACACCTTTTATACATTCTGAGATGGATTGACCGAAAATTATTTATCATAGTCTCTTGATATCTATAAATATTTTTCTCTCTTCACACACACGTATATATATATATATATATATATATATATATATATATATATATATATATATATATATACTGATGAAAATGACAATTAGAAGGTGAAAAGAATCACTTCACATCTGCAATACAAACACACACTCACGCACACACACACACATATATATATATATATATATATATATACATACATACTAATGTTTGAGCCTCTTGGTTTTTTATATATATATCTACGCTAAAACTACAGAACCCATTGACTTAATATTTGACAGGAAGACTCACTAAACATCAACTTGTGAAATAAGCTATCTGAGGTTGTCGGAGGTCATTTTCGGTCACCATAAGTCATTCCTTGTCAATTTTTGAGGTTGTTGGCCACAGAATCGGATCCTGATTTTATTATTAAAATCAGAACAAGGCCCATAAAAAAATTGAAAAAGCTTTTTCGAAAAATTAAAATAACATTTTCAGAAGGGGTCTAGTGGAGTACTGATGCTAATTTCCAAGCATGTAGACAAAACGGAATGATGAAGAGCTTTGTAACACATACAAAAAACCAATAACCACGTCAGAATAAGGCCTCCAAAATGTCAGAGAATTTTTTCTTCTCTAGTGGAGTACTAATGCCAATCTTCAGGTCTATGAACAAAGTGATGTGGCCAGCATAGCAAAGCAAAACAAACATACACACAAACTTACGCACATATAGATGGATAAAAAAGGGTAGAGCCCTTTGCCATCTTTGATGGCTACGGTTGTCCAACTATTGCAGTACGTTTTAAAAGAGTGATGAAACAGTGTGTGGTCGATGCTATAGTCCAAGAGCTGCTGCTACTTTATTTATGTTTCAAGGCTTACAAGGTTTGATAAATGGCCCACATTGAATAAAGCACGAAGAATCCAAATATGTAGATCTTACAACTGTCAGTCTGTACTTTTGTTTGGAAATTAAAACATTTAATCGAATATATTGGAAAGATCAGACTAACTAGATAATGTGGTTGGGGAAATACAAATGGTCATATCTTGCCTAATATTTACTCTAGAGCAATAATTTATACCTTAGAATTATGCTAATTAATTGTAATAATTGAATCCCTGTTTTATTACACTTTTCCTGAATTCAACTAGGTCATTCGAGTTCAAAAGTTCACAAAACTATATAAACTGAAAAAATATGCCGTTTATTGACATAATAGAGATCATTGATGGGGATAGAATCTTAGCCACCAGGTTGAAATCATCACTAAAAATCATCTTGATTAAGAAGAAAAATTTTTGCCAGTTTTTCCCCGAACTTCAAAGGCGGTAATTTTGAAACTGTGAATGTACAATGTATATGTCTTTCAATTATGACTATATATATATATATATATATATATATATATATATATATATATATATATATATATATATATATCATAAAATCATTTGACTCTTCAGATTGTGATGACTTTATATTCAAATGATAATAAAATTTACTATGAATAATTTTCTCTGCATTATTCATACACAAACAAATTTCATGCTTTCAATAATAATCATTATCAACTTTTGATACATACGTTATAGATGTTTTAATACAGCAGTACACATAGACCAATTCCTGGAACCACGCCTAAATTTAATTAGTTCTCCGCTGCTCACTTTTCCACAAAATGTCATTGAAATTCATAGAGAACTTTTCGAGATATCATATAGACAGGCAGGATTGTATACAGAAATGTAAAAAGAAAAAAAACGGAAAAATATTTTCAATCAAAAACAAATTCTTGAATCCGACCAAAAATTTCATTGAAATCTTTTGAGAACTTTCGTGGAGGTCCTGCTGCCGGACAGGAGTGAATACAGAAATTTATGGGGAAAATACCCAGAATATCTCTTAACCAAAGAGAAATTCGTGGATCTACTTCAAATTCAATAACTTCTTACTTACAATGCCATCGTTCACAAAATTACATTGAAATTTATTTAGAATTTTTGGAGATAACGTATAGACAGACAGGAACAAATATAGAAATGTATAAAATATTAAAACAGAAAAATATCCTTCAATTGGAAATCTAGCTTTAATATATATATATATATATATATATATATATATATATATATATATATATATATATATAATTTCCTGATAACTTTTTATCATTAAGTAGCAACCCATATTATAAGAAAATTCACCCAAATAACTTTTAGAATGAATAGACATCAATGGAAACCGGACTCTGTGAACCTTTAACCACAGACAGCTATATTTAGATAATTTTGTTTGCAATTGCACTGTACTTCTAAAACATCAAAAATATCACGATGCTCTGCATTTTTTTTTTTTTGCAATTGATATAAAAATGAATGAATAAGGGAGATTACTCTATAGCATACTATAGACTATCAGGTGGTGTATTATATAAATAGATAATTTGACCTCTGATACTCCCTTTTAAAGATTTGTGATACGTTTCTACGGTGTACAGTGAATTAATTTGCAATCTTTTTCCTTAGCAGAATTAACAAAGCATTCACAATATGTGTCTAACATCCCTATTCAACCAGTAGTTATTGCTTTGATTCTTCAACACTGAAAATATTCCTCTTCCTGATCTTCAACACAACATATGGATAGAGGTCTAAAATTGCTAAAACAAGTTCCAGGCCAAAAATTGCCCATACTGAAAGAAGTGTTTCTTTGGATCAACTATAAGAAATAATTCAACATCAGTTAAGTGGACATCGTCAGTTACCATTAACTCTAACTAAAACAATCCCTTAACTGATAAAAAGCACCGGAAACACTCCAAATATAACCAACATAAAACAACCAGCCAGAAGCAGTTTGATTAAAACTTTACTTACCCTGTGGGAGATAAACAAACAAATATAGAAAAGAATTGATAGTAAAAGACTGTAAAAATTACCAACCGATAGATTAACCGGTATAATATATATAACAATTTTTAAACGAAGAGAATATTGCATAAAAACAAAATTTGATTAGAAAAAAATCTAACGCAACTAACAAAACCAAAAACTTAATATACTATAAATTAAAAAACTCGAGATACTACGAATGGAACAATCATAAACTGGAAAAGTAAGTAAAAATAAAATAAGGCAGGACTTTCGACCCAGAGGAAAAAATGAAATGAAAAATACGCACCTCCTAATAACGTTCTAAAGAGTGATCCAAATAAATCGAATCATTTGCCAAGAGAAGTCCAAACTACAGAAACATAAACATATTTGTGCAGCGAATCCAATAATTCACTATATACACACACACACACACACACACACATATATATATATATATATATATATATATATATATATATATATATATATATATATATATATATATATATATATATATATATATATATGTGGGGGGTGAATTTCAATGAATTTTGGAAGGGAGAAATGATTGAATTTTGGAGTGGATCCAAGAATTCCTTTTCAATCGAGAGATATTTTTTTCGTATTTCTCTCATAAATTTCTATATTCGCTCCTGTCTGTCAACAGGATATCTCTAAGAGTTTTGAACGGAACTCAATTGAATTTTGTGGAAAGGTAAGCCACATTGAAAGAAAAAACTGATTGTAAATTGCGTAGAGGATTCACTACATTTCCAGAAGTCAATGTTTTTCTTTCTGCCATCTAGCTTTCTTTGTGTAATCTTTGGCTTATCTTTCATTATCTGAATTCTGTCTTCAAGTTTTCGTTTTATTCTTACGCCAGTTTGATTTAATGACAGTACCTAACCAATTAGGCTTGATCAGAAAGTGACGTTCAAATTGGCCATATAGCTATTATCCTTTTCTTCTATCTTCACTCCACAGTCATGTTGTTTTGTTTTTATTACACTAGATGTACTATTTTCTTCGATTCTGAGACGCAGCAGTGTCATTATTATTTATAAGTATTTCTTTCGAATAATCTTGCAAAAATGATCTTGACTTACCCTTATCAATGCAGTGTACCGATGTTTGTCTTCAGGGGGGCTGCCGCGATTGGCAGGATATTCCCAATCGATATCCAAACCATCAAAGTTTCTTCTTCGTAGGAAGATAATTGCATCTTCAATAAAAGTTTTTCTGGTCGCATAAGTTGCTACCATTGCCATAAAAGTCTCCGAACCCATATTCCAGCCGCCGACGGACAAGAGGGTCTTCAGATTGGGATTAATTTGCTTTAGGCTATTCACCCGTTCATATCTGAAAAGTGAAACAGTCAACACTTTCAAAAGATTTTTTAAAAAGTCATTTTGAAAAAAAAAAAAATGCAAGCAAACAAATTTTCTGTATTTACCAACTTTTGTTCAGACAATATAATCTCTTACTCCAATCTTTATTTTTGAAACAACATTTCGGCTGATTCGTTCTTCGGCCTTCTTCGGAATTCTCTGACTCAGCCAAAACGTTTTTCAACAAGATATGAAAGAGAGATTAGATTGTCCGAACAAAAGAGTCCTGGAATATTGTTATTGACCTTCCCAAAAGTTATAGGCAACAAAATAGTTTGTACCTACACCAGAAAGAATACGTGATAGACGGTAATTTATTGCTGTTGACTTTTGCAAGAAAGAGTAAAACTCTTGGTCAAGCTGCAGACATCAGGGAGTACTTTATTAGTTCAAGAGTTCAAAGACTAAAATGGTATTTGATTAAAAAACAAGAAAAATGTGATCGATTATATTTGATGTTTATCTGCATTAACTTCATTTGGAAATTTCGATCACTACTGTGATACTTGAGTAGATATTTACTTAGCTTTGCTTAGTCTGGTACAGAATCACAATAGCGAAGCATCTAGCGAAGATCGAACTCACGACACAATGATATAGAGAGATGAGTTTACTCACCATCATCCGACGATAGTCTCTCGACCAGGTGAGTTACATTTTGCTACCATTGTCATAAGAGTCTCTGGAAGAATATTCTGAACATTCTATATGTAATAATCATATTCAATCAACTTTAATCCCTGATCAATGACAGCTGTTTTCTCATTTGCAATGACTTTATATAGTAAAATAATTCGCAATGCATCTTCATAGTAAAATTATATGCAGTGTTTTCACATCATACTTTATTCTGTCAGTAACATTTGCATTAGTTCTTGACCACTGACATTGTCTTCCTGTCTTATTTTCAATGTACAACATATAAAATGAGTGCCGAAATATACAAAATGGATTTCAAGTCACAAATTGTAAACACAATTCAGTGTTTAACCATTGATGTTTTCCTTGCCGCCAGAAATGTTTACTTTTTTTATAACAGATAATCACCAAGTCTAAACAGAAGTGATGGAGTAATAGTAAAGTCAGAGGCCTGCAATGAGAAACTCTGATCCGTTACTTACGTATATCAGGTTTTAATGTACTTTGCACTAAAATACGATTGTAATTGTCTTTTCTGTATTCTCTCTGGCGTCAGAATTCGCTGTATTACTAAGTGCAATCATTAGAGTGAAGAAAGATTTTTATGCATTTGAATCCTACTTCTAGTATCACCTTTTACATAAACAGCTAGTTTAGAACGAAGCATCATTTACAGAAAAAAACATGATTTTCTCTCTACACTTTATTATAACATTCATTGTTTATTAAGAAAGTGTTCAATTGACTTCCAGGTTAATTTGTTTTGGAATTATTATAGATTATTATCACATCTTCAGAACATCTTATCGATACATATAGTCATAAACTACATAAAACTAATTCTAATATTCTCAATAAGCAAATAGACTCAAATGCATTTTTATCAAACTTTCAGACGCTCCTACCTAAAAGGCCAAGAGCTATATTTGCCCTAATTTTCACCACTAACTGATCCACCAGTCTGGCCCGACCCTATAACAATAGCAACAAAAGACATACTTATTGATATTTATTAAGCTTAGCTTTAGTAAGGCACAAGCAACAGTCTACATTCGAAATGTTTCCCGTTTACTTGAACTTGAACTTGAACAACAACCACTGACGCCGATGGGAAATATCTATCCAACTCGTAAATTGGGCCTCAACTTATTAATTTTCCCAATTTTCCAAACTGTTTCGGACCTATAAATAGAATTGAACTTCCAGCCAAACCACTAAAAAATCAATAAAAATCGAAATTTATTCTCACTATAATGACTGGTCCCTGTGAAGACGGACATACGGCTTAACAGCCAATTAATGTTACTTCCGCCTTGGCGGTGAGGTAGTTTTTGGAAAATGGTTTTGCCTAAGTCTAAATCTCTCCCACTCTCTTCTCAACCATCATGACATGTCATAGATATTTTTCTCAAGATTTCCACTGATGGAATAGAGCATAACGAAAAGTGGATTCATGCGTTTCCCAAGGACATTAGTACTAAGTAAATACAAACAGCTCAGCTGAAACTCAAACTCAAATTCAGTGCAGATAACCATTACGCTACCTTGCACTTTCTTACAGGAATATTGAGCATAAGAACGATGTGACCGAAGAAACGCTTAATTTCTCTCAACATAGGTTTCTTCAGTTTTCAAGCAGGTCTGGCTGGCTGGCTATGTATATATCAAGCGTACATGCTGCACCAATGGAACTAGAAGGCTGAAAATTTACACATTTACTCCATGGTTGATAAATTAGTGTATCATACCACTACTGTTGTTGTGAGCTCGATTTTCACTACGTGCTCCACACATGTGACCTTGTGCCAGACATCTGCCACACAATTACAAGTTAGTTGACTCAATCTTCTTGAAAGGTAAGATTTTTCAATGTTTTGAACTATTAAAATGTATTATGTACGTGTTTTTGTACTTCAATGCTATGATTTTAGTTAATTTCAGTACATTTGTCATTTCCAGGTTTATTTTAAAATCCTGAGCCAGATCAGGAAGTTTATGGGGAACAACCGAGACTATCCAGACGACGATACAACCGAATTCTACCAGAATACAAAGAAGAGTCCTGGAATATTGAAGGGATTTGCTGTCACTTGATTTCCAGTGAAGACCACCTGCTGGTGCGAAAACTCAACAATAAAAATAATAATTCGGCACATTTAGAAATAAAGAAAAATGGAAGTCTAAGAAAAAACGAAAATTCGAAAAGTTGTAACTTACAATCCCGTGTTCCAGGGTTCACTTTCGTCATTCCATTCAAAGGATTTTAATTTGTTTCCTTCCAATTTGGCAAAAGCAAAACATATATGCGTGCAATGATATGGGTGGATATTCGACGGCAGAAACTTCCCGACTTTTTGGCGATACTGTGACCAATTCGTGTAATAACAAATTCGCCGAGGAACGCTGATCACTAAAAAGCAAAAAAAAAACAGTTTAGGATTTAAAGGATTTCAGCAAACCATAAAAAAAATGTACACTTGTTTTCTTAGAATGTAACATATAGGAATTTATGTGAGTTTTGTCAGGTCTGAGCCATAGTAGTGGGATACCTTTACGAATCGAATTTGCTCCAACTAGACGAGTGAATGGTCTGCGATATCAACTTTTTGGTCATCTTTTTATGGTGAATACCCATACAGATATCCATTAAGCTTAGATCCAAGTTATGCAAGGCCAAAATAGTGGAGTAATCAGCGATGATCGAACTCACAATAGCCAACAGAAGTAGCTCACTAATAATAATTCTAGGACAGTGATCCAATATATATTTCTCAAGGTGAGCTTGGTCTGGTATAATGCCCAAATAGTGAACCACGCCATCACTCTATTGCTGGTACCCTATCTGCTAATAGGGATATGTTTGCCTGATATTCAAAAAATATGTTTATATTGATACGAGACGCAACGGACGTAATAAAATAAAGTTTTATGTTCTGATGACGTTGCAAAAATGTTGGAATTAAAGAATAATGAAAATATTGAAAGTTACAAAAACAAAATCCAAAACAATAGAAATCTGTTAGTGATTAACAAAACTCACTGCATTGCAAATCTGTATACATCTAACCGGTATATAAAATGCAATGTGTATTCATATATTTCATATGCTGTCATATTTGACGATGCAAATAAACTAGTAATGAATATAGAATACATTATTCATCTTTGTTCGATTGTTTTTGTATATTCTTAGTATTTGGTAGTCGATTCTAGTGTTAGTGCTGAAGGTCTTCTCGGTGAATATTCAGACGCCTTCTCATTTCAAACCGGTCAGTGAAACTAGTCACCTGAAATTTCGGGGTCTATATCTAAATGAAGCCACTAGAATATTTTACTTGCCTGTGGTTATTGTTGCCATTAGAGATAGCAGCAGAAACAAGGTCTGTTGACACATCGTCATCTGCAAAAGAAGAGATTGAGTAAAAGATTATGTTCCCAAAACCAGCAGTAACAGGTATGTAGGAGTAAAATTGATAAAAGCATCCATTAGGCCAAAGGAAAAAAGATTTTATTCTTGGAAGAGAATAGAGAAAAAAATGAGAAGAAAGTGAGGAGGAAAGTAAAAAGGAAAGGAAAGTGAGTTATGGAAAGAGAGAAACTAAGATGGAAGGAAGACCAATAATTAAAATAGTAAACGAGATAAAGAGAAGAGTCATAATCCTGGCACTGTAATAGAGCCCCGTGGAAATTTTTGAGTTGACTAATGAAACTAATTAGACACAGCAGAGAGATCTTTGGTGAGTAAGCACATCTTGGGTTGACATTCCAGATCAGTTGCCAAGAACTTTTAGCGCCATTTTTCATAGTGGCAGATTTTTGCTTTTGTGCCTTAGTCAGAAAAAAATCATGAAATATGAATATCGTGGGAGAGAAAATTTCATGCCGAGTAAAGTTAAATAGCCATGTGTCTCAGATTGAGTCCCATCAAACTATTTACAATCAAATGCCATGAACCCTTGTTTTAGAATGAAACGCTTATGTGGACTGGTAGCAATAACACTTAGGAGATGAATCTGCTCTAAAAATCACTTGTTGTGTAGTCTATTGCCCAACGAAATTTCATTGAAATTAATAGAGAATATTTAGAGATATCGTGTGTATAGACTAGAAATGATTAAAGATTTTGTGTGGTGTGAAAAGATAGCCACGAAGTAGAGAAGGTGATTGTGGGTAGACCCGCTCCAAAATTTAATCACTTTTTTCTTAACCATTCTTCTACAAAATCTCATCAAAATTCATTGAGAACTTTTGGAGATATTGTGTGGTAGCCAACAGTTAGCTAGCATGTAGGAGAAATAATTGTGAATGGATCCGTAGACGAGCCGGATATAATGTGGATCGTATTTGGCCAGTAGATTGTCGTTAGCCGGTTCCTGCATTAGAGAATGATCTGAAAGACGACCCTACTAATTGTTGCTTTGTGCCAGTTGCTCTTTATTGTGAGAAAATACAAAAAAAAAACAATATCATATTTTTGAAATTATTGGATTCTCTATCAATGTGGCCATTATTCAAACATAAAGAATAAATCAATCCATAGTTTTACTGTTCGATGCAAATCGATGAAAATAATCATATTTTCTTTGAAACGATACTCGAATTCGGCTGTTTAATACGATCAAGAATCCAAAGAAATAAAGATCAAGAAAAATGACTCCACATTTTTTAATGGAACAGGTAATTTCTACCATCTTACATATGGTAAAGACTGATTAAATTTGGTTAAATATATATGTACAAGTCATGTTCTGTCAGTAACGTTTGCACTCATTCTTGACCATTGACAAACCTTTTCTTCTCTCGTTTACATTGCATTTTTATAGTGAAATCATTTGCAAAGCATTTCTAAAACAAAGCCATTTATAATTCATATTTGAATCAAAATCATTTGCAGGGCATTTCTATGGCAAAATCTTCAGAAATTCATTTACTCTATACGTATAATGCCTATTATTCTGTCTGTAATACTTGCAATAATTCCTGACCAGCAACAAGTCCTTTCTTCCTGATTTTCGACTGAGTTCAAAAACTTTCTAAAACAAAATTTAGGTCAATAATTGCAAAATTCGGTACTTAGTTATGCAATTTTCCACCAATGTCCACAAATATTTGCTTTTTTAGTATAGAAAGTGACTGAAGCGAAGCCGGGAAATGGCCGAGTAGCAGTAAAGTCAGTGGTCAGCGATAAGAAAAGCTGTATATGTAGAATCAATCCAAATACAATCAGCATTAAACTGATTATTATCTAATTTTCCCCTATCGCTAGAATGTGTCATGCCATTATACGTGTCATTATTAAAACTGTATGAAACTTTTAACGTATTTTTTAGATAAATACTTCCGTGATATCAAAGATTGCATAAACAACAACTTTAATGGAAGATATCTAAAATATAATTGTTCATGCATTTATGCTAAATATATCGAAAAATATCTCTAAAACAAAATATCATGGGATGTTAGATACACCTTAAGAACTCAACAACTAGCATGCTTGACCCAACAAAGGTCAACATGTGTTTTTTCATACTACGTTTTGGACATGACACACTGAAACCAATAAGGCATATTAGTCAAGACCCGAAGAGACTTACTATCATTTAGCCATCAGCAATAATTACCAGAAATCTGGTGAGAAAATCCGAACCACAGCATTAGTGTGAACTGCAGGAATGCTGCGAGGAGGGCAGGAAACTTAAAGGGACTTGCTGTCACATCTCGATGAGAGTAACTAACTGCCTGGTTAGGATTTAAGTTGGTCGAGACCGATCAACGTCTCAGCACCAGCAGTGGGATTCACTGTCTCTTCTGTTCTAAACTGCAACAGTTGCGGATACACAGTACAAAATGGCAAGCTGAACATCCCGTTCTACGCAGACGGCCTGAAGACGATAATCAACGAAAGAGCCTTCTTTTAGCAACAACCGCAAAGATAAGGGATCGAAAGTCTGCAAAGATCACTTTCAGGAGAGGAAAGCTGAAACCACGACCAAGGAGATAGACAAGGGTGGCATGTACAAATACCGAAGAGAGAACAAAGGTCATGGCATAGAGCACGCAATTATGAAGATCCGGAAAGAGTACTCCAGGAGCGAGCGTTTTATGCCAAAAAAGCGGGCTTAATGGCTTGAAGCTACAAACACCCTGCAATAAAACTGCAATATCATCCATCGTCATCAATTGGAAGTTGAAAGGCATCGAGACTTGACAATAAGACAATGAAGAAGCTTAAAAAGGAGAGGATCCCCTACTGAAAACAGATTGCAAAATTCGGTCTAGTTATTCAAGCTGACATGAAGAGGCGAGCAGATTAAGATGGATAGAATGGGACACGCACGCTAAGACACACACACAAACACATCAGCATGCACACACGCATACTAGCACACACACACACACACACACACACACACACTCATCTATATGTTCATGTCCATAAATGCAGAATTCGGTCTAGTGATCCATACATCCTACAAACGCCATAAATAGCCACAGAATGATATATACATAATGATAGATACCACATGAAACCACACAAAAATTTCCAAGGAAAAATGATGCACATATCTGTTGAAATTATTTACTGTTTTTTTGTTTCTGTATTTGTCGTTTTCATTTTTGAAGTTATCTACTGTTTTCGTTATTAGTATAGCTAGGTTGTGCTGTACTAATGAGTCCCAGTTGTTTATTATTCAGTGTCTACGTACTGCCAGGTAGATTAGAACAAAGTAATAGAGCGATATGAACAGACAGAAATTATCAGGTAGATGGTTAAGTATATTGTAAACAGGTAGATACATGGCAGATGGATTATCACTCGAAACAACTGAACGACAAACGAGTTCAATTTACAGACCAACAAATATATCCAAACACAAATCGATGCTTAAAATAAACAAAGGTTAGAATCTCTGGATCTATTACTGCATTCATTTCATCTTGTATAATCTGCATTTTCTCCAAAAGATTTGAGCAAAAAAAAAAAAATAGGTACATATTATATATGAATCATAATTTTCATACATATTTGTATTGACATTTGTATGCACAGAATAATTCACTTTACATTCGGAATTGAAGATTAATCAGGTTTTTAAGTGATTATACATGGTGAAAAACGGTCATTTGGAAGCAGACGGTCTATCCTTGGAGTATCTATTTTTCGTTTTGGAATATAAAGTCTGGCATCATTCTTGGACCAAGCGTGAATAGAATATTCCGTGATATTGTCTTAAAGTCAACGCTATGATATGAAAGCAGGAGAACCGAAAGTAAAATTTACCTCTAGTTTTCTGGTCTGTTTTAAACCCGTGATAGATGGGGTATGTCGTGTTGAGCACCGTCCCTTGCGCTCACCAACGGAAGTATGACAGAATGGCAAGAAGCGTGCGCCTTTATAGAAAGATTTGTTTATTGTTTCTTGACAGTAAAATGTGAGAAGAACTATATATAGTGAATTTGAATATCAAGGGAAGATAATGAGGAAGAGAGAAATAGTGAGGAAAATCATTTGAAAAAAAAAATAAGTTGGTGATGAAAGAGAGAAGAGAAAGAGATTGGAAGTAAAAAAAAAAAGAAAGAAAGACTCGGAGATGAAGATAGGAAGAGGGAAAGAGAGAGAGAAAGAATTGAGGAGAATTTTAGAAGGAACAAAAGAAGAGAGAGAAAGGGGTGAGAGGGAGAGTGTAAAAGGAGCTACTTACACCTAGAGCAACAACAAAAAATATTTCTCGTAGTAAGAGACAGTCATGTCTTACCTTGGGGCATCATCATGATTGCTTTAAATCCTCTCTAGAAACATCCACTACCATTGGTTAAAGTTTTTCAAGTGATGAACGAACCAACCCTCCACTTGCCTCCGACCCTCCTTTGGCAAAAAAAAACTGGGGCTGGGGGGGATGATAAGGAGAAATTCGAGAAAATAACTGCAGTATTAGTAGAAAACAAGAAAAGAAAAAAAGGCGAACGAACGGAGCTCATATAAAACGTTTTACTTGATCACACTTTAAGAAAGAGTACTATTTTTATAATTACACGTAAGCATTCCTGGCGGCTGAGAAGGTAGTGCATTCCCTACCAGTGCTAGTACTCGTTGATCGAGCTCGGATAAAAACCAAACTACGAATGCTGATTTTTGAGGCATGTAGACGGAAAAATCCCATTGAAACAACTAAGGCAATGCTATCGTCGCAACTTCTTATCTCACCTCATTTGTCACAGAAAAAAAAGCTCAAATTTCATAAATGTGCACACATACATACGAATGTAAAAGAATTCGATTAAGAATTATGTTGAAAAGAAATCTTGCTTCTTACATATATATATTCACTCGAAAGTTGCTTTATTCCACTCATTTTTTAATAAAGAGCTGCAGTTAGTACTTAATGAACCTAGAGTTATGTCCCATTGACGATCGTTCTTTATCAGTTTTTATTTAATTAAATAAATCACCCGGAAAACAGTGGCCCGCACAGGAAACTGCTTTATTTTTCAAATAAGATTATTGCACTACAATGTGCCGTTTTGCTATGTTATGGTAACAACCCCACAAACCCACAGACTGACAAACAGAAATCATATCATTATAAAATATATATGTATAGTTTTTTAGATAAAAACAGTTTGCTTTTGCTTTTCTTTTGTTTTTGGCTTTATTGCATGTCTGAAGATTCAAAATTAAGATTGCATACTTCTAATTTACTAATACATTCTCAATATTTTGTTTTATCCAACACATATTAACATATTGTGGTACTCCCTATACTTTTAGTTAAAAATTTAATACAAAAACCTTTCTTTTAGCAAGATATGTAAAACGTCAATTCCGACGACGACCCACTTTAAAAGACCTGAACACACGTGTTCAATTGCTTATTTGCCCCGGCGCTTCTATCCGGTTACCTTCTCTCTTTCTTCCTCTCCAAACTAGCGATCGACGTTGTTTTAATTCTTTGACGGTAACTATATACATTGTTTTTTGTCACTAATCTCCGTCAATGTGAGAATTTGCAAGAACTTTATAGCTACTAAATGCAAATACTACAACTACTTTACTTGACATATTTTTGGCGACAACACAAATGCTGCACGTACTATTTCGCCCCTTTTAGCTCCTTGCAACTAAACTGAACTGACTGCTTGGTCAAACATACCACTTATTATAACAGGCACTTTTAATCAGGCTCTATTCGATAAATAACCCAAACGACATTAGACTCGTTATGTCATGTGTCCCTTAAATACTTATTTTTTCCTCTATTTCATTTTTAGGTATAGAAATAACCCTCTAGACTAAACAGACTTCTTCTCTTCTCTTCTTTACACGATCGATCGTATCAATATTTTTATTATATATATTCCATGTTCATTCTTTCATTGGACATAAATGTTATGTATTAATTGTACATTTCATTTGTTCATCTAAATACTTGTATGTGTCCTTTTCACTCTGTTTTATCTCTGCACCCACAATCATACTTGGCGTGCAAACTCTCCATACATTTTTTCTGCCCCCACCCCTTCAACCTCTCCACCGACGTCAGCGGGTGGTGATAACAACCAAACCACGTGGAGGCAAAATCCTTTGTATTTACCTACATCATTTGTGCTACGTACACCACAATCAGCAATGTTTCCTCTCCCCTGACAATGTAGGGACCATAATTCCTATAATATCAATAAATATCCTAACTGAACTATTATCATGTCCAAAAATAGCAAAATTCATCTGGTCCTGTTTTGCGATATCTGTGGTAGCTTAACTACTAAAATACAACATTTGATTACAACAGGTATCAAAAAGATATTGAGTTTTATTGTGAAAGTCAATAGCAAAATAAGCAATGGGCTTATAAACTGCTATATTTGTTTCATTAGTGTTGAAGGCTTTTCCTGGAAAAAAGCCCAGATCCAAGATTGTTTATCTTGATTTGAATTCAGTTCGTAGACATTGAGAAATACTACCTTTTTTTAATCTCCTCTAAGATGAACTCAACCCCATAGAAGATGGAATAGATATCGATGGATGTAAAATTGCACTGTGGGCTTCGGGACTTCCATCAGATACCAGCCAGAAGACAAGATAGACCCAAAAAAACGCAAAAACGATCTTTTTAGAGATTTAACCTTGTCAAAAGTAAGGCAAAGGACTCGCCTCTCTTTTGAAATGAAGAAACGTGCACGAGAGAAATGTAAAAGAGAGCGACTATAGAAAGCAAAATTTCTATTCAGCAGTTTATTGCAAAGTTGATGGTTCTCGATTTAACCGTCATGACATTATAGGCTTTTTCAATTTTATCTGCAAAACATGTAAGTGAATAGCAGGTTTTTGGAGAGCCATCTCTACAAATTTTAAAAGCTTTTATATTGCATAGTGGAAATTTAAAACCATCCATCCATATCGCTCATTCTGTACTTTCAAAAGAATCGTATGAGAACAATGAGATCTCAATGCAATTAAATACAGTGATAGCAATGGAATCTCTGCAGAGATCTTGAAGTGATTGCTATGTTGTTGGGCATGCTGGGAGGATTCACGAAGCATTCTTGCTTTCTAGGTCTTTGGAACAGACGTGCAATTACACAACATTATGCAGAAAGACAATGTCCAAGCTAGTCATCATATATTACTAGAGCAAATGATATTCAATCAGTTCATTTACCTGATCCAAAGAAAATATTTTTACTACCTGTTCACGTTGAGTTGGGTTTAATGAAGACCTCAGTTGAGGTCATTGGTTAGATAAATTCGAGAGGATTTCAGATTCTTCACAATAAATTTTCAAGATTAATTTGTTGTGAAAATCAAGGAAAGAAATTTAGTCGGACCTTAAATCAGAGGGTTACTACAAATGAAACTTTTGAAGAATTCCTCAGAACGTCTGTTCAACTGTTCATACGATAGCTCCGGAAGTGCTAAATGAATTCCTATGACATTTTGTGGAGCGTTAGGCAATGGGGTAAGGAAGAGATGGCAAGCTTTGGGGCGGATCCAAGATTTCTTTTCCCATTGACAGATATTTTCGGGTTTTCCTCAAATTACATGTATGTATACTTTCATGTCTTTCCACATGATATCTCCCCCACCCAAATGTTCATGACACATAGTGAAAGGTTGGGCATAGACTACGGAAGAACTGAATAAATCTTGGAGTGGATCCTTGCACAATTACTTCCCCTGCGTCGCTGTCATATATCAGGACCACATAATATTGTCAATTCTTATTCCTGTCTGCAAGATATCCCCAAAAGCTATCAATGAATTTCAATCAGGTTTTTTCGAAGGATGGACAAGATACTACAGAATAAATGATTAAATTTCGCAGCAGATACATTGACAATTACCTACCTTACGTCGTGATTATATCTCCAAATCGCATAATATCCCCAAAATTTCTTGTCTTTCTACAAAAGTACTGAATAGATTTCGATGATATTTTTTTCAAAAGGTGGACGATTGGGTTAGAAAGAGGTGGTGAAATTAGGGGATGGCACCAGGAATCTCATTTTGATTACGATATATTTCTCAGTTTTTTTTCTCAATTAATTTTATGTATACACTCATAATTGTCCACACTATATCTCCAAGAGGTATCCATGAATATCAATAATATTTTGTGGAAAGGTGGACAATAGGTTATGAAAGAACTGGTTGAATTTTGGGACGGATACATGTACAATGACTATCACTTAATAACGCTCTCTGAGTGCTTTCTTGCCTTTATAGCTTTTTAGAGGTCCAAAAGCAATTCTTTTTTTGAAATTTGGTTTCTTTATTTTCATTGGCGGAAAAATATTGTTCTGTTTGTGATAATTGGTCAAGAAATTTCATTTTTATGTTTAGTGTCCAAATTTGATCTCACCTATTTTACAAAAGTAGTTTTTGCTCATTTGAAGTCTTGAAGTGAAACGTTTACTGCTGATGCTGTACTAATAAATTAGTCTGCAATATGGGCTTGCTAACCATTTAATTGTCAGAATGTAGCCGCTATTTGTGGCTGTATATATGGAGGGGCAAGTAGCAGTCTATTAGTTTATTTCAAAGTTGCAATCACAAGAAACACACACCATCTCTTCCTGATCATATCTGATCCAAACAATAAGTAATTGGCACAAGGATCACTAATCCAGTAACAGTCGCCCGAATTCTTTCTCCTGATTAATGTTTGATGGAAGAAAAAATAGCCAAGAATCAATATTACCATTATGCAATTTGAAAAAAAAACTCTTTTGTTTTGTTCCTGTATAATAAAATTTTCTGATTGAATATGCTTAAATGCTTAAATGCTCGTATTCCCTTTGAGCTTTGATATTTTGCAATTTGCCATTTTCCCACTGCCAGTTGAGAGAAGGTACCTGAAGGCTACAAACACTTTATCTAGATCAGTCATAAATTATTTCATAAAGCCTAATTTTATGTGCAGTGGTGGCATCAAACCTTGCTGGGGTCCACTATTGGCTGCCACGTGAAGTTGTTCAACCCCACAATTAATTCGGAAGGCTACCAAAGAATATATAACGAGAACAATGATTAGAGATGGTATTTTGAAAGTCTGGTTTGTACATCGAGTACGATCATAATCTCGAAATACTACTCACTTCTAAATCTTTTCTGATTACTTTTTGCTTAACATTAGTGTAAATGAATATTAATTTAGATTCATATGATGCTGTGTTTTTATGGAAATGTGATGTTTTCAAAATGTGAATAAAAATATACAATTTCATCCATTGCACAATCAGAAACCTACGAATTTCAAAATATCACTGTATTGGTTACAAAAGGAAAGTTTGAAGGGATTAATTGACGTTTTCCATACTTCTTACTCATAAGCAATAAGAATATAACACCCACAGCCTATGAACAAACACTGCCTTGCACGGTGTAACATCTAACCAAGTTGAATAATTATACAACCATCAATGCAAAGTAGTGATCAAATTATTCGACCAGTGAGATTTATTGGGCTCAAGATTAACTGACGCGATACTGAGTTTTTACTCAAGTTTCTGCTCAACCATTTTTTTCTACTATCATAGCATTTCAGGGACATGATATTTTTTTCAATGGATCTGGCGATTGGAGACGGTGCAGGGAGGAATGGATTAATATTTTCCTAAGGACATAAGTACAAATTGAACATGAACAGTCTCAAGCGAAATTCGAACTCGGTTCGGTGATTTTGTTTTTTGTCTTGTCAACATTACGTCAGCTGCCACTTCCACATGAAGCTGAGGTAGGAAAACGGGAATACAGCAATGAGTCATAAACATTTGAACGGTTATTTGATCGGTCGCTTCTATTTCAGCCGGAAGGATAAGGACTGTCTTCATACTTATTATGTACACGTGCGTTAAATTAAACCAGTAAACACAATTAACACTGAAATGATGCTTATGAGTAACGTCATTGTATGTATTGAAAGCTCCAATATATATATATATATATATATATATATATATATATATATAT
This sequence comes from Thysanoteuthis rhombus, assembly GCA_963457665.1. Lineage (NCBI taxonomy): Eukaryota > Metazoa > Mollusca > Cephalopoda > Oegopsida > Thysanoteuthidae > Thysanoteuthis > Thysanoteuthis major. Next base: position 66,682,981 of record OY735206.1, read on the forward strand.
ATCATTGTGTCATCCACAGACAGCTGTTTCGATGTATTACATCTCTTCAGATTGGCTATAGACTTTCCATTATCCCAACCGGTACCGCGAGGCAGAATTGAAACCTCCACATTAGGCCGATATCCTACCTCTGGACAACGGAATTGAACGGTCAGTTAGGCTGAATTTGAGCGGTATATCTATTTACATAGCAATACCTCATCCACATTCAGTTCTCTATTCCTATGGAAGAGCATTGCATAAGCTTACAATGGATGAGTTACCTCACTTAAAGAGTGCTCAACCCTGGATAATGGAATAATGGATTCGCTACACAAACACGTTTATGTTTCTTCCCTTTGGGTTTCTTCCGGCGAATGATTTGATCCCTATTTAGAACCTTATTGGGAAGTGCGTGTTTCTCCCTTTGGGTGGAAAACCTCGCCCTATTATAATCATAATTCTTTCTCCAGTTTTCCTTGTTTGTGATTGTTCCATAAGCAGAAACGGCAAACTACAGCAGTTTCCTTAGCCTTGAAAAATCATTACATTTTTTATTTGCCTTGGCCCACGTGACATGGAGTATTAATAACCCGGCCCACCTCTAAAAAGGTTTGCCGACCCCTATTATACATCATTCGTAACGGGACGTCATTTCAAATATAACTTCAAATTATCTACTGCATTCATAAATATTGTCGGATTATAAATATCCATTTCTCAATTCATAATTAAATATATACGTGAGTGTGTGTTTTTGTGTGTATGAATAAATATTGGTATGAATTATGGTCAATTTCTCATATATATATGTATATCAGTTGAAACTTGTACCCATCATAATTGGAGCTTTTGGAACATCTCCAAAGAGGCTTGCAGAGAGTTTGGAAGATTTGGAGACAACAGGAAGAATTGAAAACATCCAGATGACAGCATTACTAAAAATCAGCTAAAATGACTAACAAGACTTCGAGATCATCGAGAAGACTTTCTGTCACTTGATCTACCTTTACAGCTACCAGTTACTAGTGATGTGGAATCTAGATGAGCTCAAATGATAATGGAAATTAGGAAAAAACAATGCAAGCGAATTGATTAGTTTTGTTAGATATATATGAGCATATATAAGAATAGACATACGGATTGATAAAAACAGACAATTAATAGGTAAATCAACGCGAACAAATCGTGATTGATCTGTAGACAGCTCTGAACATTGATAGATATGAACGAACTGACCGACATGTAGATATAAACCAGTGATAGGTAACTAGGGATAAACTGACATGAAGGAAGGGGCAAATTGAGATGGATAGAATCAGATATGCTCCCTCCTAAAACATGCACACACACACACACACACACGCACACACATTACTATGCACACACACGCATACATTTATATGTGTACGTCCATAAATGCAGAATTCGGTCTAGTGATCCATACTTCCTACAAACGCCTTAAATAGCCACAGAATGATATATACATAATGATAGATACCACATGAAACCACACAAAAATTTCAAAGGAAAAATGATTCTCATATCAGTGTTTGTATCTCAGCTCTGTTGAAATTATTTACTGTTTTTTTGTTTCTGTATTTGTCGTTTTCATTTTTGAAGTTATCTACTATTTTCGTTATTAGTATAGATAGGTCGTGCTGTACTAGTGAGTCCCAGTTGTTTATTATTCAGTGTCTATGTACTACCAGGTAGATTAGAACAAGGTAATAGAGCGATATGAACGGACAGAAATTATCAGGTAGATGATAAAGTAAATAGTAAACAGGTAGATACATGGCAGATGGATTATCACACAAAACAACTGAATGACAAACGAGCTCAATTGATAGACCAACAAATATGACCAAACACAGAAAATGGACTTGGAAAAGCCCCAACCCCGAAACTAAGAACGAGATAGACTAAATCCTAGCGGACAAAAGCGACACTGTTTCAATTCCTAGATCAAGTCAACATAGGAAGCGCCCACATAAAGGTGAGATGCAAAAATACAAATTAATCTCATGGAAGTACGCAGAAACTTCAAACCACCACCAACAACAAGAGAGAAAATTGAAGCAACTGCACTAAATAAAACAGTCTGAAAGAAAGGAAGAGAAGACAAAAGAAGATATAGGATAGTAATCATCGAAATAATTCTCGAAAAATGTCGGGGCTTCAAAAATTTCGACACAGAACAGAAACAAGTAACTAGTATACTCGTAGAAATGGAGGCCTAACAACCGGCAGAGACAGGATTGCCACACGTGTCCAAGAATTTTACCAAAAACTGTACTGCTCCAAACAAAGATTACAAAATAACCAACAGGATTCGCAAGACGCGAGCAATCAGTTCGAGGATATTACACGATGGGAGCCATCAAACGAACAAAAAAGGGAAGGACCCTAGACCTGATAACATCACCATCGACCTACTCAAAAAAGCTGGTAAAGTCATCACTAGGAAACTGGCCATTCTATTCAGCATGTGCCTGAAGCAAAGTGAAGTCCCACAAGATTGGAACACTGCAATCATAATGCTGTTATATAAAAAAGGAAACCCGATAGACCTCAACAACTGCAGACCAATAAGACTACTTGATAGCATCTACAAACTTTTCACCAAAGTTATCACCAACCGAATTACCAAAAAGCCAGATGAAGACCAAACACGAGAACGAGCTGTTTTTAGAATAGGCTGCTCGGCCATCAGCCATCTCCATTAGATAAATCAAATAAAAGAGAAAGCAGCGGAATATAAAATGCCACTCGTTTTAGCATTTATCGACTTCAAGAAGGCCTTCGACGCAGTAGAAATTCCCAAGATCATTGTTGATATCACTCTACAAGGTGTAGTCCCCATATATATATATATATATATATATATATATGTGTGTGTGTGTGTGTGTGTGTGTGTGTGTATTGATCATTGATAATCGTCATGAAGCAACTTGTGCGTACTGTTTATGGCCATTCAGGAAGCACAGCTTATTAGTAGGGTAACTATGATAATTGAACTCTCTACTCTAGTGGATTTTATAAGTCAAATCAGCAACAATTTATTATTTTTGAGCTCACTTTTTGTAGAGGTGAAATAGTCGAGAGTGTATGAGAGAAGGATTCGTTGTTGTTCCTCTCGACTTTTCTCTCCTCATAATAAACTATGACAAAAATATCAATTGAAATCTATACACAAATCATACACAAGTTGATACGTTTGGAAAAATGCTGTAAGTAGAGTTTTTACCATTTAAGTTTGTATAACACAGAATGCATCAAAATCCATTTTCAAATAAATGCTTGTATTTGATTGGGTAATGCACTTTGACGTATGAAATAGAAAATATGATTTGCTGACGACCCCAACGGATACATATCTCAAGGTTCATCAAGTAGGAAGTGTTTGAGAATGGCATGATCTGTTGTTTATGTGATAAAAAATGATGTACTGTTGGGAGTGGTACAGAGTTATGTTGACGTTCGAATGCTGAATGACTAATAATGCTCATTGACTTTGGTCAACGAATTTTAAAAAAAGATAAACGTATTCAATTATGGCTGTTTGTCTCTTCGGTTGCCTGTTTGTCTGTCCACACGATAGCTCCAAAAGAACTGAATGAATTTCTGTGACATTTTGTAGAGTATGTGAGGGTGAGGACGAGATGGTGAGATTCGGGGGGCAGATCCAATATTTCTTTTCTCATTGACAGATATTTTCCGGGTTTTTTTCTTCAAATTAAATTTATCCATACTCTCATGTCTCTCCACATATCTACCCCCCTATTAAGAAAAAATATTTATGACATATTGTGAAAGGGTGGACAATAGATTACAGAAGAAGTGATTAAACCTTGGAGCGGATCCTTGAACAATTACCTCCCCTGCGTCGCTGTCATATATCAGGACCACATAATATTGTCAATTCTTATTCCTGTCTGCAAGATATCCCCAAAAGCTATCAATGAATTTCAATCAGGTTTTTTCAAAGGATGGACAAGAGACTACAGAATAAATGATTAAATTTCGCAGCAGATACATTGACAATTACCTACCTTACGTCGTGATTATATCTCCAAATCGCATAATATCCCCAAAATTTCTTGTCTTTCTACAAAAGTACTGAATAGATTTCGATGATATTTTTTTCAAAAGGTGGACGATTGGGTAAGATAGAGGTGGTGAAATCAGGGGATGGCTCCAGGAATCTCATTTTGATTAGGATATATTTTGCAGTTGTTTTTTTTGTTTTGTTTTTCTTTTTGTTTATGCTAATGATCGTTCACACTATTTCTCAGGAAGTTATCGATGAATTACAAGGAAATTTTGAGCAAGGGTTGACAATAGGTTATGGGAAAAATGATTGAATTCTGGAGCGGATCCATGGTCAATTATCTCCCTTACACAGTAGTAATATATCCAAACAACATAATATTGTCACAATTTCATGTTTGTCCACACGATATCTACAGAAGTTCCCAATGTATATCAATGATATTTCGTTGAAGGATGGGTGATAGGCTATGGAAGAGTTGATTGAATTTTTAGGCGGCTCTGTGCACAATCACTCTCCCTGCAGTTCACCACGAGTAAATTGGTCTGTGATATGGGCATGCTAAATATTTTATTGGCAGAATATGTCTGCTGTTTGTGGTTGTATATGATTCAAGGAAAACATGGGAGTGTATTTGAAGGAGAAAGGCAAGTAATTTTCCGGGATATAGAAAACTTTAAACGCTGCTACCAAAGAGCATTTAACGAGATGATGAAGGGTCATATTTTGAAAGTTTGGTTCGTGTATTGAGTGCAATCGTGAATCTCGAAAAACTATACACTTTCTGATTACTTTCTAAATTACTTTTCATTTAACATTAGTGTACATAAATGTTAATTCAGATTCACCTACTGTACAATCAGAAATAAGTAAATTTCGAAATATCACTATCGTCATCATCAGCCGGCGTTGGACATAGACCTTCTTTAGATTCGCCAGACATCTCTTCCATGGGTATCGCAGAGCCAGTACTTTCTGAATTAGTCTAGCTCGTTACGCAGTCTTACTTTCTGTCAGCCACTATTTCACATATGATCTGCCATTGCCATTTGAGCTTTCTTATTGTTTCTATATCTCAGACTCCTGTGTTTTTTCTAATACACTGTGTTGTCTTATGATCTGTCTATTTTTTGGTTAGGTTCCATGTTTCAGCTCCAGAGGTGAATATCGAGAGGATGCATTGGTTGTATACCCTTATTAGGATTAATGGAATTTTTTTGTTCTTGAAAGCTGAACTTGCCCAACTTAAAGCTTGCCAATCTAGTGTGATTCTTTGCATTATTTATTCGCTTCTGAGGATCTCATGAAAATTCGTTGCGGACAAAGACACGATCAAAATATCACTGAACCGGTCACAAAGGTTTGAAGGGATTAATAGCCATTTTCTATGCTTTTTCGCCCATAAGCAATCAGAAAATAACACTCACTGCCAAGGAACAGACATTGTGTTGCATGATGTAACTTCTAAGCTAGTTGAGTATTTATGCAACAATCAATGTAAAGTAGTGCTCAATTTATTCGCCCACAGAGATTTATTGGGCTCGAGATTCACTGACGCAACAATAAGAACAGTTTTTACTCAAGTTCTCACTCAACCACACCTGTACTGTATCAGAGACAAAACATTTTTTTTCGATATGACGATGGGAGACAGATGGGAGTGATAAGAGATAGACTGATGTTTCCCCAAGGGCTTAAGTTCAAACTGAACCGAAATTCGAACTCGGATCGGTAATTTTGTGATACGTCCCGGTGAACATTACGTCACCAGCCAGCCCACATGCCCGAGAGACCGGTAAACGTAAAGCTGAGGCTGGAAAACGGGAATACAGCGATGAGTCATAAGCATTTGAACGGTTATTTGATCGTTTGCTTCTATTTCAGCCAACAGTATAAGGACTGTCTTCATACTTATTATCTACACGTGCGTTAAATTCAACCAGTAAACACAATTAACATTGAAATGAAGCTTATGAGTAACATCATTGTATATATCAATAGATCAAGTACACACACACACATATATATATAGTTTCAAAAAATGGATTTGCAATACAAATACGTTTAATTTCTCTGTCCTTTTAGACATCTTCAGGCCTCTTCAGGTGAATGATTCTCTCTATTCGGATTTCTATTCAGAACCTTTTGGGGAAGTGCATGTTCTTCCTCCATTCTTTCCCTTTATTATATTTATTGTTCATTTTCCCATTTTTGTTGTCTATGATTGCTTCATTGGTAGCAACAGCAAACTACAGCTCTTTCCTTAGCCTTGAAAGAACATTACTTCATTTTTTATTCGCCTTGGCCCACGGGGCATGAAATATTTCTAACCCAGCATACCTCCAAAAAGGTTTACCGATCCCGAATATATATATCATTCGTTTGTTGGCTAATTGTGTCAGGTGTGAGGTAGCTGCTTCAACGTAACGTCGCTCTCCCATTGAGATAAGGAGCCCAGCAGAAAGGTGAAGGCCCGAATAACTGCTTTATCCTCACTCTCTCATCTTGTTCATTCTCTGCCCATGTCTGCACAGTTATTTCTTATCGGTCTCAGTTTTGATTTTCTTTAATCATCTATTGTATTTATGCAGTCAAGGCCAAGTGACTCCCCTCCCCCGTGTAATAAACGGAGGGCATTTCAAATAGAATGTCAAATAATACAACGCATTCATAAACATTCTGTCGGTTTATAAATCCATTTTTAAAAGATATAATTGTCCGCGTTGAGAAACAACTGTGTAGACATGAACAGTGAATGAACAAGATGAGAAAGTTTGGATAAAGTAGTCATTTCGGCTTTTGCCTTTCTGCGAGGCTCTTTAGCTCAATGGGAAGAACAACACTACGTTGTAGCAGCTATCTTATCGATTTCAAGTTCGATTCCTGTTGCAGGCCTATTTTCTTTAATTCTTCATTCTATTTACGCTGTCTAGGCCAAGAGACCTATTCTCCATGTAATAACGAGATGCCATTTCGAATAGAGTTTAAAATGATGTAATCTATTTCTTAATTCATACATATATATATGTATGCGTGTGAATAAATTTTGGTATGGATTATGGTCATTTTCTCATATATATATATATATATATATGCCAAAGTACAAATCTGTTATTCGATATACGATGTGTGACGGGTTTATTTCATAAAAGGGCTCGATACAAGAACTTTATGAGAGTACAGCTTAAAATACGGTGAAATAATGAATTTGCCACACATTCACGTTTTTGTTTCCTGCCGTTTGGACTTCTTTAGGCGAATGATTCGATTCATTCGAATCCCTATTTAAAACGTTATTGGAAGGTGCATATTTTTTCCTTTTCTGGTGGAAAATTTATATATTTATACTCCATTTTTTAATATTCTTGTTTATGATTATTACATTCGTAGTATCTTAGTGTTTTTTTTTTTCAATCCATTGTATCTTCAGGTTTTGATTCTGTTAGTTGCGTTAGATTTTCATTTTTTATTTTATTTTTGTTATTGATTTGTGGGTTTTTTATCGATTGATCTATCTGTTGGTAATTTTTGCAGTCTTCTACTATCAAGTTTTCTTTTTATTTGTTCTTTTTATATTTGTTTATATTTTTTTATATTTGTTTCTTTATTCATCTCCAGTTGGAAAAGGGTGGTTTTGATATCTATGCTTGCGACTAGTTGTTAAAAATTACTTTGATTGTATTTCGAGTGATTTATCAGTCGTTTTGATGATTCATCAGTAAAGTGGAATGGTTTTAGTTACAGGAGATACATGATATAATTGTAATCTGCGTACTAGTTTTAGGGTTCATCTTTACATAGCGTTAGTTTCTTATGTTCAATCCCTTTAACATTCTTGCTGAGTGAGCTTCTATATATTCAAGATAATGATGAAAAAATATAGTGATTTATTTTAGAGGGTTAAATTGTGCCTATAGTGGATGGGGGGGGTATAATAATAAAGCAACGATGGTAATTGACTTTGTTACACCTGTATGTGGGATGTTGAATTAGGATTTTTGATTAAAATCATAGCGGTACCAACACTTGACAGCTAATTATTTTTTTTTTTTTAGTAAGTCTATCTTTTAGCAAAGGTGATAATGAATAAGAATTAAAAAAATAAAGTAATGTCTGGACATTGATGTATTGTTTTGTATTTTTCATTCAAAAAAATGACGTATGTAAAGGGCGTTTTTGATATCCCTTTTGACTAGACTGATATGGATAATTTCAGTGTCAGATCATACATTCTTATGACGCAGAATTCGAATTTGAGACTTTAGGTTTTCCCAGCTTCTCACAATTCAAGATGGCCACCATATAACAATGGCCATCATAATCATAATAACTATGCATATAATTTTTAAAGGAGACTTTAACATACTAACTTTGTCGGGGCAATCCAATCTCTTCTTCCCATTTTTATGTTAGATTCGATTGTCCGAATAAAAGTGTAATATACATGGCTAGTTTATTAACTAAGTACAGCTTAATCTAACAAAAGGCTTAAAGTCTCATACGCTATGTTTCTCAGCAGTAACCCATCTTGTGTTGTTATGGTTAGATGTAGAATATTTCTGCTTTTACAATTTGGCAAAATATAGGGTCACAATTCACGGAATAAATCTGTATATTTAAGCTTTTTCATCATTTATCGTCTTCCATAGATGCCTGGATTGTATTGATTGAGTTTCTGGTTTGAAAGAATAAGGTTCATGACTTACTTCCTTAAATCTGTAATGTCCTTTAAAATTTAGAATCAAGGAAACCATCAGACGGATTGGATTTTACCTGATTCTTCTTTTCTGCTGCTATTACTCGACAACTGGCCATTGCACGAAGTTGATATTTGCCAGATATATTAGCAACTGCACGAGCCTGGACAATGTTTAAGTTTTGAAGCTTTTGGTATCAGCGATTCTTGAGAAATCCAATAAAATAAATTAGAATTTGAAGTTTCATGATAATGTCTATATCGATTTTTATATTTGAGCTGCATTTGAAGTCAAAAGTTAACTAACGGCAATTTTCCTAAAATCAATTTTGTAATAGGCTATCTCTATCTATGAAAAAATATTAATAGTTATCTGGGAAATGCAACTTAGAACCATCCATGTTCTGGCAAAGAAATTGAGATTCCCAACTGATTTCTAAAATAAACTCTGCATAACTTGGACATCTCTCTGTGAAGTGATGCCCAGCAAGCTAGTCTCGCAGATCATTCTTTAGTGTACAGAGTTCAATTCTTCCAGTTTCATACTACTGTGGCTATGTACCTGAGTGAACTAAACTGTCCCGTGGCTGGGATGGTGGCTCATTTTGCACGTATGCCAGACGTCGGTTTTCGAGACTACAACTTTTCAAAATAACTGGCCTTTCTGTTTGACTCACAATTGTTACATCGTGCACTAAGTGATATTTCTTGATTACTTATGTGTAAAAAGGATAGGAAACGATTTTTATTCCTTTCAAACTTTGCTTTTATGCAATTGTACAATGGGTGAATTTGCATACTTTTATTCACATGAGAAATTCACATTTTTTCTGAAAAACAAGATATGAATCCAAAATATCACATACTCACACGTATATTAAACAAAAGTGACCACAAAAGATTTAGAAGTGAGGAATTTTTCGAGTTGTCTGATTGAGATTATAATAGTGGTTTGATCAACATACGGATTGAATGGTTAGCAATCGTGGTGGACTAACCTGCAACATCACAGATCAAAGTACAATCCACGCCCACATCAACGGACATAGCAGAGGAGGCTATGATATTCCCACAAATATACGTCTAATGTTCATGAATAATACACGCATACTATTAACTATAAAAATGTCTCAGATTCTAGAAGTTCTTTACCCTAAAATTGAAAACCTTTACAGTGAGTAAGAACTCCTTCGGACTGGGTTTCTAAAAGTATTTAACAACTGAGATATATAAAAGGCCCAGACCAATTTTTTTATGACGTAACAGGCGTGACGCGATCACAAACGCAAAAATGGTAAAAGCTGAATTTAATGAATGGGATATTGGATAGTCTATAGCCACACTGAAGAGTTGCAATACAACGAAACAGGTGTCTGTGGATGACACAATTATTAATTATTGTTTTGATTAATGCTCCTTTCTTCGGGGTTGAGCGCTCTTTAAGTAAGACAACTCGTCCATCATAAGCTATATAGCAATGCTCCCCCAACTCTGTACTGGAGAACTCTGGTGAATGGGGAATTGTGCATAAGTACTGATCCGACTGATCAGTTCTGCGCAGGGTAGGGGTAAAGTGCCGGCCTCTAGGTCTGAAGTTAAGGTTTTGATCCTACCTCGTGGTTCTGGATGGGATATTGGATAGTCTATAGCCAAACTATTGAGTTGAAATACAATGAAACAGCTATCCGTGGATGATATGATTATATAATATATATATAGTTATAATCGGCCAAGTGACTGAAATAGTTGCATATTTCTACCTATGCATGAGTTATGTGTACAGCCCTTTTTTCTTTTTTTTTTAATAAATTCAGCTTGGTGGCAGAAAAAATTAGCGTTTTCGATTCATGAATGTGTCACGTGTTCAAAAATTGTAGTGTTTTCTAAACTTTATCAAATCATTTAAGTTACAGTCAGAGTGGAGTTTGATCCTGAAACAACCAGTTTTGTTTCAATTTAAATTCCATTTCAAGGTTAAGATTACACAGCTAGGATACAGTAATAGGTACTTTAAGAGTAAGAAATCAAGTGCCGAGGAATTTAAAAAGAAAACCACGTCATAACAGACGAAGACAACCAGAGAGAAACAAAGCAATTACTATGATTTATTATTATCGCCTTTACTCTGGGTACAGCGAAGTCATCCCTGCTTGGGCATTGCGTATCTTGTCTATTATCATTCTCAACGACTCTCTGTCTCCGGTTAGTCGTCGGGATTCTTCAAGGTCTTCCTCTGCGTCAGTTTTAGGTCTTTTCGTTCATGTGTAATCTACTAGTATGGGATCGGGGTTAGCAGGTTTGCCTGGGTCACTCTTCAATTTTACTGACAGAATTGTTCTCGGTCTACCTATGTATCTCCCCTTATCTGATTTATGTTCGAAAAAGAATTTAATTACCTTTTGCGGGAATGTTGATGTCTTGTCTAAGAATGTGGCCAAGTAATTTCCATTTAGCTCTCCTGATGTTTTGTGATACAGGTTCTTATCTGTAGATTTTATATGGCTCTCCATTTGACATTTTTTTTTAGATACCATGAGTTGAGAAGCCTTCTCGAGTGTTTTCTGAGGAAGGCTCATGGCCCCAAGTACTTCTGTCATAAAGCAATATTGGTTTGTAGAGGTTTCTATTTAGTTTTAGTCTTATTTTTTGTTTTTTCGTTCTCGTCTAATCAATATTGATGTTAATTTTCAGATTACTTCAGCCACAAGTTGATTCTCATAGCAGTGATCCCACTTTCTTCATTTTTCTCAAATCCCCGTCTTTTTCTTTCTCTCTTTATCTTATTAAGATGTAATCGGTTGTGTCCCAATTAATCTAGAGGTTGAACTTTTTCATATATATATATATATATAGATACATACACACACACACACACACACACACACATATATATATATATATATATATATATATATATATATATATATATATATATATATATATATCGAATTACTTTGATATTTCGGCGTTTCTCCAGGCTGAGGAAGTACACATCGTCCACGTATGCTACCATATCGGATTGTATGTGGTTACCCTCTGCATTCCTGGTTCTGCAGATGACATGTTCGATGTATATCATAAACCGGACTGGGCCAAGACCATTTTGTGGTGGTCCTGTGTTGGAGAAGCATGAACATGTCGTTGTATTGCTTCGTGGTGTTGCCTTAATTTTCGTGTCTCTTTGCCAGAACATCTCAAAACGTCAGCCGGCAAAAAGCCAAGTCGGCGAAACATCATTCCGGCGAAAAGATTTTCGATGAAGCGTCCGTATGACGAAACGTCTGTTGGCTGACTTCGTGTCGGTGAAACGTTATACGATGAAATGGTCGGACGCTATGGTGGGAATAGAAATCCTGGGAAGTGCAGCGTTGTGGAGATACCAATAATCCAAGATGCTATACAATGCCATCTACGGCCTCTCTAGAGGTGGGACAGTCTCCTGGTGTCAGCTGATGTCTCAACATTTATCAAAGAGAAAGAGGTGATCAGTTCAAGGTTGGAGGAGCTCTCCGTTCAACTAAGCCATTCATCTACTGTCGACCAGGCAGTTGACTTGACGCTCAGTGCAGATGAGAGCAGAACTGCCATAGAGCGGCAGCAAAGTTCAAGGGAAATGATGAAATTCAGTCAGAACTATACAAGGCACTTGGAACAACAGCTTTCAAAGAATTCCATGAAGTTTTCTCAATCATCTGAAGGGAGAAAGTTTACCAGCCGACCTCCGAGACGCCAGTATAGTGTAATTGTACAAGAACAGTCAGACTGCAAAAACTACCTGGAAATATTTGCTATTCATGCTGCCAACAATTCGTGCGTAAATATATAATATCCGCTGTGTATCTTCCGAGGCGAAAGTCACTTTGGCTGAACGTTTAGCTAATGACACTCCACGGACTAAAATATCTCTAGTCCGTGGAGTGTCATCAGCTAAACGTTTTTTTTTTTTTGTTGTTTTTTCCAGCCTTGAACATTTTAGCTTTGTCTTTGTTCATTTCAACTGCTTCTCTGTGCATTTCTTGGTTTCGCTTATCTAGTGCCTTTTCGTTAATCTTGAAATTTATCTGTCAAAAGACCCCAATTTCACACAGTGGGAGGAGCACTAGGTGACTACATAATTTGTTTTTAGCGCATTGGAAGATATTTTCTGTAACAACAACTTTTTCAAGTAAATATTTTTTTCGTTTATTCTGTTGCTTGGGAAGAAATATATTAGCAAACATATTTTTTCATTTGTTTTTATATTTGCAGTCATTCTCCTCCGGCCAATGTTAGGTATAGAAAACTAGAAACTTTTAGATCAAAGAACGATTCACGAACAGTAATTATATGAATTTGTACATCATTTTTTCAAATGAATTTCTTCGAATAATCTTTTTAACATTGTAAAAATTAAATTTTATTTTCACGGCCAAAATTTGGTCTGATTTATATTTATCTTTTTGTGATTTTATAAAGATAAAGTATTTCCTGAAATTATACAACAATTCCGATTCTAGTCATCCGAATAAATGGAAATTTGGAGATGTTGAATTCGGAAAATAGGGATGTTTTGAGCTTGTATCTTCATTTGTTCTTTACAATAGAGATCTAACGTGACCGACTTGCTTTATTCTAAGACCTTGTAACAGACAAAACCATTCATATTCCATAGATTTCTTGGTTGGAGCTTTAAGTTGAATGTTGAAATAAGTTTTGTGTCCCGAATCCCAGATTCTTTCAACAGGGTATAAAAGTATTGGTTTCGCATCTGGCTTTTGGCAAGGCTAATAATGACGATTATTTTGTTTACAAATAAATTCAAGGTTTCCATTTCGCCCGCGAAAATTATTATCTGGATAACCGAATGAACAATTCTATGCGACAAAGAATTATGTCCAACTTAAAATCATCCAAAAGAAAGTGATGAAATTTAATAAAAATTGTAAATACGGCATTTATTTTCAAAAAAAAAAAGGGGGGGAGAGAGCACCAGTCAAGAGGTAGTGTTTTAAAGTAACAATCATGAGTATTCATGTCTTGATAATTGATAGAATAATCGCAATACTTCATACCGGAACTTTCAGGCAACATTGTGAGAACTGGGGAGTACATTAACTGAAAGAAAGGGTAGATAACGACAAAAGATAAGGATAGTCGTCAGAATCATGCAATGATAGAAATATATCAGAAGTTCAAACAACAAAGCCCCTTGTTATTTTTTCACTTTTATTGTGTTGACGTGCTAATACATACGTGTAGATTCAAGGAAAATCCTGGGCGTCCCCCTCTTCTTGTCTGCATGCATTTAAAATCTAAAACGTTTTCGGGATAGACAAAAAGGCTTACCTAACTGTTATTTTTTATTTTGTTTTTAATTGTTTTTTCTTTTGTCAGCTTAATAAACTTGACAGAAACCAGCAACATAAGTGGAAATCAACGACATTAGGGCGGGTCGAGTAATTAGCAAGGCCCATGGGCGATATTTTTTTTTCAAACAAAGGTCGTAAGTTTCAATTAAATAGTGAGCCTTATATTTAAATTATTCTTTTCTTTTAGATATCCTTACTTTAACTTTGCTTTCGCAAATGAAATAGAAATATCAGCTGCGTTGCCGGTATTTACTAAGTTTAGTTTAATACGGCACAAG
>OY735206.1:66702335-67012335 GCA_963457665.1 Thysanoteuthis rhombus
AAATGTTCGAATGTCGACGTGAAAGTTTTAAGGCCTGCACCCTAATATCATGCGTCCATATCTACGAGATTTTGGTTGTTAGTTTTCCCGTATGTTTTCTAACTTGAGTGTGGAACAGAAAACCAAATGAACTAAAGACTGTTCCCGTTTTTAGCAAGACCCCTGTAACCATGAACCAGATTTTTCGGTTTTCTTCCGTCTTTTTTTTATTTTATTGATCGTCATCGATTGTTATGGGATGCGTCTTCGGTTCATTTGATTTCAGGATTTCTTTCGGGATTTTTTAAACTCATCTAAATTTAACATCATATGTAGTCCTTTTATACCTCGAATGGTTATAGTATTCTCATCTTTGCTGTCTCAATCACAACTTTTCTCCATCACCACTTGTTTATTAGTGTTCAAAAACCTGGAAAACTTTATATCTCAAGTGTATCGACCTTCTTACGAGACATAGGCTTTCTCATTTTCAAGTAACAGAATTGGTTTTTACTCTGTTGCCAGACCCCATGCCGTACGAGTCAGTGAAACGCAACTGAAATAAGCATTAACTTAAAACTTTTCATCTGAGATCAAATATTAGATAATCAGTCGGTTATTTTTGTTTTTGGAGATTTTCTTCAAAGTAGCGAGTTTTATCAAGTTGGGATATTTTGTTTAAAAACCAATTTGGTAATAGTCATAGAATAGGGCAAATGTAAAAAAAAAACAATGTAATATTGAATTTGAAAATCCAAGTTTACCAATTGATAATCGATCACTTCATGTTGAATAGAATTAGATCAAGACAAACTAACATAAACTGAACTCTAAATAACCAAGAACATGGAACTAAAAAAAGAAAAGAAAATTCTTTGAAGGGCTATCCGTCAATGTAAATAGAATGTCTATTTTAAATTAACTTTAATTCTCAACTCGGTCATCTGAAGCGTAGATTGGAGATACAGTTAGGCTTCAATTTTGAACGTTACTAAATTTAAAGGCGTAACTTATGTAAGAATGTCAATGTGTAAGCAGGAAACTAGATATCATCTTTGTCATAAATGTTAAAACACGTATCTTTGTTTCATGATGAGAATTTGTGTACAGAGCAAGTCGGTTAGTTCCTGTTGCTACTGTCATAGAAAGAAAAATCAATTTCTTGAAATAAAGATGTTGACTTTCTCGGTAAAATATAGTCTGGCTGCTATCTCGGTTAGTGGGTGAGATAAATTAGGCATTTCATAGCGTCATAAACGACATAAGCGCATACATACACACATACATTTAGACACACACACACACACACACATATATATATATATATATATATATATATATATATATATATATATATATATATTCACGCATACACACACACACACATACACATATATATACATATATAGTACTTGTCATAAGTATTCCAATGGATTTAATAATTTATTTCAAAAGTTAATAACATTCCACCAGAAGAACCAAATTTTATTGCAATGAACATAACAAGACGTACATTCAATCGTGTTTTGTGGTTCTGAATACTGAATTTCTGGAAATGTTTTTTTATATTATAAGATTGTTTTTAATTTCTTTTGTGCCTTGGTACTAGAATATATGTGTGTGTGTGTGTGTGTGTGTGTGTGTGTGTGTGTGCGTGTGTACGTGTGTGAAAGTGCAAACTGACAATATCGGAAGATCGTATAAGATAATTGACATTTTATTTCAACAAGTTTCGTCAGGAATTAAGGTGTTACAAGAAATCGGGTGCATATACAGTTGGACCGTGAATTTGTGGTGGGTGAGAGAGATGGTGTGTTGGTGGTAAGTCAGGTGATGATTTGTGTGTCAAGACCTTAGCGTAAATTCAGCGGTAGTAAATGTGACATGACTTCAGGGAAAATACCCGATGGGCTTTAGGCCATCAGACCTGCTGGAATAATCAGGTGTTAAGTGTGAGGTCAATTTAGAATTTGATTTATGGGAGAATTCATGTCAAAAGAAAGATAAATTTCTTTCTGCTTGCAGTGTGCGTTTGTTGGCACAGTGAGTACTTGAGAGAGTAATTAAGTACCATGATGGTCAAAGGTTCATTTGGTTGGTCTTTGAGTTTGTTTAGAGTTGGGGGTATTGATAGATCATGTGTGTGGAATGAATAACGATAGTAATCCTAAAAAGAAGGGTGTATAACCGATGCATCCTCCCAATAGTCACTTATGGAGCTGAAACATGGAACTTAACCAAGAGACAGACCTGTGAATTGAGAACCATGCAACGTGAACATGAAAGAATGATACTGGGCCTCACATGGAGGGACCACAAGACAGCACAGTACATCCGAGAAAAGACAAGAGTCAGGGACATCATAGAATCCATTAAAAATCTCAAATAGCGGTGGGCTGGCCATGTTGCAAGAATGGCAGACAACCGATGGACATCACGACTCACAACATGGATCCCCCGAGATCACATGCGTAACCGAGGCCGGCAGAATATTAGATGGAGAGACGAGCTAGACAAGTTCAAGAAGTACTGGCTCCGCGACGCCCATGATAGAGAAGTGTGGCAAATCCTGGGGAAGGTCTATGGGAACGTTAAAAGACTAATGATGATGATGATGATGATGATGATGTGTCATGACCCTGAGATCATCTGTAGGACGCATGGTCATCTGAGCTGTTGAAATCATCAACTGTCAAGTGTATGAAGTGTGGGTGTGATTCAGGAATTGATTAATGGAAGAATTTGGCTGTCCCCGCTAGCCATGTGCGTTCGTGGAAACATGGGATTTGTGAAAATTGGTGAATGAAGATGTATATGTGTGTGGGTGAATGAGTATGTGTGTGAGTGAGTAAGAGCATGTGTTCGCATGTTAGTAATGAATAAGGGACGGTGTTTCGTCGGTTTGGGGTCGATGAGGTCCGTTGGGAGGAGTGGGTAATTTGATTCGCTTGATGAGTCTGGCTAAATGTAGTCTGTGGTTAAAATTTCCTGACCTCTGAATGTTTGTATTGATTGGGAGATTGATAGCCAATGCATTCTTTAGGTTATTCCTGACAGGGGATTACATACATTCATGATATGGAGTGATTTTCTTTTTGTGTTTTTCCTAGGGGGGAGCCTTAATTGTCTTGGATGTGTTGTGTATATCTCGGTCTTCCATGTTGCTGGCGATTGTTATGGATTGAGAATTAGTGAGAAGTGAGATATATCCATTTGGTGGTGGTGTAGTATTATTTTTGTTGTTTTTGCAGGTGTAATGAATCCTTCATGCTTTGATCTTGGTTTTGTACATGAAATGGTGGAGGTATTGATAGTTCCTAGAAGTGCGCTCAATGTAGTCTTCTTTGTCTTTCAAATACTTGGGGCTGCAAATTCTTAAGACTCTTAGGCAAAATCCAATGATGATTCCTGGTTTGGTTTTGGCGTTGTGGCGTGAGTAAAAGTTGATTAGGCCATTCTTATTAGTGGACTAAAGCATACACTAAACTGGAGGTTTGTATTGGTTCTGTGTAGGTAATATGTCTTAGGATGTTGTTATTCTCTAATCTATGTGTTAAGTCTATGATGGGTTCAATTGAGTTTACTTTTTGTGTGAGGGTGATTAGGTTTGTATCTTGGAAGTATATTAGAAAGACGTCATCTATGTAGCAGAAATTATGTGTGTCTTTTCATTTGTTTACAGTGTGTGGATTGTAAGAATTCTAGGAAGATGTATGCAAGCACCCTGCCAGGGGGGGGTGAAAACAATAAGGAGTTCGAATTTTTGTTTGCAAAATCTGTTGTTAACGAGAAGGAACATTGGTCAATACAGAGTGTGCAAATTTCATGTGTATCTGTAGGTTGGGGTACTATGGTTTTTGATTTCTTAAGATGATTTCTGGGAAGGGATACACATTTCTTGACTAGTATGTTGGTGTAGTCAGATTTGATATCTAGGCTAGCCATTAGTGTGTTGTGGGTGTGTTGTAGTTTATTGATGAGGTCACCTAAGTTTTTGATGTATGGGGATTTTATGGTGGTATTCTATGAGTGCGGTGCAGGATTTGTGTTCTTCAGCTATGAGTCTTTTAAATGATTTGATTAATTTGTTGGTTTCCTTTTTGATGTTTTATATGTTGGTCTGCGTTTAGGTGTTGTCGTCGTCGAGGGGGTCTGATAATTTTTTGGAGTAAGTGTCAGTATTCGTTATGACTTCACCTCCACCTTTGTCTCACATTGAAATAAAGTGTAATTTGTCTTATACAGTCATTTTATGTATATATTTGTCGGATCGATCATTAATCCATACCCTTATATTTACTATATATATATATATATATATATATATATGTGTGTGTGTGTGTGTGTGTGTGTGTGTGTGTGTGTGTGGCGATGATCTTACCATTGAGCTAAACCGCCGCCTGTAATGCAAGTGTCCTAAATAACTGCTTTCAACCCAAATTATCATCTTATTCATTCTCGGTCTATTGGATTATATTATTTAATTTGAAATGGTTTCCGGTCGTTACCCGGTCAATATATCACTCAATTTAAACAACGAATAGATATAGAATAAACAATTAAAGAAAATGGAGCTGCAGCAGGAATCTGCTACTGACAGGGTAGCCGCTTCAACGTAGCAATGCTTTCGCCATTGAGCTAAACAGCTGCCGATAATGCAAAGGTCCAAATAACTGGTTCCAACCCAAAGTCTCGCCTCGTTTATTTTCGGTCTATTCGTCTCCTTCAAGGCGACAGTTATGTATTAAGAAATGCCGGGAGATCATTTCAAATAAGTGTTTTTTATAGTATATCGCAATTTATAATTCATTCTGTCAAAATGGGTTGGGAAGACGGTCAAAGTCAGAGGTGATTAGGGAAAGTGAGTTGGCAAGTCAATCGAAGTGGAATTGGATGCTTGACTGAGTCAGTCGAATTTAGTTGGATGAGGAATATTTTGAAGGACCGAGAATCGGTGGCTCGAAATCTGCGGGAGAAAGGCATCCAGAGTCAGAGTTGGTAGCGCTGTATAACCATGAGAAGGGCGGTTGTGTTATGGGGAAATGCCAAGTACTGACCTGGCTCTCTGTTCATGTTCTTCCCTAGATGTGGAGTCTAATTGCAGCCCAGACAAGATTAACATTTTCTTGTAGGGGCCGTCTTATTGTCAATTATTATTTGTTCTCTGCATTGGGCACAAAAAGTGAAATTGACTTACAGCTTTGCCTAAACTTCCATGGCCAGCTAGCCTCAGACGTTGGCGACATACCTTTCCTCCCATTCATGTGACGCACATTTTGTGCGTTTGTTTCCCGTTAATTTCAACTCATTGAAATTGGAGTGGGTCCTCGTTGCCCTCCGGTATAAGCTACTGCTGTCCGACTAGCTTTTCTCAAATCATCCCTTTTCGCTCTTCACCTAAACCCACAAGAGAAGTAAGATACTGCTGCTAAATTTATCCGTTGGTTCGTGTTGGGTGGTCCCTTTAATCAGAGGGTACAGAGGAGCGGTCATAACAATACGTTAATACATTCGCATCAGTCGTTCGGCAGAAAGTTTCATTTACGTATACCCACAGCTGGTGTGTGAGAAATAATTGTAGAAAATTTTAAAATCATTTAAGAAATATTTCTGCGCTGAATCTTTTTTGAATTATCACCACAACTCATTTTTACATTGTGATACGTACGACAATATGGTCAGCATACGGCACGGATAGAGTCCGAGTATTTTCCCATCGGTGAATTGCGGTTATGTCAGAAATTATCTACTCTAGTATTGTAATTTTCTTGGTTCGTTGGAATTAAAACTGTACTCTTCCTCTGGGTGGTTAAAATTTTGCCGCTTGAAAATATCCTACCTACCGTTTCAAACAATGATCTTACGGGCTGTTATTAGTGGCTTCGATTCTCATCAGGTTCTCCCAGTACTGATTGTCTAATACCAACTCATGCTAAGTTAATATATACATCTATAATGAGTAGTGCGACCTTTTTGTTTTTCTGTCTGTAACACCGGTATTTTGTGCTAGGGGGTAAAATTATTCTCCACCTAACCTTCTAAAACTATGGAATCCTGAACTGAAACAAATTCACTGGTTTTCCTTTAAAAGTCATTCCACAGAAATTCAAATGTATCTTTGAATTTTTTCGCAGATATGAACTAATCTACATATAAATGAAATATCACGTGATAGAAGCTGTATTTACGTTGGAAACCTCTCAAAGAAAAATTATTAAGAATTAAATCGTTATTGAATCGTGTGCATGGCAAATACAGCTCAAGTCATCCGGTAGCTGTTCTGTTTATACACGCTGGACGAAGACAAGTTTTTCTTCAAATAGCTAAATCACAAGTGGTCATGTATCTTTATCAATCCCAGTTTCCCCTCAGTTCGAAAGTAGAAGAGTGCTTATAAAGCCCTTCATGGACCGAAATAGTGTTAAGCGAATAACCAATTGCAATTAGATAATTAATGTAAACATGGCAATGTTTAAGCGTTTCCTGACCAAAAGATAACTTCCTCCCATACCTGTCAGTTTTATGCCAAGTGTAACACCCTTACAAGCCCTAATGGGCTTTTCTGACATCTTACGACGGATCTTTCTAAGTGTGTACGAAATAAATCGAGATAGTGCGCAGATGTTCACAGACAGCGTTCAGTGCTCTGGTGGCCGGAAGCTTTTCGTAAAAGCAAACTGACGTAAAGCAGACTTTCGTAAAGTGGGGTATATCTATCTTCACATGAGGAACGATTAGTGAGTAATCAACCCATTTGTGGCACGTGAGTTATCTATTCTTTCCAGCGCAGATGCCATTTGAAATTCTGAGAACTTACTGTAAACAGATGTTGAAGTTTTGACTCGTTCGAGTTTTGAATTAATAATATCTGCAATCTTCTCCGCTTGAATATTTGACTAAGCTGCATTGAAAACACGAAGGAAACTTTTTTGTTGAAGGTTTCCGTTATTTACTAAGCTTAGCTTAGTCTGACATAATGAAAATTAAACTTTTCTTCTTGTAGAGACGAAGAGAATACTATACCTTATATTGCTATTTGTGTCTTATTTCGAACTTTTGACAACATTTGCCTCTTTGCGTTGGGTAGAACTAATGAAACGAATTGAGTTCTTGGTCAACGAGAAAAAGAAAATGCAACTTTTTTTTTCTTTCTCAATCTTTCGTATTTAAAAATTATTGATGCCAGCTTTTAGTAGGACTAACGACCCCTCTCACTCACACGCACACACACACACACAAGAAGCTTTGAATGACGATCAGTGCTCAAGTTGCTCCTGACACTATGACCGAATAATCTGCCATATTTCATAGTGGGCTGTAGGGGGCTCCAACAAAATACTTGACTAGATAATCTTAAGACTCATACTCATACATTGTTCTAAAATTGAGACAACAAGACAAATGACAATGTACTAAAATTCCAAGTGTCTGCCTACGATCCTAATTGATCATTGTTTTCCCTATTGAATGTTGACTGGTTTAAGACGTTGCTTTCTCTGCTTTTTTCTGGATGCACCGCCATAATAAACCATTCTATGAAAATACTGCTGTATTTCGGGTAATTTGGGTGTATTCTGACAACTTTTTTTGGCCATTCCCCACATCATCGCACGAACACCCTTGATGGCATCGGTCGACATAACACAATGATTTATTTTTATGAGTTCCATCGGCTCCCCATACATTTTGTTACCTGCGCAAAAAAAAAATTAATGAGAGCAAAAAATTTTAGTCGGCTAAGATAGTGTAATAATCAATAATCATACTCATAATTATTATTATTATTATTATTACTATTATTATTATTATTATTATTATTATTATTATTATTATTATTATTATTATTATTATAATGCATTATGATTCTGCTTACGGAAAATCATCTTGTATATTTGAAAATATTCCCTTAGTAGTTCTTGGTACAAAATTAAATCCTAACTAGATGCATTACTTCGAAGAATGCAATCATACTTATATCATGTAATTACTTGCCAATACAGTTTTATTTGCATCGAGCGGTTGTATCAAAATTATTCTGAAACAATTTCAAGTTTACGCTTGCATAAGCATTCAATGTGTACATACATTTGCCACAGGAAAATATTTGCTCAACGTAAGACTTTTGCATACACAGACTACTAAAAATGAGAGGGAACATTGTTCGTGGTGAATTGTATGAATTGCACGTGGTTCTCTGTTGAAAGTGGAATTCATGATTTCGTTGGTTTTAGACAATTCAAACAATACAGACACCATATCAAAATTTGACAATTCTTGTGCTCTTGGAGTTCTTGTAAAAGTTCTTGCTCTTGTAAAATGATTGGTTCTTTCGGGATTTTATAGCAAATTGAGTCATTGTCTGCGTGTCTATCTTTACTAGTGTCAAACCTAAACAAAATAATGGTGTCTATGTATAATGTGTCTCTCTTTCATATACGGACGCATATCTAAGTCCGTGGCCTAATGATGAAGAAAGCATTAATTTTACACAAGATATATTTATTTTTCAGCATTCTCCTTCCTCTTCAATGGCTCAACCCAGTGCATCGCCATTAATCTCAAAGCATAGATTGGACATTATACGTTGAGAATTTTAGATTAAAATTCAGCTAATAATTGTGCTAGGCTCTGGACTAATTTAGCCACCATTTTACACACACACGCGCGCGTGCACACACATACACACACACACACACACACACACACATATATATATATATATATATATATATATATATATATATATTGCAAATACATGCATATACACTCATAGAAGTCAATGACTTCGGTCATGTGATAAACTTAGTGTAAGTCTTTCTGAGGAAAACTTTTCGATTTTGATTTTGGCTTGACTGCAAGATTTGAGGTTCCATTTATGTCACTGCCTTAGTGATGTTCAGTATTGTTAGCACACGTAAAGGAAACATATCAAGCAGCCCTTTCTTCCAGAACTCAGTCTCGACATATAATGATCACTCGGCAAAAATTGCAGTTGTCTGTGTGACTGCATATACACACTTGTACTCTGCAGGCAAAGTCAATATTTACTTGAAGGCGAATTCTAAGTCAAATAATTGTCTATTTACTTATGTAATAGCTCTATATGTGACTTCAGAATTTGATTCGATCAGCATTTTTGTTTATGTTTTCATATCACGCTTCAAATAAATAACCAATACAAGAAATGAATCTTTATTTCTATTTCTGAAGGGACACACACAATCAATTAGAAAAGGTCCAACAAAACTGTCAACATAGGTTTTAACTGTTTTTAAAGTAGTTTGGCTTGTTGGCAATGTATCATGCATACCGACTGCACCAATGGAGCTAAAGGGTGACAATTTAAACATTTACTCCAATTATATCGAGAGAAAAAAAAAACATGTTTTAGTGAGTGTAGGGTTCAATTTCAGATGTATTTAATGCTAAACTGTTTATTTAGTCCTGGTTTGTTTGTTTGTTTGTTTTAAATTCAGACCTTTTTGTGATCACTGCCTAACAAGAGACGAGCGAAATGACTTATTCATTGATTTTTTTTCCATTTTTCAATTGATCACCATCGATATTGCATGTTGTCAAACATACATTAGTCATGTGACAGTTTCTTTTGAGTGACTAACCAGAGCTGTATTTCCTCAAAATTATCTTGAACGGCAGATCTGGTCTGAAAAATCATATTGAATACTGAACTGCATTGATCTCATTGGATTTTAAGCAACTAAAAATACAAAATTATGCATCAATAATTAATGATATTTGAATGTTTCTGCTGTATTTATGTTTAAAATAGAAAGTGTCAAGACGAAAATGGTGTGCCACAACATTTTTGCAGAACGCAAGTCCACAATGGACAGGCCCAGTATGAATTCATACATTCTTCGATTTTCCTGGGGTGCAACTTTTATACGGATTTCAAAATTAAAGAGATGATTAGGAAGAACAGAAAAAAGTACGACGCTAATTCTAAAGACCAGATATACAATATACCCTGAAAAGGCCAAAACGTTCTTATAAGCAAGAACAAAGAAGACGATAGTTGAAATTATACAGAATAATAAAATGACTTCATCTTAGAACTTAGGGATGGTTGTGTTGAAAAAAATCCTAAAAGATGCCATTACCCTGAATAATGTATGATAATTATTCATTTAGATTGCATGATCTTCATGGACGCATATGGTAACAGTTACGTATCCTGAAAACATATTTTCCCCCTTATAAAAAATCTATAAAGCAAAAAAAAAGAAAATGTAGTGCCCACTTTTTAGCATCGAATAACGAGTACAAAGATTTGTGATATTTGGAGTTATCTGCCTTTGGCAGTGATCTACCTGCGATTCCTAACGAACTTTGAAAATGTCTAAAGAAATTGTAAATTCTTCTCTTCCTCCTTGACGTCACACACAACTGCCAATGAGATTACCCATTGTTAACTTCATGGTATTTAAAATTTTGGTGGTAAATCCTCCCCCACCTCTGTTCTGACGGGACTTGAAGTAAAGTCGCATTTTTGCTCTTTCCTTTAGTTAGGGTAGTTTTTTACGTACACCTAGTTTTTGCATACATACTCTTACATATAAAATGTACTTCTTCTTCTCTAGAGAACACGTTTAAACAAAGTTGAGCACTCTCTACATAGCTAGGACGGACTTCCAAAGAAATCATTCAAGTGGCTGTAGTGTGTGTAACCCGAAGTGACGAACATTCTAGAACCCGATCTTGCATTCTACAAGAGACATTCTTTTTCGTACATTGTGCCTTGAGTCAACTCCTGCCTTTCTTTTAATTCCTTCAAGAATCAAAACCAAATAATTATTGTTAACCTTTTCGTCTGTCCCTTTTCCGCTTTTGTAATCAATCAAAATAACAGTGTACTAATCTCGTTTTTGCACTTGATGTAGGAGCACATTATTTCTAGAATTAATCTCCACAAATCAATTCTTATGGCTTCTTATTCTTAGCCACTCGATAAAATTTCACGAGGATTCGCACCAGCAAAACAAAAATGTCCGATTTCGCGTTGAGGATAATCCGGCTTTGTTTTTCTTGTGGGAATGTATATTCAGAGTTCTAGTGGTCGATAAACCCGCTTCTTTCAATTGATGGACAAGTGTTCCACTCCGGTTTCGTCACCAGTTCATTATAATTTTGTGGACGCGTGAATATTTACAGATGCAAGACGATGATTGATAGCGGCATGGAATCTTATTCATGATTTGACTAATGCAAAGCGCAAAGAACGGTGACATTCCTACCGCAGTCTCAATTGGTATGTCACTACGTCTTTCAAGTTTCATTGATCACACTTCGTTCACTGGATTTTTTTTCTCAAATGTAAAAAAAAAATGCAAATTAATTTTTCCTTTCAATTTTTCATCCTTCGATCAGCTCCATCTGTTTTACCACCTCCTCCTCCCTCTTCGTCCCCCATTCTTCCTCTTCTTCCTGCATCTACGCCTCCCATTACATTTTCTTTTCTTTTTTCTCCCCTCTCTTTCTCCACCCCTTCTTGCCTCCTACGCCTTCAACCATTTTTTATAACTTCTAATTCCACTTTCTCTTTTTTTACCTTTCCATGTCCCTCCCCCTCCTCCTACATCTTCCAGCAAGTTTTTCTTTCTTTCTCCTCCTCTTTTTCCTTCTGCTTCCTTTCCAACTACCTTTTCCAACTCTCACTTCCTCTCATTCAATTCGTCCTGTGACTTCCTCTCACCTTATTTGTAGAGGAAATATCATTGTTTCAGAGAATATAAGTTTCTTGATGAATTTTTTCTTCATAACTTTCAGTCGTTGACAACATCTACGCTTCAGCAATTTGATTTTAATTTCATTTATCTCTCTTTGGATATAAATATGATTGATTTAAAACGAACACATTTTCATTCTTTAAAAACATCTCATTATTCTTCAAATTTTGCGTTTCAGTGATAAAATGCCGTATTTCCAGGCGTCGAAGACAATATTGTCTCCGTGAATAAACCTATTTATTCAGCGCCATGGAGGTCAAACATTACATAGCTTATAGAGAGAGCGTATTGATAATAGACAGTAATTTAAGTCCCAGAATTAACTATATAAACTACCATTTCGTATAATTGATGAAGTAACAATTAAAAAAACATTGGTGTTTCAACAGTATCGTAAGGGGTGATATAAACCTCTAAATTCAATATAAAACAGTGAAATGTTAAAAGGATTTATCTAATCTAGAGTAGAACACTGATAGCCACCGCTTCATTATGGTTGTTAGTTTTGACTCTGTTCAGTTGTTTGCAGAGTATTATTTCCTCCTTCGGATGCTGGAATCTACTACGATAGAACCAATAAATCTTCTTTTTTTTCCTTAATAACAATGTATATATGGAATTAGGGTTATATTTATTTTTATTGGTATCTGGTTGACGATGGAGGTAACAAAGTTGTTTTCTGATACTGCATCGGTCGTAAGGTAGTTATGGGGTAGTTGTTAACTCTAGTGCTTGCATATGCATTCATTTCCATCAATCATTATGACATGCCAGTGACAAGATATTTTGTCAAGGTATATAGCAATGGGACAAAATGATTTCCAAAAGACTATTAGTGCTTAGTAAACACTAGCAACCTCAGTCCAATTCTGTAATGATAACCATAATGCAATCACACACTTACTCCAGCGATCTATCTATCTATCTATCTATCCATTTACAAACGTTTACTCAGGCCATGGACTCAATTCACATCATTATAACGTATTTGATTCCTACCTTTATCTTAAAATTGCTCCAGATAAAATTCCTCTTTCTTAGAATAACCGTTTATTTTGGAAATAAATATTTACGTCTGAATTTTATATATTCGTGTCATTGACATCCATCGATATCCAAAATATATTCAACACAAAGAGGTCGTCGGAAATTCTTAAATAATTCAATTTCATTACACAAGTAATTCGGACTATTATCTTCATTCTTCATGATTTCATCACAACAACCAAAGAAAAGATGATTATAAACGTTGTAATAAAAAAGATCAATAAAACATTGGAGAAACTAATGAAAAATAAGAATAAAACATGTTTAATGATGAAAAGACTTCATTTGAGGATTTTTAAATAAATGTATTAGTATTAATTCAACAGCCGAAGAAGAATAGATTAGCTCAAAATTCTATAATAAAAAACGCCATGAAAATGAGAGGATTTGTCAAAAATGATGAAATAACGGAAATACTTTATTTCTTGAGAACAGCTAATTGAAACAATTTCAACTGTGTGCTCACTAATATATGCCAACTTCTTACAATGGCGTGTTGTCGCGTAATCACGACATACACAAGCACACAGAAATTTCTTCGATTGTTGTTGAGTGACTCAGTTCCTGTAAAGATTAACTTCTTCCTTACTCATAAGCATGACAACGCATTCGGGTGGGCGGCTTGACGAAATGCTTCCTTTAGACGAGCTAATGAATCAGTTTCTTCTGCTTCGAAATGATTTTTAATCTAATGCAGTGATTCTCAAAAGGGGGGCACTCGGGGAGGAATCTAAGCTTAAGGAGCGATTTCTGTCTCCGGAGGCACGTATAATGGAAATTAATAGTGTAAAATCACTAGATGACAATTCAAAATCGGAGGGATTTATGAAATCCATGGATTGAAATCACGACTTCCGAGGGACCAGATTTGTTTGACCAGTGTCCATCCAGTTCCCTGGTAGTCGGGAATTCAATACATTCCCACTTGAAAAAAAAAACTGGGGTAACGCTATCTTTCTTGTGCCACTTCTGTCCCATTTCGCCTTGTATCGAATTAAGTTAAACTGATTAAACATTGGACGATTAACTGAGTTATTGGAGATTTTATACGTATACGATTGCACTAACAACATGGAGATGAAAAGATGAATGACACCAATCCCTCGAATGCATGGTTAGATTTCTGCCTCGAAAATCTGCAGGAGAAAAAATTTCCATATCTCGAACACCGCTCACAGAGGCGAACACGCTACTATTATAGCCACCATATGGGCCTGTGAGAGATAGCCAGAAAAGGAATTATATGATAGGTTTTGAGAGAATGAAAGTTTAGCCTGGGAGTTAATGTTGTCACTTCCCTTTGTTTTTCATTTTCTTATTCATGTTCTCAATGTTTCTGACTCTCTTTTATCTATGATTTCTTATGTTCGATAAAGCTTCTCAAGTCAAACCTTCGAAGGACTCTTTCAGCATCACAATTCCACATGTGCGTTATATCGTAAATAACTCGTCGCCAATATATTGCATTGTTGAATCTTCAAATTGAGACTCATTTGTTCAGTTTTCTTACACTTGTTCCCCCGTAACACAGACTACTGTAAACAAACAATGCACAGTAAACAAAGAAATGGTGGCAAACGTATTGATCGAACCAATCCATTCACAGGAACACGTGTAACACTGGTGAAACCATATTTTAAACACAAGGTTGATCTTTGTTGTACTGTTATATAGCCATCCAATGTCTCCTTTTTTTTAATAGCAATTACGTCTTCTTGGATTCACTTGAAGAATCTTTGGCGGTCCGTGTGTCCCTTTTGAATGTATTTTAGGTCCTCGGTGTGAGGATTTGGTAGCTGCAATTCACTTTGAATTGTTATTTCACCGCTTTGGTCTCATTTGATTCATGCACCGTACGTAGATAAATTATTTGAGCTTGACTGTAAGTCGCTTTCCCTAAACGCTTCTTAATGTTTCCAGCTAACTTTTTTTAGGTATGAAATCTCTTATAAAAACCTTATCTGATTTATTAAAACTTCCCTATTTGGGAATTTTTCCCATGATTCAGTTTTTTAAGACAGCAATGTATATCACTGAGTACAAAAATATAGGGATGTATTAACATTCTCGAATTGGCCTAAGCTCGTAGTTGAGACAGTGTGGTGTTTTCCATTAGCATCAGTGATCGGTAAAGCTCAGGTAAAAGTCAGAATTTTCAATGCTGACTTTTAGAGCAGACTGATCTCCCCCACTTGGAATACTGCTGCAATACACGTCCCCTACTCTCACATCATTGTACAAGACAAAACTGAGCTTAGTAAACAGCTAACGACATATCATATAGTTGTTTGGGGTAATATAATAAGATGTATATGTCTCGAAATAAGCATTCAGAATTCTTGCTTTTCGTGGGACTAGAAATAGGTCTGTGGCATCGAAGTCTAACGGATGATAATCTCAGCCACTGAGCTTGCACATCGATAGAAAGCTGTCAACTGACTGAGATAGATAGATAGATAGATAGATAGATAGATAAAAACAATTGTGATAAATAGTCTGATCATATCTATGTATCTCTTGGGAGACGATATCTTTCGCGTTGATTAAGCATCCCATTTGTGTTATTGGCAATACCACAATCACCTTATCTCAACGGCTAACCTACCACTTATCCAACAAGAGCACAATTCGTGTACACATTGACGAACACTTGATGCCACTAGTGTTTCTTTCACAAACATTCGCAATATGCTATTAAGTGTACCGGAAAGTAATGTCGTTTTCATTTTGTGAAAAGACAAACCTGTTTTATCAGGAAACATTTATAGTCTAATTAGTCACTTAATCGTCGCCGTTATTCAACACAGTTGTACATCTTGAAAGCAGCTTTTCAATCCCTTCTTTGTGAAAGGAAGCTGGCTTTGGTACAGCGATGTCTGATAACTCATGCTTGACCTCATCAATATTTTGGCAGAGTAAGTGGTGTCTGATCTGGATAGAGCTACTGGTTAACGTAGAGAACCCATCTCTGGTCTGGTCCACAGTAAAATTCAATGGAGAAACCGTTCTTATTCCTGTTCGCTCCCCAAAATATTGTTGATTGTATAAAGTTGGACTCAAACTCTTTGTCTGTTGACAGTCCTGATCTGCTGAAGATATTTTTGTACCGTAGATCATGTTGAACTCAGTTTTTAAAAAATCATTATTCAATTGTTTGACGAGCATCTGAACACAGCAGGTCGTTGACATCAAGCACATTTGGATACACACTGCAAAGTCATTCAGTGATCGTTGTTGCATTGTTACTGTGATGAAATTCTAAGAGCATACAATAACGGACATGATCCTTTTCAATTGTTTAATGAATCGTCTTGTACAATAAGACCTGGAAAAGAAAATACTTTCATAATTTGAAGAATCATTTTTGGTGATATTAGATACTCAATAAATAACGCTTAAAGTTCGGTTGTATAAAAATGACCAAACTGTCTGATACCCCTTATAATTGACAACACTGTGACTACGTTCGATTTCAGCGTTCAATTCCAACTCGGTGGAGAATAGGTGAATGTACGCTCGGGTGAACGTCGAAATGAATCTAAATAAATTTCTAAAATTGCTCAACTATTTAAAAATCCTGTTTGAAAAACGAAACAAGAAAACAAAGACAGAATTCTTTTTCGTGAAAAAAGGTGGAGCGTGTGTTTTGGGATAATGTAATTGATAACATTTATGGAAAAGTGGATTTTCTCATTTTATTAGGTCTATAGAATGATGCTGCGACTCAGTCATCAAGAGTTTGGGAAACGTTATATACCTGCATCATGGATTGATGAAATAAAACAGCAAAGACCACGGTCAATATAATCTTATATTTTAGACATCTATACAAATACGTACTACGTGAGTCTTCAAAAATATGTTGGAATGTTTGTAAAATGATTTTCTAATTGGATCATCTAATTACACTTAAGCTCTTTACGGATAAATCTAGGTTGCCCTGTGTATTCGAAATCCCTCGTCGTGGAGAACCAGAAGAAAGAACATATAGCTGTTAAAATACTGGATGAGTGGATTGCACATGGTAAATAGTCTGCATACCTGTTGATATTTTTCAAGAATACTTACAATCCTTTCTAGGACTTACCACGGATATTTATAAGTGGAAGCTCATGTTCATCCAGAACTTATTGTATTTTGTTTTGAACCAGGTCGTGAATGAATGGTTTTCCATTGGTAAAAATGTTAAAAATCTCTCACAGGGTTTTCACTTATAGCAATATCGAACCACAATTACCAGCTGGTCAACATGTGTCAAGTCAGGTGTAGAGTTAACAACAATAGAGTGATATTTCGTGTCTAGGATATTGATTTAATTCACAATTCTATCTTGCACATGTTTTCCCATGATTTCCATCAATTCTTCATACAAATTTTTGAATTGATGAGTAGAATTTACATTCTCATTTTTACGTTTCTCGAGTTTCTTTAAAACTGTGTTGAACTCCGCAATCAGTTCAATGCCCCCAATGAAGTTTCCATTATTTGGTGAACCCCACTTCTCCCCATGACCTCTAAATGCCAAATCTCTTTCTGTTAAAGAAAAAATTTACTGCTGCAACTCTTTTCAGTACTTCAAAATAGTACTGTATGTTTTTTTCTCATCTGTTCTTCAAGTTGCTGAACCACTGAGTTTTTATTTGACTTTCTTGTTATCAAAACACAACATCGCCCTCTTATGTTCAATTTTGTCTCCATGATTCTCCAGAGTTCTGAGTACGTTCAGCCTGTCAGAAAACCCACCTGTTGTAAGTGACGTTTGGCATTTAGAAAATACTTCGTAAACAAAACTATTTCTACAGTCTTTGCTCTTTGAGTAAACTAACTAGGACCTCATCACTGTCTGACAATCTTTCAATCTCGTTTCGAAGTATTTGTTTGAGAATCTTCTGATTTGCTCCTTATAAACCCTACTGAAATCGGTACATACATCATCTGTTTTGGGTTTTTTTATTAAAAAAATCAATGTCTTGTTTCAAGCAACTCTGTACGAAATCACTAATCAGCATTATGAGCCAGTTTGCAAGGTCAATGTATTCTTTGAAAACATTGAATTTACTTCCTGTTTCCTGTTCCTGGTCGGTCTCTTCTTGTTTTACCGTACTTCCGTATCGATCGCCGTAAACGTCTTCTGTATC
Source organism: Thysanoteuthis rhombus (assembly GCA_963457665.1). Taxonomy (NCBI): domain Eukaryota; kingdom Metazoa; phylum Mollusca; class Cephalopoda; order Oegopsida; family Thysanoteuthidae; genus Thysanoteuthis; species Thysanoteuthis major. The sequence goes on from OY735206.1 coordinate 66,720,247, forward strand.
AAAAATGTCAACAGTAGGGAGAATGTTGCTAAAAAAAACTCCCACGGTTTTTGCACTATCAGTGGCTTCACTAGTGTTTGCTTGGCTTGCTCCATCAGTGGGTATTGACAAACTTGACATTGTAAAATGATTTGATAGTTTTTGACTTTTAAAAATTTTGTCAGATCTCTTTTCCTTTTGTTTGTGTTTTTGGTATCCACTTAAGTACTTTTGTTGACTCATTGTTATTCCTCTTGGGTCTTCTTGACCTCCTGTAAAAAAAGGGGAAAACTCTCATTTGCCACAGCTAAAGTAGAAAATTCATACTTTACATTGAAAAATAAAGATAAATAATGTTTACCTTTCTGGTTACTATATAGACCATCTTTCTTTTTTAATATTCCAGAGTAAGTATTTGTAATTTAATTTGAATTCAAAAAGCCAAAAAAGCGGACATCTAAACAATTGAAAATCACGTGTTTCGTCCACAATTTACGATATCTATTCTTCTTGCAACGCGACAGTAGCGAGTTTGACTCTGGATCAGAAAGATACATGCTCAAATCATGCCACAGTTATATCAATGTTTTTTGTAAGTTGCACTACGGAATTTACAAAAAAATATTTTGAACACTTCTGTTTCAAAACTTCAAAAATCATTTCTTTTTTAATTCATGAATATTTGGGCGATTAAAAATTATGGCGCTCCTTCGTTTTTCAGTCACGGTAGTTTGATTTATGGAAACTACAAGGATAGGCTGCTATAAGATTTGCAAGAAATACACGGATGTGATCAAGTTGAACGTAGGATGAATCTCAACAGCACTCCCGAGTTCCCACGAATGGAACGTTGCAACTCCCAAGAAGCGCATTGGCTTACATATCATTGCACTTAGCGAAAGATCTCTATACTTGATCAGTACAAAAACTGCTTCGATTTGGTTGAAAAGTCCACTCAGTAAAAGTTTTTATATATATATATATATATATATATATATATATATATATATATATATAATATATAATTGTAGATTGTGGATTCGCTACACAAACTAGCTCATGTTTCTCTTATGTTATACTGCTAGCCTGATTTGTATCATATACTGTGTGTGTATATATATATATATATATATATATATATATATATATATATATATATATATATATATATATATATATATGTATATATATGTATATATATTCATATATATATATATTCATATATATATATATAATATATAATGAGAGAGGGAGTGGGAAAGGGAGAAAGCGTGACATGAAAGAAGAGAAAGAGGACGGATGACAGTAGAGAGAGATAGAAGTGAGAAGGATGTGGGAGAGAGGGATGAGGAATTGATATATATACATATATATATATATATATATATATATGTGTGTGTGTATATATATATATATATATATATATATATATATATATATATATGAGAGAGAGAGAGAGCAAGCGATGGAGAGAGAGAGCAAGCGATGGAGAGAGAGAGCTTGAGAGAGAGAGAGAAACTGTAGCAGTGCAGTATCATCTCGTGTTACGGTAACAAGCCAAGAAAATAGGAAGACGATGAAAGTAGAACTCGGTCGATCCTCTCTTTTGTTTGTAACAATTAATCGTGTGGCTCGGGTTAGTCATGCCTCATCTTGGCCCATGACTCAAGGATGAGGAGGCACATTTCGGCACAAAAATTGGTAGGTGGGGTAGTTCAGTGAAGACGCTTGCTTTGGGCGCTTTTTACCACACCGGTCGGATTTACCGCCAGTAGATGAACCTTAAACCGGTTTCCCAAAAGAATGGTTTATTTTAGGGATTGAGTATTAATGAATTGAAAAAAGATGTCTTAGTGGATCCGACTGAGGTTTTTCCAAGGAATTATTTTGCCTCGTTAAATAAAGACTGTGTTAGACTGCCTCGTGGCTGAAATAGTTGTGTATCTCCTGTGGGCACACTTGGTCAGGTTTTGAACCTTGATAAAACGCAAGTTTTAAATGCCGATTTTCAAAGCAAACAGGAAGTTTGGTGCAATACAATCATCCTTATCCATTTTTCTTTTCGACTAGTCATGTGCTTAACTAAGTTTAGTAAAATATCTAGAATGTATTTATCAGTAATTTGGCATACACGTTTTTTTTTTACTGCAACAATACAACAGGCATGTTGAAATCCTGCAAAAACGTTTCCCTTCTTGGCGCAGTACAATCTTCCTCACCCCCATTTCTCTTCATCTGATCATATGCCAAACTAAGCCAAGTTAAGTAAATATCTAGGAGACTACTCGTCGAGACTGTATTGACCTGTAATTTGGCCCAGGTTTTTTGATTGCAAGAAGACAATAAACATGTCGAGATTATGCTGAATTGTTACTGAAATTAAAAACGTTATTTCAATATCTATTTTTCGAATAAATGGCTACAACCTCAATTTAATTTGATATGACTGCTCGTATACGAACCTATAGTTTTAAATGTTTTGAACTATCTAAAATATATGAATAATCTATACGACTGATCTAAAATTATTTGAATATTTTGTTTTTGCTATACACCTTCCGTCATTTCACTCCGTCTTTTTTTCTAAAGGGGGATGGGCATCCTCTATATTCTAGCTGTGAATTGCGTGAGTTTTCCATCGGCTCGACCCATGGTGCTCGCACAGCATAGACATTCTAAAAGAGTCCCTAAAAGGACGGGTTTCAATTGATGAGTGTGGACAATTGTCAGGTGACATCAGTTACTTGCATGCCAGAACCTAAACTAACCATTGTATACTAGCGCAGTACCCGTTCCAAAGGTGCATATAAAATAATTTTCCGTCAATCGTACGAAACTACTGATTCCAAGTATTTCAGTTAATTTTCTCAAATGTTATAAATTTGGATATTTATCTAGCTTTGTATCATTTGCCAATTTAGATATTTCATAGCAAAATTCTGACTAATAATTTAGGATAAAAGATCTTGATTCTGTGATTTTTTTTAATTAGATTTCTGGAGACCTGCTGATCCTAAAAACTGCAAAATCAACACTGCAATACCTGGTGTGCTGATTGATATATCTGGGGAATTTCAACTTCGTACAATGGCCAATAGTGAGTGGTTGCAGTGCATAGACGTTAGATTATAGTTGGATCCTCATTGGTTGTGTGTAGAATAGAAACTGGTAACTTGTCTATTTATTTAGTTACTTGTTACATGAAAAATTAAATGGATATACAAGTTTCCCTGTTGTATGAAAGTAGAACGTTCCTATAAAAGCCTTCCATTTGCCAAAATGGGACCAAGCAAAGAAGCAATCACCATTATTTTACATGGGAAATTTTTTGAGCGTTCTAAGATCAAAAAAAGATGTGTCATCAGAGTTTGTGGCTGCGAGAGGTACAGGAGACTGGTGTCTAGAAGTGTGCACTGCCTCTTTGATGGCTCGCTGCAAAACAGAAACTGTTTTCTATTTTTGCTTTTCTGCTTCTTTTGGAAACATACTCATATCATCAGCAAATATTTATGCCCACATCATGAAGTAGAGAAATGAGTGGTTCGAGTGCACTATTTCAAACTCCAGCATACTGAATGTGTTGTTAGTTGAGTCAGTAGAGTCACGATAAGACTGCATCCTAGTGAACGCAGATTCAAGATCCTGCATGGCACTCATTTTCTTCATTTATTTACGTGATCAGCCATTCAATTTACTACTCGGTTAATTCCGATGCCAACCAAAATATCTTTCCAAGTAAATTGTCTCTATAATTATCATAAACTGTCCAATCTAATGATAAATGCATGTTGTGAGTTGTGACGTCCAGCAGTTGTCCAAAATGAAAGAAGAAAATCATCATTTGAGTTGGAGTAAGAAGTCCCTTCATTTTATTCTCAGTACCAGATCTCATTTTTAGGGGTTTTGTTTTTGAAAATGTAATTGTTTATCAAAGGTGTTTTAAAATATTTGGCTGGCTAAAATTTTACTTCAGAGGGTATCTAGTGCTGTGAAATCGACAGCCATTGAGTCGGCAATATTGGCCTTCTTCTTTCATAATGTTTTTTAATCAAAACAAATAATCCAGATATCATCTCCCATTTTCTCTGTTTGGGAAATCCAGGGACAAAGATTATTTTATTATAAAAAATTATCAAAGAAAAATAATAAATACTGTATTTCCCAGCTGATAAGATGCTATAAGTAGTAAGATGCACTTTATAAATAGCTAGGTATCATTTGAAGGAAAACATTTGAGGATTGAATAGCTAACAGTAATGGGGTTTGTGAGGGTTGGCAAACTTCCCCCTCCAACTTCACCTTCAAATGTTAAGATGCAGGGGGATTTTTGAGGGTATTTTTATGGAAAAAAATCAATCAGCTGGGAAATAAGGTAAATAAATGAAAAGAAGTGACATTGAAAATTAATTTTTTGTTATTAAGAATAATTTATTTGGTCCCAACAAATAACAAAATTTTCCAACATATATACACATTAATATGAACCATATAAAGATTCCTTCCTCTCCTCCTCCCCACAAAAAAATCAGATGTAGTAGAAGAGATGTTACTTAAATGGACCCTTGATTCCTGCCCAGCAGGATTTCACGAAAAACCACACGGAAAGTTATCAATTTGAACCAAAGTCACTCATTATCAAAAAGGTGACTGAAGTTCACAGCATTTTATTCTTCTCCCTTCATGTGACGGTGAAGAGAATTAGTCAGTCATCCACTGAAGAACTGGCCCCCTATGATGCATGAAAGTTTCACACCAATGAATTCCATAAATTTAAAGAACCAGAGAAATATCAGTCACAGTGAGAATTTTTCCAATAACGGTTTTGGCTTTGAAGATTTGGAGAATGGACCTAAAAAACAAAAGAAAAAAAGATTGTCATTTCATACAGAGTAAACACAACGAAAATAAATTGTTGGACTTGAAAGCACTATACCAGATGACATAAAGAATGCAATTTTTCAACCAAAATAATTGGAAAAAGAAAACAGCTGCTTGCTACCACGCAGAGACATGACAAAAGTAAACAGACACGTATTTTCAAACAAGGATGGTCATTTAATGATGTAATTGCTTGAAGAAAAGTCTATTGTGCAAATTGAAAATTGTCTAACAAGATTTTAAAGTCTTCAGGCTTTCAGATCTATCAGATCTGCTATCTTCACTTGTGGAATATCCAACTTAGCTGCACCAAAAACACAGAACAAATCTTTTGAAGAAGTTTTTTTCCCTTATATATTTCTAATTTCACAATCCAAAATTACCCAACATTCAATTGGATTTATGCTGGAAGACAAACTTTGCGATGAGAAACATGTAATAGCTGTTTAGATTGGCCTTCTTGTGTCTCTTTTGTTATTATATTCAAATAACCATCAGAGAATATTGGGAGAAGTTTCTACAATAAAAAGAATATGTATTTTTCTCTGAATTTATACTCTCCACCCATTCCAAAATCTTAGAATAATCAGCACACCAGATGGCTTTCTCCACCATAACAAAAAATCAGCTGAGTCTGATAGTGGGCTGCAAGAAGTTCAACAATCTCCTGGCCCATACTTATCTGCTACTCGAAAATGGACAAAATGAAGATTCACCTGGAAAGATGAGTGTCCCAAAACCCCAATGGTCCCCATTGCCCACTGCTTTTTCCATCATACAAGGACTTGTTTCTAGGGACTCAGGTCGATCTAAATGAAACAGTAGTTTCCTTTCCTTCAATAAAGAATTACACAATCACATCGCAGATGAAGCTGAAGTGACAATTTTGATGCTACTTGATGTTACCAAATTCCAGTATCAGATTGACCAACAATAAGACCCCCTCTGAAATCACATACTTTCTGTACCCTAGGAGCACATTATATTGTGAAGTGAGTAGATGGTAGTTTCTCTTGCGTTTTCCTTTTTTTTATTGAATCAAATGATTCTCAAAAGCCTAATTAGATACAAAATAAAGCTAAAAACAGAACTATGTTTTACAACATTTTTGAGGATATTTCTCTTTGTCTTCAGTGTTTCAAAGCAAAAATCATTATTCAAAAGCCATTTTTTGAGGAGAAAAAAACAAAGATTTATTTAAAAATTCTATTTCCATAGGAATCAGCATAGCTGCATTGCAAGGTTCTTTTATCTTTCATCTAAACCGAATGATTATTTTTTTCAACAGTGATGAAAGTTATGAATGAACAAAATATAAAAACATTTATCAGTAGAATTAGCTGATTGATAATAGCTGTACCTATATTCATTAATTATCAAAATATTTTCCTTGACCTTCTTTGTCCTTACTTCAACATTCAAGAGGTTTTTGAATTCCATCTTGATAAAACAACACCGGTTTCAATGTAATTAAGTAGTCAGTCAAATTTGGAACAATGAAAACATCTTTAAATTTTTGACCAGATTAGGAATGCTGCATTGATCGAAACAAATAATAATCCTGTGGAGCCAAATCTGGTGAATATGCCACACGAGGAAGAATATACCATCTCAACCCAATCATGGCTTCTTGGATTGGCAAAACAACATGAGGACGAGCATTGTCATACAAAACTATGACTTTCCAACTTCCCTGTCCTTTGGCAAACACCTAATATATATATATCTGAATTCAGCTTCATCATCTAATATATGTGGAAGGTGCTGCAACTGTTTTTGCTCAAAGAGTTATATAAAATTTCCATTCACTGCTGATCAAGACTATACAAAAGGGAAGCTTTGGTTTAGATGTTGGTACAAGGGTGCTTTTGTCCAGAATCCAAGATTCTTTCATCAAGTAGGGAATTAGTTTAATTGTGGGCTTTTATCATTGTTAATGATGATGACTGTGTTCTTGACAAATCTAATATTTGTTACATTTGAATAGATTTTTTTTTTTATTCTAGCTCCAAAAATGTGAAATTTATAACAACCTCTTGTTGATTGCATGAATGATTGACTACACACTACTGAAGTAGCCATAACTCTCGCGAAATTCTTATTCTTATCATTTCACCATTTATTCTTGAATTTAATTTTAGGGTCATTTGTAGCAGAATTAACAATGACACAATTTATCCTGCTTATCAATTTAGTTCTCTGATATTTGGAAAATTTATTATTGAGTTCAGAACAAGTCAAAGTCATCGAAGGTTTGTTTTTTTCCAGTTGGTCTTCACAAATGAAGGCTTTTTCAGATCCAAGACAAATAAAATGTTCAAAATAAGCAACAATATAACATTTGGGGTGGAGTTATTCAAAAAATGTACAACAGACTTGGCTTGGATTTATACAGATTCAAATAATACTGAGTCAATGCAGAGGCTCCAAGCACGATCTTCAGTCAACTGTAGTGTGTCATTTACAAATTTTGAGAAAAATTTGGAAGCTAGGAAAAGGAGTTCAACATTAACTTTGCTGAGAGGAACATTGGTCAGCATTTGAATAGAGAAAACTTTTGATTTTGGACAAGACAGTAACTAGCAATGAAGATTAGATTTATTATGGAAATATGTTGAGGAGAGCCTCAAATATCTCAGCCTAAACAAAATCTGAAGTGGGGGAAAAAAGTTCTTCTCAGTGTTAGAAGATATTCAAAAGAGTTTTTTTTTTTATTATAGATCGCTGGAACCTGGGCTAACTGTTACTGCAAAATGCTGAAATGATTACATATTGCACCAACAATGTTCCAATATTCCATCCCCAGAAACAGAAGCATTGGTATGATGAAGATGGAAGGAATTTTATCAATGGGATTCAAATTCTTTTCTCATTGCAATGTCACAATAAATTCAAAGAGAACAAATTGGATTATTACAAAGTTTTTTAATACCACCCTCGGCAAAAATCATGGAATCAGCACACTTAGAGAATGTTCAGCCAGCTTTTTTTTATTTCACAGCAAATGTCACAGATATGACACAAAGTAATTTTTGTTTAATAGCTTAACATTTAGGTTTCATGAATTATATCTAAGATTAATACATTTGGATTACTGACATATTTTTTCCCTGATCAAATAGAAGGAAAAATTATGGAGTCACTTTGCAATTTTCATTTCTAAAACAAATACCAGCACAAGTCTAAAGTTAAAAGAGAGTACTTGCAAAGCACAACAAGCAGTAAAGGAATCATGGTTATGACAAAAGAGTTTTCATTTGGAATAGAGGAAAGAAATATATGACTCTTTCAAGAAAGAAATCCGATACAGTGTGTGGCAAAAGATGTTGGATGTTCCTAATCAGCTGTGTCTAAAAGCTGGTGCAAGTGTAAACAAAATGTGAAGATTATAAAGGAAAACACACGGGTAGACCGTAGGAGATGTCAAAAACCAGGATAGAAATCTCAAAGCAATATGCCTTGAAAATAGAAAATGCACAAAAAAAAAAATGGAAAGCAAATGGGCAGAAAAGGAATCAATGTTTGTGAAAGAATTGTAAGAAATCAAACGAATGAAATGGAATTTATACAAAGAAAAGTCAAACAAAAACCAGCACTGACACCTGAATAGAAGAAAATAAGGTTACAATTGTCTAAAGAGAAGCAATTATTGAGAGTGGGTGATTGGATGAAAGTGATATTCAATGATTCATCATGTACCAGCATCACCAGAATTGATGATGCTGCAACTTTTGTCTGGTGCCACATGAAAATTATAAAGATGACTGCCTCAAGAAAATTTCCTGATTTGGGTTGCATGTCAGGTAAAGGACTTGGGGAGATGGCAACCATTACCTCAACAGTCAATGCACTGGTGCACAATTGAACTTTGGACACTTCTTCATTCCATCAATATGAATTTGGTTTGGAGACAATGGATCATTTTTTCAGGATGATAATGCATCTTGCCACAGAGCAAAGAGTGTTGAAGCTTTTCTCCAGGAAAGGCATATCTACTCAATGACATGGCAAGCAAACAGTTTGGATTTCAATCCGATTGGAAATTTATGATAGAAATTTTTTTAAAATGGTTCATGACAAGGCTCCAACCTGCAAAGCTGATCTGTCAACCACCATTAGAGAAAGTTGGTACCAGGTTGATGAAGAATATTGTTTTTCATTAGTGTGGTCCCTGCCTCAAAAAAATACAGGCAGCCATGAAAACCTGAAGAAGGGCAACAAAATGTACTAATACTGATTTTTTGTTGATGATTCCATAATTTTTTTCTCAACATTGTGTGATTCAAAAATTTTTTCCTCGACTTGATCAGGAAAAAATATGCCAATAATTTAAATATTCTAATCTAATTTGTTTGGGTTATATTTCATGAAGCCAGAATATCATGCTATTAAAAAAATTGTTTTGTGTCGTATCCATGTTCTGTTCATTTCCTGCAAAGTTAAAAAGCTGGATGAACATCTTCAAAGTGTCCTGATTCTATAGTTTCTGAAAAGAGTAGCAGAACACATTATTCATACTAATAAAACCTTGCCTTATGAATATAAGGTGTTTTTTGGAAACAAAATGCTAAATGCTATTTTTAAGCCTTTTGTTTATTGGGTGATATTCAACATTATTAACAAACTATTCAAGAAGAAAAGCACTTTTGTCTCAAGTCTAAAAATGGGACAGGAAATTGGAGACTATTTCTTTCCTTGATATATCAGTCAGAATGTCCAAACCAGTGACATTTCTGTTTCTGGAAAGAAACTTCTTTTGATTTTACTTGAGAAAGAACATCAAATGACAGGGAATAACAGTAGTTAGTAGAAAAAAAAGTAACACTGATAAATTAAACATCTTTATTTTTCCATAGACAAAGAAATGAGTATTTGTACTGGCTCTTCTCCAAGAATTTCACTCAAATTTTGCATATAACACATGCAGAGGCCTATTTTTGTTTTAATCAAATTTCAAAAAATTAAATCTAAAAATATAAGTTTAAGGCTGATAAATGTGAAATATCTTTAAGAAAAAAAATAATTCCTAAATTTAGCCTTTCATGGATTTATAGTAAAAAATTTGTTAGTATCATATTTTTTCTCTTTCTCAACATAATCTGATCTACCAAAATCTCCATACTTAGTAAATTAGAATTTTGTACAGTATAAAGAAAGTAATTCTCAGACTAGGAGCAAATACACACACAAACTCATTTTCACATAGCAGATTATCTTGAGAGCAAGACATAAGCTGAAATGAAGACCAAAGCAAGGATGATTATGTCCAAAAGTAAACATGCAGAAATATTTCGAAGCAAGCCATAAAGACGGATCTTTGTTAGTGCAAAGAATTCAATCAATATATACACTTTTTAAATGCATCAAGTGAGTTAAAAAGGTCTAAAAAATATAAAACTATGAATTTTAAAAGTATGTACTTTCATCTAAAAAAATACTTTTATAAGTATGTTTCTCCTTCAAACTTTCAGAAGAATGAAATATTTGTCTTTCAGGAATGAAAAAAAAAATTGAGTAGCTGTACAAAATGATTGAAAATATACCAATACAATTGAGGGATAATAGCTTTTCACTATAAAAACTATCTCATTGGTAAGATAGTTATAGAACAGTGGTACACCTAAGTGTTCACTCTCCAACTCTATTATTTTTTCCTAATGATTAGGATGTCAAAAATTCCCATGGACAGCAGCAATTCAGTCTGAAAGGAATCTAGCTACATATACAAAATATAACAACCTATACACTAATTCTCTATGACTACTGGATTACCTCAGTCTTTGACACCCCGATCTAGAACCATCCACAAAAGAAGAAAAAATTAAAAATAGATGAACTGTACCCTCCTGAAAGGCTGGAAAGAGCATTAACTAAAATGTTGTGAAGAAATAACAAAGATGAGGTAACTCATCCAAATAATTGATGGAATAATTTTTTCAAATAATTTTTTTTTTTTAAATTCAGTATCTTCAACTGAGAATTGGCCAAACTTCTTTTGAACAAATGTTTCCTTTCTATTTACCCAAACTGTTGTTTTTGCTTTTAATGATTGGAAATTTTTCTTTTCAGTAAAAGACAAACAAGTTCAGATCAGTTTCCATAGTGTGATCCAGTAAGAATATCTTGTCATACAATATTTAATTGAGATCAGGCAACCAATTTCAATGAATAAAATCTTTTTCTTTCATATTTCAACTTAACTATCTTTAGTCTTTTAAATTTGCTTATCCCTACAAAGTCTAACCTCCCAGCAACAGATATATATAATATTGTGTATTGAAGCAGTACTTACCTCTCCTGATAAAAGAAAACACTATAACACCTTCCCTTCTATCATTCAATACTATGGAACCTAATCCCTGTTTCAAAGCAACTCAACGTGGTGAATGTACAAAAGAACACCACAATCAAAAGAAAAGAAAGGAAATATTTTCTTGGCCATTTTGATAACTGAGAATAAAAATTAAACAAAACTGCCAAAACTTGGTCCATAGAAATACGGAGGCAATGGGATCAAAAAGATAACAAAAAATAATAAAAATAAAAATCCCAAACTAAAACTTGAAGAATCACAAAGAAAACACTGAGAATTTGTCAGGAAAATTTAACAATTCATTTTTTGGGTTAATTTTTTTCTCAAAAACAATTTGCCTCTCATGCAGCAGTTTTCATTAAGAATGAAACAACTTTCACAAACAATATTAAAAATCAATTCATCAATATTCACTACAATGAATTCATGGATACATCTGAACTAACTTCAGATTTACTGATCAAAGTTCAATAAATGAGGTGAACATGTGAACCATAACAAAATTTTTTTCTTATTAAAAAGTTATTTTATACATTTTGATATTTTATAAAACTGTACATAATAATTGTCATCTGCATGAAAAGATAAGGTCGAAGATAGAACAAGGCATAACAAAACCATCTTTGGATTTACTGAGTGACAGAAGGAAATGTTGAAAATAGAATATAATCACAAAATGATGTTTCTTAAAAGTAGCCAACTACCAAACTTACTTCTTATTCACCAAACAAACCCTCGGCTTTGATGAGCACACCCTATCCCTAATTAGTTTGTTATAATGGGGTTTACTGTACTTATTTCTCAAAATTAAAACAATACCATTTTCCTCATTCATACAATTTAGACTCATCAGTTGTTTGAGAATTTACAAGTATACAGACTTTAGGCAGCTAACGTCTCATTTGGTTAAAAATTGATTTATAAAATTAAGATTTTCTATTTTGTCAATGAGACAAATTACGATACTGGTCAAAGAAAATCCAATGAATACTTCTTAGACACTTTCCTTATTCTTACATTCTCATAAAGTATTCTACGAATTACATTTGACAAGTTTTTTTCATGAATATGAGACATTCTACACATGTTGAAATAACATACAAATAAGCATAAAATCCATACACTTCCCATGAGATAAATATTCATAAACCGCTTGAAACCACTTGAAAAGAATAGCACTGAAAAACCAAGTGAGAATAAGACTCACCAGTAATGGTCTACTAAACATGCTTGATAACCATCTATTTATAGTAAGCACCCTAAATCTAATAAGCCTAGTCTGTAGTGGGTTGATTTGAACATCTTAGCCATACAACCATGGGCAACTTCCATACCCCCTCCATACCATTGCAACTTCCATACCGCCTACCCAGGCCTTTATTTTGAAAAAAGCTGATCATTATAAAATCAGTTGAACAAGATTTTGGCTTTTTAAAATTTATTTTAGAAATTGAAGTATCGTTAATCATTATCATTAATATTTGCTACTATTTACCTTCTAATTGTTGTTGCTTTTCATTGCAACAATTAGATGAAGGTAAATAGTAGCAAAAATTGATATTAAAGATTCAGGCTGTAATAAATTCTATTATTTATAACATGCTGACTACTACATATTCACACACAGCAGACAGCATCCCTTCACACTAAACAAAATTTTGTATGTAAACTATTTTTCCTATTCTTTTTATCATGACAATACGCAAACAAATCTTCAAGTTTAACAATCAGAAAAGTTCTGTTGGCAGAACTACAATTTTCACCATGCAATTCAACAACTTCAGGTATTTGTTTCAACCAAATCTCTCTATAGCAGACAACCTAAATTTAATAAGCTGAACTTAGTCTTGGACAAATCCACACTAAAATGGTACCAAGTGAGAATTGAGCTCCCTACATGAACAAATGTCTGTGAGACTAGCTTATTAACCACTGCTCCATGGTAGACTATTTTTAGATATTTATAAAGATCTACTTATTTGGCCATGGAGCCAAAATAGCAGCACACTCACTAAAAATCAAACTCACAATGGTCTGCAAGACTAGCTTACTGACCACCGATCAGCAGCAGACACCTTAAATTTAACAAGCTTAGCTGAACCAGGGTTGAACTCCACTCCTACTTTTATACTAAGATGATCACAGCAACTTTTATATAGTATACATAACAATTGAATTTGTTGATATACAAAATTTGTCAGTTTGGCTCAATTGGTGAGAGAGTCACCTAACCATGATTTCAAATCATGAAATGTTCATTTCATATATCAGTTTGTTTTAATGCGATGGGATAGACAAACAGTGAAGAGTTCAATCCCCTGAATTAGGGGAGGATTATTCTTGTAAGGGGAAAACCAAGTCAAGTTCAACTTTGACTGGAGTTTGACCATGAGTTTAGGTTGATCTAGAACTTACTAAGAATGGTCAGTGAAACAAACTTGGTAACTCTATGTCAAACACTCATTGCTATTCTCTTCTTCATTGCCTACCATGGCGATGGTTAACAAGTTTATCTCGCAAACCACATTTGTTAGTATTATGAGTTTATTCCTTACCAGTGTGGTCTCAAGCCATTCTAAGCAACACTTAGTATTAACCATCACAATGTTTCTATAAGCATATCCCATTGTCTAGAATAAAATAAAGATGAATATGAAGAAACTTTCTGCATGAGAAATTATTTCTGAAAGTTGCTCACTCTCATTGAAAACAATCAGTTTACCAAGTGAAGTTTTTGCACAAAATCATAAATCAAAGCCGGATTGAAATCTTTCAGGGAAGATCAGCCAGACGTTGTCTTGAAGAACCAAATCAAGACAACAAATACAAAACACTGCAACAAACAGCAGTAGCAGCAGCATACATTTTGGTTAAGGTTGCTTACATGCAGCAGATGAAAGGCCGAGTGAGAAGTTAGATGGCAAAATTCTACTGCAACTCATCAACAAGGTTAGTCAATTAGCCATAACCACATGAGAGATTTTCAGCTACAACTGACCTGGCTTCCATAGTCTTGGTTATGGAAACGACGCTCTATCACCTAAAAAAGAAAAGAAAAAATTAATAAAAAGACAAGTCTGATTAGTTACTCAATAGGAACCGTCACATGAACAATGTCTTTTCTCAGCATGCTGTGTTGGGAGGGTGATCAATTAAAAAGTTGAAAAAAAAGGGTGATTAGTGAATGAGTTACTGCTTTCACCTTTGTTGGCAAGTGATCACTAAAAAAGTCTGAATTTACAAAAAACAAGCGTGACGCAAACTAAGCAAATTGATTCCCAATAAAAACAAACTATTTGGAGGGGAAATTTATTTTCAAATAAAATGTTTTTTGAGGCATAAAGATTCACTGTTCAGATTTTCAACTCTCTCAAAAACTTGAGAAACTTATGGTGACAGTTTTGGTTGACACTTTCTAATAAAAAGATCAAGTCACATAACTCACTCCAGTGAAGGATCAAAATATTTCTGCATTAAGACATCTGAAGTCAATTAAAACTAGATGTTGGGCTCTTGCCTCTAATGAATGTAAGAAGGAGTCCCAAAAGGTCATGATTAACAAAATTTTGATTAATTACAAAACACTTAATCATATGACCTGTAAGTGAAGACAAAAAAGGCCAGAATCTGAATGATCTACTTTCTTGACAATTGCAATCTTCTGCGACAAATCCAAACAACACAACTGGATATTACAACTTGTGGCAATTAGGAGTTACATAGATTTCACTGGTGCCAGAGGTCAGGAGTTCAAATTAAAGATTTCAAATGCTGATTTTCATGGCAGATAGGCCATCCTCACTTGGAAGATTGGCCAAACTCAATCTTTTTCACCTCATTCCTCCTAAGCTTAGAAAATATGCAGAATAAGAATTGATGGGCATATATTGATTAGAGAAAGAATAAAATAACAATGAAGAGTTAACTTGCTTGAATACTGAAATAAATCATTTTTGACTATTAATTTTTTACTAGTTTTGTTCACTTTTTTGTTGTTTATTGCAACCGAATAAAAAAAACTGGGAAGAGGTGCATCTTCATTTTTATAGTTTTTACTTTACAACATTTTGGTTGATACGTGAATTTCCATACCTTATCAAAGAATTTGGCAACTTTAACAGCATTTGTGGTGCCAGGGGCCAAAGACTTTTTCTGCTTACAATCCTGTAAAGTAAAAGAAGTTAAAAAGTATAGACAAGAAGGCAGAAAAATGAACTTGGATTAAATACTGTTACTATCATCCCCTGTTAAGGTTGACTAGGTGAAATAACAAGCTTTTACTGCTACTGCTGAAGCAGGTTAGGTATTTATGGGAGAGTGGTTTGCACAAGTACTCACTCACCAACTCTCTCTTGTCATATATTGTGGCATGCCAGTGATGGGACATTTTGTCAAGATACCATGTGATGGGAGAGAGTACGAAGAGATGTGAATTCATGTCTTTCTCAAAGGCAAAAGTGTGAAGTGAATATAAACAGCCTTAGCTTAAACACACTCAGATTATCAATCTCAATGCCATTTTCCATAGTGGTAAGTGTTACACCACTCTGCACCCCTATTGACTGTATTTATTGGCCTAAAAGACAGAAGATTTTACAAGGTCATTTTGGGGACTAGAGTGCATCATAATGCATTATGACCTCCAAACTGTAAAGCTCAAGCTTTCATTGCACCATACCAGCACATAGAATGCAGAGTAATATTTAAATATTGAATATTTCGACAGATGAGATGACACTTGAAGCATCTAAAAAACACTTCCCAAAATAGGGGTGGTCAGATTGGCTAGATACAAGAGTGACTAAACAGTGAACGAGAAGTTCAGATCAAAATTGTGGCCTCATCTTATTGGAAGGCCGTCTTATCTGTCAAAATACACAGTACTTTTGAAGCACATATTATGAACTACAAAATAAGGTTCTTCATGGAGAAAAATAGATCTCAAAATCTGAGTTTATTTGTTGATGTAAAGATTTCATTTCCAGCTGGAAAAGCAGTCAGCATTTCTGTTTTAGAGATATCTTTTCTAATTATTATCTCATCTAAATAAAATCAAACTGTGCCAATAATCTTAATGACAAGTTGACTGACACAAGTGAATATAGACCATAGGCAAGTGTTTTGAACATCACAGGAAAATATTTATTTTTTTCCCTTACCAAATTCAGCTCACTAGCTCCACATTCCTCAGCTACAGTTGAACGTCGAGATAGGATGTTTTCCCGCAAACTCTGGGCAAGGTCAACTTTGGTACCAATCACCAAAATAGGAACTTGGCTACCAACAAAACTCTCAGGATCGAAATCATATCTGCATAGAAAATAAATATCCAGGCTTAAATTAGATATTAGAATCAACATGCAATAATTCATTTGAGCAGGTAGATGAATACAAGAATTCTTGAATGTTGATATGCTTACATAATCTTTCATTAGTTTTCTCTTCAAATCCATTTTCCAAATGCAAGTTAGGAAAATAACTTGGTTTCAATACATGGATATCCATACATTTATATTGATTTTAACTTTTGTACATCCATACTTTCTGATGATATTTCACTTATAAAGATTAGAAATTAAATAAAATACATGGATTTAAAGTTTTTAAACATTGAAAGCTGCTAGTCTAAAATTTCTTGGACCTGGAATTTAACGCAAAAATAACATGAAAATCATGTTTTAGCTTCCCAAGCAATAAGTCTCTAGAGAAAGACTTGTAATCAAAGTAATAATACCTCTATTCTGTCAGTAATGATAGCATTAATTCTTGCCCACAGACAATCCTTTCTCATTTGCAATGCTTTTCTATAGTAAAATCATTAGACATGCATTTATATAATACATATAATATTCCTCTTCTGTCAGTTACTCTCGTATAAGTTCCTGACCACTTACAAGGCTGGCATAGAACTTCTGCTTCCAGATTCACTCGATTTCTCAATTCAAATGTCTGTGTTGGATAAGTCTGAGATAAAGCTTTGATCATCTCCCCTTCTGGCCAAATCATCTGGTAGAGAAAGTAACATATTTCCCACCCAGAGATCAACATCTGAGCCAAAATATAAGTCAAGATTGTAAAAGTTGATTTTCAAAGTTGGCAGACCTTCTCCACTTGGAAGAATGGCATGAAACAGTCTTCCAACCACTATTTCATCATCTCCATATCTAGCCTCATGCTGTACTAAGCTAAGCTTAGTAAGTATATCTATGGACACCTGACATAGAACAATGGTTAAGAAGGCAGTGACACTTGGTCAATAGGCAGTGAGTTTAATCCTTAAGACAGAATGATGGGCTTCTCTTACAGCTTTCAGACTCAGGTAAGCTTAGTAAATAGCTATAGTACCCTCCCAAATTGGGGCCAGATATTTGGTTGAGATGGGTGCATGTTTCCCACTAGTACCAGAGGTTGATGTTCAGAGGTGACAAGCCAAGATCCTAAATGCTGATTTTCAAGGCAGAAGGTTACAACACTATTTTCTTACCCTTATTTTCTGATATTTTGACATTGTGGTGAGATTAATGAATATCAATTATATATCTTCAGTATATAAGATGAAGGAGAATTTTCTATTGTCTTTTCTTGCTGAAATAAAAATATTTTCTGCATAAAAAATTTTTTTTTTCAAATCGATGAGTTCTGTCTGTGAAATGTACCAGGGTAAAGAGGAGACAATATTTCTGGAGTGGCAGCACCATAAGGAGAAACTGACTGTAACAAATTCTGGAATTCTCTTGGGACATCAGACATGGCAGATACAGGAAAGAGAACAATATATTACAAGGAATGAAATGAAGGATTCAATTTAACACAACCAATTACAACAGACACACGAGGAAGGCCAGAGAGTACATCAACCAAAACGTCGGGATAAAACAACAGAGGTGAAGAAACTGGTCAAAATAAATCAAAAGATTCAGACAAAAATTTTCCTGAAACTAAAATTGTGGTTGAGATGTCATACTACGCAGAGTTGTCATACTGTCCAAAAGGAATCAAAGGGAGGTAAGTAGAACAGCATAAGCTTCACTGGGAAATTTCTCTCTTTTCAATGTTTGTCTAGTTCTTAACAAATCAGGACCATGTTTGACAGGTAAGACTGTCAATAGGTCAATTTCCTATCATCAGATATTTCACCAGGTGCAGAGACCATAATAAAAAGGTATTAATCAATAAAGAAATGTACTTACTCATTGACATCTTTGTTCAATCCCTTATTCAAAACTTCAGCCAACCACTTCCGTAGATTCTGGTGTGACTTTCTGTTGGTCAAATCATGAACAAGAATTATACCTAAAATAGAAAATATAAAAAAGATCAGTGAATCTGAGGAACATTGTATTTTGTATTCTTTTGTCATTGCATTTTGTCTGGTATTAAGTCTGTAACTGACCTGTTATTATTACCACAAATGTGGCACACCCAATGAGGAGAGAACTCGTTACAGAAGTAATAGTCTGCTACACTATGGCAAAGTACACAGTTAAATGTTTTCAATGTCTGAACCTAATGAATTTAATAGAATAACAAAAAAATTAAATAGAGTTTAACATAAATATGAATTCTATACAACTAAATCAGTCACAGATCAAATCTAAGTGTCTTTCCAGTTGGTTGAATATAAACAAAGCCATTTATTATAATCATGGATAGTGTTATCAAATGGATGTAATTATCAAACTCTGACAGTCAAAAACACTTTATTTAAAATAAATCAAATATTTTTCTAAATCAAAATATAGATTTCATACTAGCTTTTTATAATGTAAAGTTGTTTATAGCAACGAATGTAAATTTTTATATCCTTTGCTTAATGTTATCAGCCATTCATTGTTATTTAAAAAGACCCAGTCAAAAAGTGATCACGATAAGAGGCATCCTGTATTTACAATTTTCAAGATGAATTCGTCTTTTGTAACGTTATCTGAGAACTGATCATAAAATGAATCACTGCACACATCTCTTAGCTTCATCACGGTTGACTCGTTTTTTACTCAAACATTTCCCATTTCTAAAAAAAGCAGAAGCCACTGAAAACAGTAGGGATTTCCAGATGTGTAATAGAGTACTTGTGACCTCTTATGCATTTGAAACTTCCTTTTCTGGGTGGAAAAATGAATCTAGAGTTTCACAATATTAACAAACCTTTTCAAAAAAAAAGAAAATGTATTTCCTGAAGGCTGAAGACATTATTTAGAGGATTGGGATGTTTAGTTTATAAAATATCAGTTGAAAAAAGCTTTATTATATGAAAATGTATTTTGTCAAAACATTTGTTGGTTCAAATAGTGTCTCAATTCATTGAACACGATTTTCTAAATTAAATATTTTTGGTATCTCAGGGTTATCTGTTTGCTCCGATTGTATTGGTGGTAATAAATATATCAGACTCTGAAAATTTATTAAATTTTTAAGACTAGTTCATTTTTTCTCCAGTAAAATATGAGATGTTTTCAAGTATATATATGTTCGTATTTTCATATCTGCCAAGATTTAATCAATTTTGCTCCTCTTTGACTGCATGTGTTTGATATTAAAAGCTGACTGAATTTAGAAGAAGTGTTTTTAACTTTGAGATATTTGAAAAATATTAATATATCTTTTTCTAATAATAGAAAAAATACCCCCAAAATGACCACGTCTATTCTCAATTGAGAGAAGTCATTATCCACATTTTGAGCCGCTGTCACCTTCAGATAGTTCAAAAGAATAATCTTTAAGAAAATACATCCAGTAAAACATTTCTATTCACTTTTTTCTTACAAAGATTACACTTGGATTGTAATTAACTTTCTTTGTTGCCAACCAGGATTGTAAGATGAACCCAATGATTTAGGTTGATATAAAAATAAAATCTTCAATTTCAAAGAAACAAAACGTGAACAATTTTTTACAGTTTTTGTCTGAGATTTGAGATTCTAAAGTATGGTAAGAGCATTGCTACGTTGAAGCAGCTATCCTATCGGTAGCAAGTTGGATTCCTGCAGCAGCCCCATTCTCTACAATTATCTATTCTATTTATGTAGTCTAAGATGAGTGATACATTAACAGTGTAATGGCAGGAAATCATTTCAAAAAAGTTTCTATATAATATAATGCAATTTATAATTCATTTTCTCTGATCATATATATATCCATTTCTTGATACATAACTTGTCAAGTTGAAAGAAGTGAATAGACTGAGGATAAACAAGATGAGAATTCAGTGTGAAAACATATAAAACTTATAATCTTAGAAAATTCATGTTACACTCTTTAACAGAAAAAGTTTTGCACACCAGAAAAATTATTATCTTTACCCACAAATTATCATTGTATATTGGATCATTGGGGAATACAGAGAGACATGGTGATAGCAATATTTGCCCACAACAGACATGAAAAATTCAACTAGAGAACTGAAGTAACCCACATTACACTCACTCATTCTTTGTTTTGGTTGAAGATTTTAACCTACCATGGATTGGATTGTAGAAAATATATCGGCTGTTTTTGTGTTGAGTTGCACCTCCAATATCCCATAATTCCACAAAATATGTTCTTTCTTCAGGTGTACCTGCTTTGTATTCATGCAACTGAAAGACAAAGTCAATTCATTGTCATCATTAATTTTAGCCATTTTTTTTTATCATTAGTGTTTCTTTTTATCACGACCAATTTTCACCTCTAATTCTTAGTAGTCAGTGAGCATGAAATTTTTTTTCCTTTTCCTTTGACAAAAATAAGTGCACATTCTTTAATTCAACATGGGGAAACACTATTTTGCAATAAAGACTATCTATAAAATTTGAAGTCTTTCGTGCACTGGTTGCAAAATGTGTGTGCACACATATACACAGCTTGGAGGGAAGTAAGATCACAGCCCTGAGATGTTTACATCGTAGGACCATTGAAATAAGCTGTGTGGGTGATTCTCCAATAAAACTAGAACCCACACCTCATATCCAGTCAAAATCAATAATGAAAATACTTTAGATAAGAATTCAGACAATCTAAGACTATTGATTCAATGTCATTTTAATAATGGCACAAAGACCAGGAGAAATTTAATTAATATTATAAGAATGAAAGAATATAATTCACATTGAAATATGAAATAATGTAAGAATACAGAGGATAGGATTTGTCAACAGAATTATAGTGAAGGATACTTGCACTGTATCACCCTCAATCTTGCTTACTCTATCCCATCATAGCAACAACAAAGACAAGGTGGATGTCAGCAAGACAGAATTTAGGTTCATGTGTTTCCAGAATACTAATCGGAATCTACAGAGCAAAGAAGTTTTTATTGGTTTTACTTGACACAGTATTATCTATTTATATATATATTTTGTATCATATATACATATTCTTATAGATAAACACTAAAAAAACAAAAGTGAGACTCGAACTTATACTGCCCACTTTATGGCTGAAATGGTAACTTATTTTCAATTGACATCTAGTGTTGCTGATACCAAGAGTCGGCCTTGCAGAACCCCCATCCATAGAGAGCAGTTCCAATTGTTCACCAATGATATCCTTCCTAGAAAGTTACCAAGTGTGAAAGACGCTAGAGAAAGGCCAGAGGTCACAGTGGCCAAAATGATGTGATAAAGACAGCGAAGATGAAGAGAGAGTTCTGAAAGATTTTTTGTAAAACAAGTAGCTCAAAATAATGTACTAACTAAGTTAGGGGTAAATTTTTTATAGTTGGATAAAGGGTAATGTTAAGGTTATTCAACAAATAAACTCTAACTTGCATTTTTGCCAAGATTTCCAAAGGCATTCAATGAAAAGGTTCCAATATTGTTACTTACAGTCACTTCAACAGAACATCCAATTGTGTAGGCAGGATTGCTAGTTGCTTCATCATGACACAAAAGCTGGACAAGAGATGTCTTTCCAACACCTTCAGGAATTAATTTTTAAAAAGTCATTAAGCACAAATAACATATAATCAACAAAGTAATACAGCATTTAAAAACAGTTTTCCTTGTCATTAATTTTAGTCAACATTTATTTGTATGTACATGTGATAGTTTAATGAAAAGTAAACCTTCAAATTTATATGACTGGTTTCTTGTAGATTTTACAAGCAGTGGACTGAATACTCATGGAAAAACCTCCATCCAGCCTTAAAATTATTCTACTTTTTCTCTACTAAAAGCACTTGGAATTATCAGTTTGGTAGAATTTTGCATAATACTGGTTATTTTGCACAAACTGATGTTTCTACACACCATATATACTTGGGTCTCAGGCAAGATTCTAAGATCAAATATTTTGGCAAAATAATGAGGGTGCCAACCTTCAATTACATCAAGTTGAAACTGCATGCTAGAACGGGTGAGCAATTATCAGCTTCCGATATGAAAATGAATAAAAGATAAGGTATACTATAGCTTGTGAAGAAACGCTCTTCAGTCCCTCAATTTATTCCCACACAAAAGATAACCAAATTTAAATGATAATTATTCAATTCTATATCCTCTAAAGCATTAAAGAAGTTTTACACACCTAATACAAGGTATAATTCTATATTTTTATGTCTGTAAAAGAAATACAATGTATTGTTTTCGGTTTTCGTTATCTTTCTTGAATTGACATTTTTGTAATCGATTGAGGTTAGGTTAAAACTGGAACTATTTTCATTTAAATTGATAAATAAAAAAGGCTTTTTTCCGTAAAAATCATATCTTGCAAGAGGGATGCGAATAATATATCTTAATAAGTTGAGTTTGAAGCAGGTTCTGGTTACATCAGAAGCGT
Organism: Thysanoteuthis rhombus; assembly: GCA_963457665.1. Taxonomy (NCBI): domain Eukaryota; kingdom Metazoa; phylum Mollusca; class Cephalopoda; order Oegopsida; family Thysanoteuthidae; genus Thysanoteuthis; species Thysanoteuthis major. The sequence goes on from OY735206.1 coordinate 66,743,171, forward strand.
GAGTAAAGTTGAATATCAATCTTAAGAGATATAAAAATAATAGGATTTCTCCATTATCGGAGGGAAAATTCCCTATAATAAAAAAAAGAAAGTTTCTTTTGATCTTTCGAAGTCGTGAAAAATACATTTAAATTGAATTTATGAACAAACAAATGAGTTCACTCGCGTTATTATTTATTTAAAAACAAGATAAAAAGCGAGATGTAATGATTTAGTGTGAGTGTCGTTTTTAGTTTTTATTTTCGGTAAATTTTAAAAAATCAACTTATTGTGCACGTATAAAATTTTCTAATGCAAATTTCAACTGGTGATGAATAGTTTACCTCGTCAAGTACCACCAGTTCTGTCGATATATTTTAGACCTGCGGGTCTCTGACGGTACTTGTAAGTTATTTTTCAATAGGATTTATTTTTTATGTTTAATCATTTTTTTCGTTATCATCCAATGATACAGTTAGTGGGTGGTCTTTAAATGGCATCCAAATATAAACAAGAGAATTTAATTACAAAAAAAATATTCAAAATAGCAGGATTGAAAGGGTTAAGAAAGTTATATTTATAATTTGGTAACTTATCAGAAATAATCGTTCAGTAACGCGGGTGTGGCCACGCCTAGAAGTAAACATTAGGGGGCCAGCGAGAAGTTGGCTTTTCGGTAGTGTTGGTGTTGTTTTCGAGTTTAATTCCCAAGGCCTGCACAGCTTAGAATTAAATTGAGGCTTTCAGTACGTTAAGGGTCTTCTATCTTGAATAACAAAGGAGATAAAAGTAATCAATAAATTTACCAGAGTCTCCAATCACAAGAATCCGCACTTTGTATATTGCGGCCATTACGTGAAAATCACCAATTGACTAAAGAGGTTGATAACTTTACTATTGAGTTATCTCCCTTAGATCGAATGCGCTCGCACATGCTAACTACCAGATTCAATCTGAGAGACCAAATCAAATACTTTTCGGCCACATAAAGCTGATTTTCCCCTATTTAGCCAATAGAAATCTGCGATAGCAATATCCATTTTTAAAGTAATTAATTAGCCGATGTTTTTTCTATCTTATAAACATAGATATTTTAGATTTTTAGCCATAAAAATAGCAGAAACTGGGAAAAAATAGCCGATTCCAGCCATCTCTTGGAGCAGTTTTAGCCCCAAAAATTTCAAAGCAAGGGTTAAGTTTTGCAATTATTACATTGTGAATTGGACATTGGATGACGCAAAAACGGATACGAAATAGACATCTAGTTTCAATATCATACACACATTGTAAACTGGATACCCATTTTACGGCCAGTTCACTTTTATTCTCTAAGTTACTTTTTCTGAGTTGCAGCGATAAGATATTGCATTTGCCCTTTTAGATGTCTTCTGCATAATCGGTTCTCAGTCAATTCGTCGTACGACTTATCGCTGACACATAGCCGACAGCATTTTCGCCGTGCAGCCGATTCATAAACAACCTTTTCGTCGACTTGGTTTTTCGTCGACTGTCGTTTTTCGACGAATACTTTTTGGGGGTACATTTTATTGAAATAAGAAGGGAAAAAAAACTATGAAATTTCATAGAAATATTTTTATTTTACATTTTAAATAGCATTACTGGAAAAACAGAATGATAAAACACTTATATTTTTATGGATTAGTTACGAATGATCAGGGAAATATTCTGGCAGACATCAACATCCTATTTTGAGAAAGTAATTGAAATTGAAAAATGTTGGTACTTGAGTTGGGGGGGAGCTTAGCTAGAAACGTGAAAAAAAAAACAAATTCCAGCAAAAAGAAACGAAAAATGAATATTTATTAACCATCAAGTAGAATATTGCAATGTTTTATTTACACCGTAGTTAGTTAATAGATAAAATATAGCAAATAAAACCATTACATGCGAGTTTTTTTTTCTCACCAGATCTTTTTCTATCGAAAAAATTCTTTCATCATTCTCACAAGTTGTAATAAGCATAGATTGATTAAGCTTATTCGTAAAGAAGGTTTTCACATTTTTATTTACTGCTTATGAGTGTGTATGTTTATCTCTTCTGTGCATGAAGACAAACAGGCGCTCGTGCACGTAACACCTCGATGTATATACACCTTCATGAGTATATGTGCAGAGTATGGGTGTGTATCGGCAATTTACATATCATTTGTACCGAGTGCAATGACGATGTAAGGTGTTTATTGATGCAACCAGTTTTCAAATACTCCAACAACGTCGTTGCTGTCGTGTAATGAGACTGCTACTAATAATGATGGTTGATACCAAAGAAAATGTGATGTGCATATGCTACACAAATAGTATCCAATAGCATCTCATCTTCTGTATATAAATCTGCTCTAGTAAACCTTCTTCTCATCTAAGTAAAAATGTGAACATGATATCCGACAAATATATGAATTGAATAACTATGGGAAAAAAACTCTCATACAAATAAATGACATTTTCTTAATCTATTTTCCCTATTGCCATTCAATATATATATATATATATATATATATATATATATATATATATATATATATATATATATATATATATATATATATATATATATATATTGCGTTTTTGTGAGTTTAGCTATACCTGGTCCATGGCCAAATGAAAGGTTCAAAATATTGTGTTCCACCAATCTTCCAAGTGGAGAGGGTCCGGCTACTTCGAAAATCCACTTGCAAAAGCCCGACTGGCACCAGTGGGAAAATATGCAATCTGGTCAATATACAATGAGGGGAAACAAGTATATGGATATTTACATTACGTTTATTTTTTATACTTCCGATGCTCAGATTTACTCAAGATTTATACAGGTGATGTATATTGATATAAAATTAACAATTACTTGGAAAGAAAGTAATGGTAGAGAAAAGTATTCAGACACATTGATTTTGTATTTTAAAACTTAGTTACGTATCCCTGGTTTGCAAATACGGCTATGAGACGTTTTTCGTAATACTTCACAAGCCCTTCGCAACATTCTTTTGAAATCTCTTTATTGCAAACAACTTTCAATCATTAATGTTTCTGGGGTCCATCTGATGAATTCGATCCTTCAAGCATCAACATAAATTTCAATTGGATTCATGTCAGGAGATTGACTCGGTCGCTGAAGCAACTCTACATTGTTCGTTATTTTTGTTGCATACTCTGGGTTGTTATCTTGTTGAAAGATCCAACCCTCTTCACACTCCAGCTGTTGCGACGAACAGAACATTAGCTTCCAAAATACTCCAGTACATCGTCCCATATATCGTTCCTTCAATTACGTGAAATGCCCCAGTACCATTGAACAAGAAACACTCCAAACTATGATACTCCCACCTACGAACCAGGTTTCTGCCTAAAGGTTTATTTTTTTTATTCATCTAACTAGAGAATGTTATCCCAAAAATAATTAGCCTTCTCAAAGTGACCACGAGTGAACAGCATGCAAGAATCTCGGTGCCTTTTTTTCAACAAAGGTGTTTTCCGAAGAGTACAGCATTCTAAGCCATTCCTGAGTATTTCATTGCTAATAGTTCTTTTAGTAACCGATGTACCAGATGCTCTCAAATTATTTGGGATTCGGTTTGACTGTTCTTGGCATTTTTCAATTTGCTCATGGAGAAATTTTCCGCAGAGCACCAGTTCGAGGGAGGTTTTCGATGGTACCAAACTTCTTCCACTTCAGAATAATCGACCCATTAGTACCGACAGGGATATTTAACATCTTGGCAACGGCTCTGTAACTCAAAACTTTATTATCATTTATTATCATTTAATTATGACATTTTTGTTCGGTTGAGTGCTCCTTTGCTTCAACCTGCCTTTATTTACAAAAATACTGAAAAACAGACTAGAAAACGCTCCGAATTAAAATGAACCACGCAGACAGGCAGTTTTCAGTAATGGCTATTCAATAATAGACCACCTACGTAAAATGAATTAATTGATCGAAAAGGTATTGAATACAACAAAAAATTGTTTAGTTTTTGCGACAATGTGTTAACGAGAATTACATACAGATCATTTAGAATGTGTATGAAAGGGGCAGTAAACACAGACAGAGAGTATTATATCCATTTAAGATTATATTTAAGATAATATATTATCACAAATGAAACTTTCCCCTTCTAAATAGTCAAAAACAGAAGGAATCTTTCGCTCCTTTCAAGTGGTCAAAAGAAAACAGGAGACTATTATAACTTTTCTAAGGTGTAAAAATTGAAGGGATACTTTCCTACGGTTTGAGGGGTGAAAAAGTCGGAAAACTTTCCCTCCTTCAAGATGTCAAAAGTAAAAGGAGACTTTTCCCCCCTTTAGGGGCCAGTATTAATGGGAGACCTCGCCCCCTAAAAGGGCCCAATGTGAAAAGAAACTTCCCCCCTCCTCTCAGGGAACAAAACTAAGTATCCATGTAAACTTTCTTTTTGCTTATCACGAAGTGTAGGTCAATCTAATTGTCTGAAAGCTTTAGTCCTTTTTTTCACACCTTAAATATTTTACCCGGCGTAGACGGGTACTTCAGCTTATATATATATATATATATATATATATATATATATATATATATATATATAACACAAACTCTATCGCTATGTATATATTTATATATATATGAATATATATATATGTATATATACATATATATACATACATACATATATATATACATATGTATATGTGTGTGTGTGTACTGTATATATATATATATATATATATATATATATATATATATATATATATATATATATATGAATATGTATTATTGTGTCATCCACAGACAGCTGTTTCGTTGTATTACAACTCTTCAGTATGTGTGTATGTATATATATATGTGTGTGTGTGTGTGTGCATATATATATATATATATATATATATATATATATATAAACAAACACAAACTGTATCTCAATATATATATATATATATATATATATATATATATATATATATATAATTCATTCTCAATATGCATTTATTGAGAATTTAGCATATTTTGAATATATATATATATATATATATATATATATATATATATATTGAGAGATAGTCTAGCATATCCCTGTGTATTCCGTTTTATATCCAAAAGCCAGACAAAGATCGCACAAGTATGCATTGCTCAGGGGGACAGAAGAGATTAGAACCGTAGAGATTTCGGCAAAATCTGCCCTTCTGCTAAGGTAGAGATAACAACGAACCCAGTCGATGACCCTGAGAAGATGTCAAGATGCAGACGAAAAGTAAGCGGAATATTTGGTTTACATTCAAGACTGTCTGTGGTAGCTGGTGGGAAATAACACCCAAAAATGTGTGCACGCTAGCAAGGTAACCCGCCAATAGTCAGAGCAGATAGTCTACATGACCACCTCTGTTGATCAATCTCCATTCAATACGATTAGTCATCATCACCATCATCATCGTCAGCAGCTTTTTGGCGTCCGTCATTTAACGTATACCTTTCCTAAGATCTTTCTATTATGGGTGTTACGTAGCCAATACTTTCTGGACTTGTCTAGTTCACCTCACTATCTTATCTTTTGCTAGCCACAATTTTGTGTATGATCTCTGGGAATCTACGTTGAGTCTTGATGTTCAGCGTTTGTGTATCATTCTTGCAACATGACCAGCCCATTGTCATCTGAGTTTTTTTTTCATGGATTCTTTGGTATCTCTGACTCCTGTTTTTTTCTCTAATAGACTATGATGCCTTGTGAGTCTCTCTTGTGCACGTTATATGGTTCTCGGTTTGAGGGCCAATCTTTCGGTTAGGTTCCATGTTTTATTTCCATAGGTTATTATAGACATGATGTATTGGTTGCATAACCTTCTTTTTAGGACTAATGAGTTTAGTCCTTGAACGTTGAGCTTGCTCTACAGAAAGTCTACCGACCTAGAGTGATTCTTTGCTTGATTTCTTCTTCTTTTGAAGATTTCGTGGAGATTCGCTGTCTTAGGAAGATGTACTGGTTTACTTTCTTCAGTTCTACGCTTTCGATTTTTTAATAAAGCGTCCCTGTGAATACTTTTCGTAAGCTAAAATGGTGTAAGAAGTAATTACCATTAATTTACATGAGAAAATATTTGAGCATCCCCAGACCCCAAAATGGAGATAACAGTGTGTTAGGATGACTTGTTGGGGGCTGGCGGGGTGGGAGATACAGGAGACTGGGGGATAGGAGGGAGAAGATGGAACGCGCTGTCTTTATAACGGCTCGTTGCAAAACAAACGCTGAGCGCTACTTCCCCCCCCCTTTTTTTGGAAAAGTGGAAAAGTAGCGTGAAGAGAACTTTCAATAAGTTGGGTATTTTCATATCGTTGAACATTTTTTCATTGTATTCATTGTTTTGGAATTGATAGCTTTGATCCAACTGTGCAATTCTTCACTAAATAAATGCATTCAGTTATCTTATAAGTATTTACTTAGCTTAGCTCAGTTTAGTCTGGAACAAGACCATAGGTGTTGAGCACCGAATTGATCACATAGTACTCATCGCTTGCTAGTTTAGCTTGCTGACCATTACCCTATAGCGAGGTACCAGAGTTCTTTGCTAAGCTTTGTTTTGTCTGGCGCAAGGTCACAGGAGTGGGGTACCCAGGGAAGATGAAACTCATAATTGTAAGACGAGCTTGCAAACCATCACACACACGCACACACACATATTTTGCTTGTATGACTCAGTTTTGAGAGTTAAAAACAAGAACTTCATGCAAGAAAGACCACACTATATTGAAATCAGCTCAATAAGGTATATATTTAGTCATGTTTTGTGATTGTTAAATGGATCAAAAGGTGCATGTTTAGAAGAGACCAGACTTCATGATGTGTAGAGCAGCCAGATTCTATCAAGATACTCCATACATCCTCAACAGGATTGAAGTCAGTGTTTTAAGGTCTTTTAAATCGGTGGTTCTCGAGAAATCTAATGAAAATGAACATAAATTACAGATCATAGATCTTTCTTCTATAAATTATATCCTTTGACCTTCAAGGACAGAAAATTACTCTATATTATGGAAGGTTGCTCTACACACCATAAAGTCCGGTCCCTTCTAAACATGCACCTTTGGAATGGGCATTGCCCTACTTTGACATCTCTGTTCATGTTTTCACATCTTCGTGTCAGTCGGTCGAGACATTTTTGTGGCAATCTGATAACCGCTGGATTTATGATGGGAGAGGTCGCTTGTCTGTGTTTATAGAAGAGACCCTTTTTTATAGCCTCCTTTTTTTTCTTCAAAATTTTTTTCCTCAATTTTGTTGGATAGGAACTTAATCTGAGATTTATCTGGACGAAAAGCAAACCTGCGAATTCAAATACAGAGTCTCTTTGTCAACAGTCTCTTTAGGTTTGATACTGAAGATTATATAACATCGAGACGGCATATACATAGGGGGACATTATCAGTACCTTTTTGTAGCTTTTTTGGCAATTTTGAATACTTATTCTAACACTATATATGTGTGTACTTATGTCTGTGTCTGTGATGAGACAAGGACGGATTTTGAGAGAGAAAAAAAACATTGAAGAAGGGTGACGCAAACCTATAAGATATCAAGAAATTTCAAGTGATCCAATAAAAGGAAGGAATCTTGTGAAGTTCCAAAATTCTTCCCAGTCAATTATCATTGAAAGTAAGAAAAAAAGGAAGAAAGATCAGAATAGTTCTTTACTAAATGTTTGAAGCTGAAATCCAGTCACTTGCCATCAGAGTGAAAAAAAATTTCATGAATCCTTTACTGGAAAAATATTCTTCCCAGAGAACGTAAACAAGAACTTTCAGGAATTATTTCTACGAATATACGTGCTTTAATTTGACTTTGAGAATCCACTCAAACACAATGGCTGGTATAGGGCGTTTTTTCTGTGCTTTGATCTATATAACTTGGGTTGGCGTTATCGATTCAGCCTCGCTCAACCGTACTCAACCTTGTCTGGTGGATACAAAAGAGGTATATTTCAAAGACTTTGACATACAAAAGGTAAGAATTTATACGAGTTATTTCTTATATTCTATGTGGGATTCATTCATCCCTTGTTGATTGTGGCTAACCTAGTCAAAGGGTTCGGGATAAAGGAGGGTGGTCTTCTTCTTACGCAACTGCTCCTTACTATTATTAACGAGATCACCATGGGAGGCTCTCTACTTCATCACCGGCTGCTTACGACACCTGGTATTCCCAGAAGGTCAGCCATCTAGCCAGTGACCAGACTCCACGTTGCTCAAGTACGGTGACCGTAAAGGGACCAGTATGTCCAAAGCGAATCAATGACTAAGCTTAATTTAGCCTGACACAAGGCCAACTAGTTAGGCAAAGAGACCGTTTTTTGCTAACCTTCCAAATGTGAACAAAACACCGTGAAAATCTGCATTTAAAATCCTACTTTCCATCCGGGCTCGAACACTAATCGCTGGCGTCGTAGCATCCTGTGATGGTTGATAAGTGGGCGAGTGAGAACTTCCTAATAATCTTACCTGCCCAAGCAATTGCAGCAAAAGTCTATTACCCCCCACAAACAACCCTGACAGAAGCCAATCGATTTAGTTATGTGCGTGCAGACAAACAAGCACACAAACGCTATCTATATGACTACCCTTTGTTTAGTTTTCTGCCCAATGCGAACGGAGCACATTAAAACATGACTTCCTGTTTCCCTGCTTGGGGTCCCTTTGTCATTACAACGAAGACGAATCCTTTTTGCTTGTCATGATTCCATTTTCCCCAAGTAAAGAGGCACATTTTTCTTTTCTTGTTGTTTTTTTCAAGGAAAACAGAATGTAAAAAGAACTGGGCAATTTTGAAAAGTTTGTCGTCATTCATTACGATTTATATCTACCCGAGCGTTCACTCACCTATTCTCCATCCAAGCGTTCTTTTCAAACAAGTTGAAACCGAACGCCGTTTTTCAGAAAATCGTGACTCTCAATTTAATAGGATAGGGTTGAATTAGGAAAAGGCTGGTCGCATTTGCAGTTCGCTTAAAGTCATGAGATCATGCGTAATCAACGTTATTACAGTATTTAGTCTGTTTAAATTCCCTGTATCTATATCAGTATGGTTGTATCTAAGTCTGTTCGCATCAATTAGTTTGATTATATCCATCCCAGTTTGGTCACTTCTATCTCATCTATATTATTGTTTGAGCCTACCTGGGGGTTGTTTATTTGTGCTACTTTCACTCTAAAACTAAAATACTTTTCCTTAAACTCTGACTACTTGCTACCGTCATCCCAAGTTTGTTTTTATAACAACTTGACTCAGGTTGTCTTTTACAGCAAACTGTACGATGAGAAAGAAAGAGTACGCTTCCGATGAGATTCAAACTCATGTCCCTCTCACTGGAGGGGGACCTGGTTTACGCCCAGCTACTTTAACTTCTGTTGGCCATGGTCAAAGCAGTTGGGCGTAAACCAGGCACCCCTCTGTTGAGAGAGACGTGATTTTGAATCCAACCAGGAGCTTTGATCTTTATTTCTGACCGCACTGTTTGCTCGCTGTCGTGGAATGATAGTCATGGAGCGCTCATTGAGGAATTATCTCACTAGCAATGGCTTGCGAGACGTACTCACTAACTCTGACTTACGAAACTTTATGTTGCCATATATGGTGTCCAATTCACCCCTAAAAAGAAAACTCTGATTGTGTTCTTTCGTTTTTTTATGAGTACTTCTTTGGGCTGTATGCAGTGTTCCTTTGACCAGAGGTAAGATCAATTCACCTGTTTGTGTCAAGTCAATATGATTAAGATTTGTTAAATTATAAAGATATTTGAAAAGCACAGAATATGGTTAACAACGAGGAAAATCTACTTGGTATTACATGTGCCATGTACAGACATTCATTATTATTATATTAAACATACGCTTTAATCGATTGTTATTTTATTCGTGATTTTCTTTTATCAACAAAAAGATGACCATATCCTCAGCACAGACTTGAATATTTGAAACTAGAACTAAAATGATGATAGCGAAAATACATCGGCTAATAATAAAGAAAAACTTAGGACTTGTTCCATGTAGCATTTCTCCAGTAAAACTTTTTGGCGAGGAGTCACCAGTTTATAAGATGTGGTCTCTCTTTCGTGGTGGAATCTACACTCCATTTTCGCGCGTAGTGTCTATTGTTGAATCCAAACAGCGATGGATTGTTGAGAGACGAGGATTTTGGATCCTCGTGGGTGATGTGCAGTGAGCCGGCCCTGCAGCTGTGGAAGGAAGGAAGCTGTACGAAGAGAAGGGAATGGAATGCGCGCCAAGTATGATGTTGGACGCGCATTGAAATAAAGAGGTATGAACACATACAAGAATCATGACCGGACAAGAGACGTGCGTTTAATACCTGAATAAAGATGAGGTACATGTACGGGTAACGTTAATACGATCGATCGTGAGAAGTAGTGTTAGGAGAAGAGCAGAAGAAGAGATGGCGAAAGGTGGGAGGTCTTTTGTTTCGATAGTACTGGCGTCGGAGTTGTAGCGGAGTTGTCTGAACGCGTGGATTCCGTATGGTTGGATTGCTCCCAGATACGTGGAAACCGGGTCCAGTGTGTGAGCCTTACTGCCAAGTAAGTAAGTTAACTTGGGGGCTATTTTCAGACGCTGTTAGACTCTCGACGAACAGACTATGAAAGACATAGAACATGGAGTTTTATCCATGTGTGTTTCCCGAAGTGAGGATGGTGGTTAAGATCGGATCGGCCAGTGGGTTGATCTTAGAGAGAAGGAAAGAGAGTGGCCGGCTGCAAAGGCCGGGGCCAGAGGCATGGCCAGCTAGGAATACTGGCGTCAAGGAGCATTGGGCCAGGGAGGAGGAAAGAGAGAGAATGGCTGGCCCCAGAGGCCGGGGCTAAAAGCGTATCCAGCTTTGGGTGCTGGAGCTAATGAGCACTGGACCACGTGCGTCCAGGGGTTTTATAAGGGTCGTCAGAGGAAGCGACGTTTTGGATATCTAGCTAAAAGAAGAGTTTCGTACTAAATTCCTAACTAAAAGTATAGGGGACACAACAACTTATTAGCGATACATTTACATTACACGTATAAACCCCTCTTCCATCAGTAATGGTTGTCTCCATTCCTGGCCACGGACAAACCCTTTTCCTAATTTTCAGTGTACTTCACACTAATTCAGTGCTTAAACGAACTGAAACGAATTTAGATTTTAAAACATACAAAATTAATCGCCTGATCATTAATTTCCTTTTCTTTAATTCCAACAACATTAATCTGTTAGCACAGACAATGACTAAAGCAAAGCGGGGAATGATGGAGTAGCGATAGAGTCAGTGAGCCGCAATTAGGAAAACCGAAATCTTCTATAAGTGTATCAATTTCAAAAGAAATCGACACTAAAATACAACTGAGATTATAGGGTCAATAGTTTTGAAAAGGTCCCTTAACATTTAAAGAGTTCTTCGGACGATTGAGTTCCGTCTTGTTGTTTGTTTTGTTAACACGATGTTTCGGCCGACTCATTCTACAGCCTTCTTCGAACGTACCATTCGAATCTGATGGTGGTAAAGAGACAAGCGTGGAGTTCAACTCGATGTGGTTTCCGCTTCTCATCAGGGACAAGGTATGAAAATCCAGCCCTATCTAGGAAAGAAAAAGATATCATCCGAATCCGACGTTGAAGTGTTGCAGTCATAAGAAAAATCCAGTTTACCATCATCACATTTGGATAATTCACCCGAAGAAGGCCACAGAATGGATCAGTTGAAATGCTGTGTTAACAACAATATGGAGCTCAAACGTCCGAGAAACAGATTTGGCTGTGTCACTGTAAATGTAGTCATTAGGGTGGATGAAAGTTTTGATGTGTTTCTTTTTAATCAATCCTGACCCAGTTCGCATAAACAGCTTGCATCTTTGGAAAAGTATTTCAAGTCGTATTTGTTTCAATTGTGTTAACAGTTCGTCGGAATATGGCACACAACTTGGAGAAGTCGCTCTCATGTCGAAGAGGAACGTCCTCAGACAGAGTCAAGACATTTTTATATAAAAGAAAATGATACTGTGTCCATAGTCCACACAAAGAAGGCGTGAGTTATCATTTTACTCTTTTTCATTATTTTTTAGGAAAAACTGGTGCTTTAAAGACTGGTTATTCTGAAGTCCGTTTTTTTTTTGTAAGAAGCCCATCAGATTACTTCAGTTGAATATTTCGTTGGGAACACAAATAGGACTATGGTTTCCCATTTGTATCTTATATACTATGAAACCAGTTCGTTTGACTACGCATAATCCAAATAAACATAATTAAATTCACCTCCAATATCTCAGAAAAGGAGAATATACGAGGTCAGTAAGAAAGAAAGTATCCAATCATTTAATATTAGCGAAAAGATAGGCTACCTAGGACAATGATTCCTTAGTCCTTTTCAAAGTACACCTTTTGGGACCTCCTGCACTCATTTCAGTATCCCTTCCACTTTTCAAAAACAGTCTGCAAAGCCCCCTTTCGGTATCAGCATCAGCTAGCTCGTTTCAGTCTCTTTAATCTCGTCCACAGTCCGAAAGCTCCTCCCTTTTAACGTTGAAAAGTTGGAACTTGTAGGGGCGGAGAAATCTGGACTGCCGGGGCACTGACAAAACTGAACGATGTGATGCATTGTGTATGCAACGATCACACAGTACACAATTCCATTCAGTAGCATCTAACGGTCGACTAAGTAATCTCATAAGAGATTTTCTATTCATGCATGCGTATTAAGGTGTCCTTTGATTGGTTAACAAGTTACATCAAGGCCGCGTAACCAGTTCTCGAGATATTCAAAATAGCTGGATACTTTCCAGCCAGAACTTGCACAAATTCTTTTCTAAGTTTAGCTCAGTCTGGCATAGTACCACAATATTGGGCACCCAATGAGGATCGAACTCACTACATTAGTTGTGGGCTCCCAATCTGACGTCTCATTATACATCAGATTAGGGGCCCACATACGTATATATTTACTCACTTTAGTCTGGTTCAAATCTAAATTGTAAAGTAGTGCGACATTACTAAGCTTGGCTTATACCAGTGCAGGTTCCGTGTAAAAGTTCTGTAACTAGTTTACGTAAAAATATGAACAAATATTTCATTTTGCTATGTAAACCCCTTAAACATGTTTTATAACAGCGATATTTTTACTCAGTTTTTGTTTCTTTTCATCAAATTATTGTATTTAATTGATGTTTTTATTTTAACTTCTTCCAGGGGAAATGGCGGTTGCTCATTGTATGAAACAACTCTTACGGCATTTGGCAACGCTAGTTACATTCAAGTCTCTGGAAAAGGTGTATGTTTGTTTAATTCATTTATCATCTATTCATCAAATTGCATTATGTTGCAATCCACGTATATTCTTTAGAACTGGTTTCAAACGATATGCAATGACGAGTCAGGCAATATTCACCGTCACTTCATGAGGTGAGAGATTATTAAGAAAAATTAAAGGTCCCTGAACAAAAAAAAGAATGTTGATGATACTTCAAGTGACTTAACCGTCGTTCCAAATTTTGTCCGGACAATTGAAACTGTTCCTAGGGTTCGAGGGGATTCGATTGTCCGAACAACATTTGGAATATTCATTTCTTTAAATTTCAATTAACTCTCACTCTTTTGCAGTCATGATAACAGTAATAGAAACCGACTACCATTCAGCCAGTTTACTGATGTATTGCACTCAAAATTTCCAAGATGGCATCTGCACCGACAGTGATCAATACTTTGAGATTATATCACGTGATGTTCAAATGGTTCCGGAAATTGAGCTGGCCCTCCTATCAAAAGTGGACGAACTTTGTTCCAGCTTTGAAGACATGGTTTACCTTGCTGCAGGTAAATAATTTCCTAATTTGAATCTTACAACTGGAAATATTTTCTAGAAATGGTTGAAAATCATAAAACAGGTAGAGACGATTGTTTGGTTTAAAGTTTTTGTAATAACTAACCATCTCAATTGGTCATCATAAATAATTTGCATTATTATAATCAATGTCTTAGGATTTTATTCAGTGTATGAAGAGCGATTATCATTAAATATTAAAGAACTAAATAAATTACTGTATCATTATTTTCATACACTGGCCCCTTGTGACTGAAAAACCTTAGTTTTGATCAGAGGCGTTGGTGGAGGTGGTCATTTGAAAATGTCCTCCTGTCCCCAAAATAGGGGGCAAAAGCTATAGAAATAATAGTTCTATAACATTCCTACTGACAAATCTCAGAAAGAGTTCGCACCGACAAATCTGTGCACGACTAATCCACGTAAGGACAATTTCGCACAAGGAACAAGAAAATAAAATATGGAGTTAAAACAATTCATTGAGTTATAAAAAGTCCAATTAATTTTTTTAGTTGAATTAAGTTGAGAAATTAGTTTTGTCCTGTTGTCCGTTTCGATCACTTCGCTGGTATTCCAGTTCATCGACGTAATTTCGTTGGTACTGGTTGCAGTTCATTCGTTCCCCGATTTCCATATTCGATGAGAAGCATCTTTATTACTGAATGAGTTTAAAAACAAAGTATTTGTTCCTTTATTGTTGTTGTTTTCTGGTTATAATAGAAAGTTGGAAAAGGTCTCTAACGATTTTCATTGTATGTAATATTATTTTAATTATTAGAGTTATTTTGATTGCTTATTTCTCTTGTCGTCTCTTTTTGAAAGAATGTCAAGACGGCAGCGTTGTAGTGGACACAATTCCGGCACTGCCAAGGTTTGACTTGCACACAGTACGTACTTTTTAAAATTTTATTTCTATTTTGCTTATTTCTTATATAAAACTCCTGCAGTATTTTGTCGCATTTTATAAATATTGGAAGAAAAAGTAGAATATTTCTGTACTGTTGCTATATCTTTTGAGTTGTTGCACAACATACTGAGAAATATTGTCTGTACTTTGAAAGAGTTCGTTAATAGAAAGGTTTTTCATTCCAGGAGGCTCCATAATATCTTCAAGATTATATAACATCTTACAACTACTGAAAGTTATAGCATTTCATAAATTCTACATTTGAGTACACACATGAACATTTAGGTTCCAAAATGTGAGAAGCACTATTTGAAAAAATATGTTTTGAATCAAATTAGAAATCAAATTCTGGATTTGAACTTTTTATCTTATTACAAATTTATAGACTGCATATATATATATATATATATATATATATATATATATATATATATATATATATATATATATAATAAGGTGGTTATAAGATTTTAAAAAAGCTCCTCAAATTTTGTTGCTATTGATATTTACTTTTTGATATTTGCTATTGGCATTAACTAAGTCTGACACAAGGGTCCAAGAGTGATATACCCTATGAGAAACGAATTCACTGTAACTGTAATGAGCCACGAGAATAGCTTGCTAACCATCGCTCCATGGTGAGTTTTTCTGATATTTACTTAGCTAATTACCTCGATTACCGATCAGTAGCAGATTAGTAGGATATATGCAACCATCTCAGCCACAAAGCAGGCTTTTGTCATTCAACTTCCCAGGTTATTTTCTCTTCGTTCACAAACCTTTCAAGTCATCACT
Organism: Thysanoteuthis rhombus; assembly: GCA_963457665.1. Lineage (NCBI taxonomy): Eukaryota > Metazoa > Mollusca > Cephalopoda > Oegopsida > Thysanoteuthidae > Thysanoteuthis > Thysanoteuthis major. The sequence continues at coordinate 66,758,682 of OY735206.1, forward strand.
GCTGAGATGGGTAGCAAATGCCCCGTTTGCTCCGACCCCAACCCCTGGATCAGGCCTCCTCCCCGAGGGCAAAAGAAGTTTAAAGTTGGAAGTTTTAGTCAATAAATGATAATGGTGCAGTACAATTGTTTTATGCAATCACAACTTATTGTTCCTATATAAAATAAAATGTATTATTATTTGCTGATAACCGTATCCTCTCGGGATCAGGTCTTGCTTCTCCATCAACGGTCAAGTGTACCAAGTAGATCATACAGTGGGTCGTACTTGCTTACAAATGGCGGTTGGAATGCCTGTAATATCGTTTAACCGAGTTGCTACTAAGATATATATTCCGAATATACCTTTTTGCTCCCCTTTGTGCTTTTGCACCCCCCTGAGAAGTAGCGGTGGACGCATCCAGATTTCCTTTACATTTTGAGAAAATTATGTGTACTTTTGCTCTATTTATACAGAAAGATGGACTATCCTTTGCAATAGCGCAGTCGAATTTCACAACACCTAATTCCTTGACCGGATACAATATCTACCTTCCGAACATCAGCCGGATGATGGGCTGGTTTACCGTCGAGATCGGGTAAGATCTTGTGAAATGATCAAGTGCAAATGAGGAAACATGAGTTTTATAGATGCTTTACTGAAAAAGCCCTACGTCACCTTCTTTCTCCCCACCTCTCTCTCTCTCTCTCTCTCTCTCTCTCTCTCTCTCTCTGTTTAAGACTATTTTTCTCCCCGACGTAAATAAAAAAAAAACTAGTGAGAGTGAGGATTGTGGGGGAAAAGGTCAAGCCACTGGTCTGCTGTTCTTGAATTGGTCAAAAGCTAAATTCAATGTCTGCTGATGCAGAATTGAGACATTCTTTCTCTTAAATTCTACACTACTCCAAGGTAAATAACGTCTCACATTCTTTCCAGTCGTGTCGTGTAGATTTCAGGACCAGGGCAAGATATGACGTGAAGTCATATGAAACAATTTGACAATAATAAACTTCAGTTATAAAAGTTTGTCACGCGAATGGGTTTGGAAGGTGTTTCTGATATCTTACGAATCACATCAAAATAATAATTAAAGTTTCGTATTTCTCTATTCCAGAAGATAGATCAGTTGAGTGAAATGTCTTTATTTAGAAACTTGCCGATGCTGTTTACCAGGAAAATAAAAGCTTCTTTATGCGGGAATACACAGAATAGTGTAATTGCCTGATCTTGGTCATTTTAGAAAAAACCCAGATATTCCATGAATAAAAGGTAATAGAGAGTGATGATAGGTCCTTGGAAAATTTTAGAGGATCTGATATTTGGAGTCAGACAGCTGTAAATATGTCGACGGTGGGAGAGTAAAAATTGAAAATGTATTCAGTATCTCCGTCCTTCCAGTTGTAAAAGCTGTAAGCTTCTTCTTTCTTGGTTGGCTTAGCTGCGTCAATAGAATCCTATTTTTGCGACTCATCGTGAAAAAAAATGCTCTTTTCACTTGATTCACGCAAATAAGCCGTGAGTTACATAGAATGTTTACAAATTTATGGCGTTAAACTTTTCAAATAACCACCGTTGCGTCCGTATCAAATCAGAGATGACAATAGATCAGTAAAATGTATCATTGTACACCATAAAGGTGTATAAATCACTTTTGAACATTAAAAATAATCAACAAAAAATTCTATGTGAAGATGAAAATTTAAATGCCACTTCGTGCGCTTAACAGTTATACAAACCATGGTGAGGAAACTGGTAATTTTTGTAACATACCACCACCTCGAACAGCACCATCACATTCATCACTATCACCAGTTGCAGATAGGAAAATTGATCTGAAAACAGTTGTGGCTGGCAGCCATTTTGAAATTGTTGCCACGGGCGGACATATGGAAAATTTATTGATGGCTCAATATATATTATGGCAGGAACACCTTTGGCTATAAGTGTATCAATTTTTATGCTTTAATCACAAAATTCACAGCTGGCTTGTAATTTTCATCTGAGCAGTCCCACTGAAAGTAATTTGGTCTGTATTGGTATACAGCCGCTCTAATTGTGATTGCCTTAATTTTTCGAACACTAATTATCAGTAATAATAATTATTTCGATTTATTTTCCTTCACAGCGGTAGTTCCTGTAGTCCTGTGATGTCCGGTATGATAAAGCAACTCGAAAAGTCCGGAGCTCATGTTTATAATCGACTCGGTGGACTTACCAGCCGTTTTCCTTGGTGTAAGATGTTTTATTCTATTTATTCATCCATGTATTTGTACGCTTTCTTTCGGGAAGCATTTTTAAAAAGACGAAATTTCCTTGTGACGTATTCATTTCAGTAAATACAAAAAATTCGTTGAGTAATGGATATCAAGGTAGCCTATCAGACCATTACCACTGATGTAAGTTTGATCCTAACTGCGTGACCCACACATATACGACTCAAATCAATTCAGGAAATAGCAAGAGGACACATTTTTTCATGACTAAAATACGAGAGTAAAGACGTTGCAGATGTCAGGCGTGAAGTGTTGTCTGGAGTCTTGATATCAAATCTTGTAATTATTTCACGGAATATTCAGGATATTATCTTCATCCGTTCGATTTTGAACAGATCTTTTCGTTTGGTCCATTCTCTAACCTTCTTAACGTACATTCAGAATCAGAATTAGAATCGGCGAATCGAGTTCAAATTCTGAATGTGGCTGCTTGCGTTCACTTGACACTAAGGAAAAAGGGAAAGGTATAAATCTATTTCTCCTAGTCATGGATAAATAGTAGGGCAGTTGGAACTCTTTAACCCTGTGAAGAAGTTCATGTAAGGGAAGGTTACTCTGAGAGGAAAAACCTATTACTTGGGCGAGCAGCAAGCGGCTCTATGCTCAAAAAAAGAGGAATTAACGCCAGCAACAAGATTTTATTTTTTATGACTACATTTCAACTTCATCTTAATTCATTAGTTGCTTTTTATCAGAACTTTTTGCTCAGGCCGATTTCCTTGCGATAAAAAGCAATTAAGTAATCAATATGATAGTTAAAATGTAATCATAAACATTCAAAATGATTATGAGTTATAATTCTTCATCTATTAAAAATTGAAAAAACAAAAACAAAACAGAAACGTTGGACAGTCTAACACAAATCCACTAGAGTGATATAGCCAGTGAAGATCGAACTCACTCCGGTGATAATGGTCCATGAGTCTAGCTCTACAGGAGATGATCGAATGAATATATATTTTTAAACCTGACTTTGTCTGACACAAGGTCATAAGTGTGGGGCGCTCAGTGAAAATCAAACTCACTACAATCGAGAATTGGCCTACTACACAAACTTGCTAAATATTTCCCTAAAATAGTTGTAATAGTCATTTACTCAGTTTAGCTTTGTCTGGCACATGGTCACAGTAGTAGAGCACCCAGTGAGTACAGCTCATGACATTGACAAACGGGTGGGTTCCCAAAATTTCCAGATCGCTTAGCGCCTATTTGGATACGACTATTGTTACAACGTCTTCGTTTTTTATTTTTGTTTTTTTTTAAATCATGTTGATTTTTTGTTTTGTTTTGTTTCATAGATCAGTGGAAGGTCCTGTACAGCGATGCAAATTATACACTCGCTTATTTTTGCTTTTCTGATTTTAATGGGACGTGCCCGCAACAAGCAGAAGAAGTCCGTCTTGACGGAAGGATCAATTTTATTGATCCAGCTTTTCAGAAGAAACTGTATATGTTGCTCCAAAAAGTATGCATGTCTCCCCACAACATGAGAGATCTCGTCTATAAAGGTGAGTGACAACAGATTGAATTATATTTCTCGGAAATGGCACCAAAAAAATCTACAGAAAGTTTAAAGACCAAGAACTACGTAGTGCTTTCAATACGCTTCCCTTCACTTACGTCTAAATGCATTTGAATTGAAACAAGCCTTGCTGCTACTGCTGTGTCAAACTCCATTCCTACTTCTCTTCCAATGTCTACTGCAACTTTCATATTGTAAATATAACGAATGAAAAATTTTTTTGAAATATATACATTTTAGTATAAGTGTGCTTCTGAGTATTTGTAAAAATGTTAGTAGAAATATCAAGCATGTCAATTTAGCTCGATTTAGAGACAGAAAAAATATATTGGACACACTTTAATACTTTCCACTATCAGATTCATTTTAAACACAACACTAGGAGAAAAACATATAAAATCCACAAAACCAGTAAACAGCACTAAAATCATCAAAGAAGGTAGGTGCATCACTTTAACAACAAACTCATTAACCGTAGAACTCAAAAACAAAATCTAAAAACGTAGATATACACATCACCTCTATCACCTCCAAGACAATCAGAAATATGATCAATAAATCACACAATGAAATCATCACCGAAGCATGCATTTATACAATACCCAGCCAAAACTGCCCCAAACACTATAGTGGGGAAACCTCCAGACCTCTCAAAACGAGAGCATAAAAACATTGAGAGCATATGAACATTGAAGAACGTTAAGAATAGATGAGCAATCAAACGCCCTTACAGTGCACTGCAACAAGTTGTCCCAGAACTTCGATTTAAGAAATGCCTGAATTATCAAAAGAGAAAACGATAGGAACAAATGGAATCATGTTTAATCTGTAGTTATTCAGCGATGCAACACAATTGAACAAAGGCAGGAGTTTTCCAACATTTCATCTCATTTGGCAAAACTAATGACGCAATGCTTATAATCGATCAACGAGAGGATTGGAAACCAAAATCACACACCATAACTAAGTCCGAATCGTTAAGGTTTTTAAAACTGGATGAGATTAATACACTGCAAACCACCTCACACTAGACCACACACAGAGACACTTCTGATCGTTCATACATAAACATGTAAGTTGACACCAAAACAAACACCCTCACCACAAGCAGTCGGTTAGGGCTGCTGGCTAATTTCTTTTCGATACCCATAAAACCGATCCTGCATGATTTGGATTAATGGCCCCTCCAAATTGACAACATATTGACAACTTGAACTTTCGTATATTTCCCTTGGATGGGCTACTTTACAGGGTTAAAAGGTTCCAACTGTCTTACCATTTATCCATGGCTAGGGGAAGTTCCTTTTGAAACATACACACATTTTGCTAAACATGTGATTTAGCACAAAACTCCCTCACCACAAAAATTGAGATTAGGATGCGAGCTTTGACTCATAAAAACATTAAACCCATAAAAATCATGAACCGAATTACGCTGAGTTTTCGTCAATTAAAAAAGGAAAGAGGTAGCTGTAATCTTCCCTTCACTCTGAACTGATTTACGTTGAGTTTTTTTTTTGTCAATGAGGAAAACGTGGTTGACGGAGGAACGAGAAAAATCCATCAGCAGGAAAACAAATGCAGTCTATCAGTCAAAAAAGCAATATTCGACCAGAAACACTAAAACTTGTTTAAGAATTGATTTTATCATAAGAAATATGTGTATCATACGTAAGAAAAATGACCTCTGATGACCTCGAAGGCTAACCTATGTTGATTTCTACTAAGTCTTCATGCCAAATATCAGGTCAATAGTCGTTATAGTTTTCGCGTAGAATAGGCACGAACAACAAACAAAAGGCTTATATATATATATATATATATATATATATATATATATATACTGCTTTATTGCTTTAGAAATAGTTCTATTCTTATGATTTAAAACTTGCTAACACATTACCAAGTGTCTTAAGATTCCCAATGTTTTTTCTTTGCAGTTGATTGTGCCAGTGTTTTGTTAGACTCAATAAGTTCGATCAAAGGTGAGTTTTTGCGAATATTTTCCAACCCAACAAATTTTGAATTTTGTTAGTTTTAGAGACCGTGTAGCAGGAATGCACCTTTTTTGAGACTCAGCGCCTGGAGAAAGTGCTCGGAGGATGAGACCCCAGGTGAAGAATTGAAACATGACTTCACTTTGGAGCCGCAATTCTTGTTTTGATTGGCAGTAAAAAAAAAAAAAAAAAAAAAAAAAAAAAAAAGAAGGAGAAGAAGAAATCTAACAATCATTACTTTTGAACAGATTCTTATTCCGTCTTCAATAATGCGACCTCACTTTCCGAACAACCTAATATTTACATTAATACCTTCAGCGTCAATGGTTTTTCTTTTTTGTGCACTCAACAGGTAAGGTAAAAAAAAATGTTTATAACATCCTTTGGTACTAAACGTACCAACAAATGAAATCAAACCATTTGGTACATCAGATTTTGAGATTGGCTCTTTTACATGAATAACTATATTTTCTGGCCCATAAGACACATTCGAAAAAAATATCCAAATATTACACTTCATCCGATACGCTGGTATTATAAATGGGGAACTAACACCAAAGGCACAAGATGTGTGACAAACTGGCATAGAATGAGCTGCAGGGATGTACAGATTTGAAAGCAGCCCATGTAAATCATGCATCTTATAAGCAAGTAAATAAAACATAAAATTTTATTTTCCGTTTTGATTTCCAAGGATTGACAGACTAATGCCTGCAAAATCTGAGATCTGCCAAATTCAAAAGGTTTTCCAGACGACTGAGCCCCTTCTTGTTGCTTGTTTTGTTAACACGACGTTTCAGCCTATCCATTCTACGATCTTCTTCAAGTGTTGAGTGCACATTTGATGATGGTAAGAAGAGTTTTCCTCTTGAGGTAACACAACGTTTAGATAGTAGGATTCGGGTGTTTTCTTTTCTTTTCTTTGTTTGGTTTGGATTTCCATCCGTTGTCCCTGTTGAGTAACGGGAGTCACATCGGATTGAACTCTGCACTTGTCTGACATACACTCAGTCGACATGTTGACGTACGCTGCTTCTTTGATTTTTCAAAGTTTCGTACAGCGTCTATAATCCGAAATTCTTCCCACAGCGGATAGTTTTCGCCTTTCTCTCTCTCAAAACTCTTTGAATGGTAATGACCCTTTCTTGAAACTATAGAAATTTGCTAAATTGTTTTTGTTTTTGTTTACAGAAGAATTCGAGAGATTGAAAAATAATAAGTGTACTTTGGAAACTTTGATGACGTCACGATATAATAAGTCAACCAATCAGGTGAGGTGACTTTTTTCTTTTTTGGACAGCGCATTCACCAGACTACTTAATGTTGTCTGAAGTTATGAGAAATACCACTGTCATTGTTCCATGATTTTTTCGGAGCACACACACACACACACACACACACACACACATCAACACACACACACACATATATATATATATATAATTGTCTGCGATGAAAGGAACAAATACAGCAGATATAGACCGTGAATAAGTAAAATGAAAATGTATATATATATATATATATATATATATATATATATATATATATATATATATATATATATATATCAGTACTTCGACATCCGATGTGTGGTGGGTTTAGTTCATGATGTGCTCTAACAATCAACAAGGAATCAAACTATGGAAGATGAAATACAAATAGATATCGACACCTAAACAGGAAAAATGGAATATAAATAGAATAAAACAAATGTTTTCCATCCCTAAGATTGACCCTCCGCCCCGATAACGTTCTTGATAGGGATCCAGTAATGTCCTCAATAGGGATCCAAAGCTCCCGAAGAAGCTTCAAAAGGGCAGACACGTGTGTTCATGTCGCAGCTCCATTATTCCACTCTATATGAAATAATGATACACACACACACACACACACACACACACACACATATATATATATATATATATATATATATATATATATATATATATATATATATATATATATATCCCAGACAGCTTTGCATATCTAAGAACTAATGATCCTACAGAGGAAACTCGAATCCATTAACTTGTCCATGAATTTGTCCATCCAAACATGTGTGTAATACACAAGTCACCAAATTTAAGTCGTCCACCAAATTTGAAAGAAAAAATATTCTAAGAGAATAAAATAGTTTTCTTTTCAATTCAAAAAAATTGAAAAAGTAAAATTATATATATATATATATATATCAGGGATGCAATACAATGTAATTAATATGATACAATATCCAATGTATGATGGGTTTATTTCATAAAGTGCTCGATACATTCAACTTTAAATATCAAGTTGGTTTAGAGTGGAGCTTAAAATCAGAAAATCAAAAATATAATGATCATTCGCCTGAAGAAGCCCAAACAGGGGAGAAGCATAAACGTGTTTCTGTAGCGAATCCTCATTCAAATACATATGTATATATGAGTGCACATGTGTGGCCGTCAGCGAAAGGTGCACAGAAGTTCAATATTTCTACACAAAAAATAGATCTTATAGTAAGTGAAATTTTCTCTGTCTGTTGTTGACCATGGGACGGTTTCGGGGATTTCAAAACTGCTACTCTACTATGGCTACCCCGCAGCACCGATCAGGTTACGATGTTCCTTCAATTTGGATTATTAAAGTGAAAAACGTCAATACCTTTGGTACCAGAAAGGCACCCAGATAAGAGAGAGGAAACCTAAGCGTGCATATCTAAATCCTGAGAACTAACCATATATATATATACATAGCGGCACTGCATATGTGACAATAATCACGACTGTTACACGAAGGTAATATATTCGGCTTTTCTTGTTGCTACTTATTGACTTCATCCCTAATTCGCCGCTGACCATAGGCGTATGGGTACTCTTTGGTCAAAGAGATAAAAATTTTGATTTGGGCCGAATCAAACTGATTAGATCGAAATTTCGCTCTGTTTTGCCCGAATAGGGCGGAAGAGTAGATGAACAAAAAATCCTGTTAATTTGGTAAAATACACAAGTATCCAACTATGAATAATAATGTCTTCGGGGGGTACATAGAAATGTGCACCCACTTTGGTAAATTGAGTTTGATCCTCATTGGATGCCCCATTAATGTGGCTTTGTACCAAACTAAGTTAAGTATGTTAAATATCTCTGAAACCATCCGGATTGCAGTGGTCACAAGTTCGTCCTTCAATTCACTAATGGTGAAATCCGATCTGAACTGGGTGCTCCAGTATTGTAGCCAGACCAAGCCAAGTTTAATAATTATCCATACACACACGCACGCGCGCGTTGTGACAGTGAATGAGGTGAAAAATATGTATACCAACTAAAAGTCTAGATGGGAAGGAAACTCCTTTAATCGTTTCGAAAATACTTTATTATAAGTTTTTCATGACCCATGAAAGTGTCATTGTACGAATAAAGAAAACATTCATCTCTATTTCAGCTGGATGGCCTTTGGTACAATGTAGCAACCATTAATTCTGATCCGGGAAGAATGTTGTACATAACCACAAATGAGAGGACCGGATTGAAAGTTCTACGTTGTGAGCTAAAGTGGGTGATTCATGTTGTACCGTTCTCATCATTTTGAACTGATTTCCTATATATTACGTATCATATATATATATATATATATATATATATATATATATATATATATATATATATATATATATATATATATATATTCATATATATATATTCATATATATATATATATATATATATATATATATATATATTCATATATATATATATATGATTATCATACTTGTTGTACGATGTTTATATATATATATATATATATATATATATATGTATATATATATATATACATACACACATATATATATATTACTTCTGATTATCATACTTGTTCTACGATGTTTATATGTATATATATATATATATATACATACACGCATATATATATTACTTACGATTATCATACTTGTTGTACGATGTTCGTATATATATATATATACACACACACACACATACTATTTATGATTATCATACTTGTTGTACGATGTTTGTATATATATATATATATATATATATATATATATATATATATATATATATACATACATACATATATAAAGTGTGTCCATAGAGAGACCGAATCTTTGATAAAGCGAACCATTTAGGCGTTTCAGTGAGCTCATAACTGAAACGTTATGTAGCATAAGTTGACCTTTTGAAATGAAAAAAAAACTTCATCAAGCTATGTTCGTTAGTTTTTAGATGCATGTGTCCAAGTGAATGAGTGTGTAGTGTGCTCGACATTTTGCTCCCTAAGTTGAACCATAAAGGATTTTGAAGAGCAATGCGAAAGTCTAGTTCAAATTGGGGAAACTTTTGGGAGATTTTTCTCATGTTACAACTGGCCTATGGGGAGGATTGTTTTAACATTCCAGCATTGTATCTATGTTTAAAAGCAGTAAGAACATTCATTAAAGACGATATCAAATCTAGGTGACCTTTCTCATCGAAGAGGTAGGAATCTGTAAAAGTTGGTGCAACATGATTTTAAAAGAAAAACTGATGATGCATTGCGTTACCGCCAAATTCGTGCCGGATCTGCTGTCAGACGGACAGATTTGGGGGGGGGGGCATGACGAGTTTTGTTTGCCAGCCGCCCAACTCTTTGGATCTAGTCCCTGCCGACATTTTTCCCCCCAAGGTTGGATTCTATCCTGAAAAGATGTCGATTTCAGAAGATACAAGACATGCACCCTGGAAAAAAAAACATTGGGAACGGTGGAAGGGACGATTTTGAAGTTAACAAGTTTCATACGGTTGTATGTAGGTAAAGCAATAACTCTGTCTTTGAAAATGTTTGGTTTCTTTTTGGATAAACCTAAAATATGTTCTGAATTTTACTGCGCATCCTCAGCAGGAAATAGGGCACCAATTTGCCACAAACAGTGTCTAGAATGTTGGTTTTTTTCAATGATCTGAAGAAAGATTAATTAATTTTTTGACAACTGTTTAAAAGTGCCGGCTGAAAATTTATTTCAACTTCAACTTTAGTTTTAATTTCATATATAAACTTAAATGTAGCAAAATGAATGAACTGGTTTAAAGCAAAAGCACAACCGCAACATCTACACAGGAATTTATCTTGAGCGACTCCTTTTTGATATTAACCCCTTATTTTTCAGACTTCAGTATCAAATCAATTTTTTAAAACTGATTATATCAAACACTGTCTGATTTACACACACACACACACACACACACACACACACACATATATATATATATATATATATATATATATATATATATATATATATATATATATATATTATTATTATTATTATCATTATTATTATTATCATTATTATTATTATCATGACAGGCTGCTCCACACACCATAAACTTTGACCCTTTCCAAACATGCAACATATTAACGGGCATGCCATAGTCAAGTTGAATTTAACAAATAACTGTCCCACCGTGGTTAGCAACCCAATTTCATTACTTGTGCAGTGAATTCGATTTTCAGTGCGTGTCTCAAGATGGTGATATAGATGACAGTCTCTCTCTCTCTCTCTATTTACCATTCCTATTACCACATCCCCTCTTCTTTCCTATCCTTCCCCTATTCTCTCTCTCTCTCTCTCTCTCTCTCTCTCTCTCTCTCTCTCTCTGTCTCTCTCTCTCTCTGTATATATACATATATATCTTTTTTCTCCCTCTGCTTTCTATCCTACTATCTAGAAACTCTCTCTTGCTCCCTCGGTCACTCTTTCATTCGGTGTTTACCGTTGTTATACTTTCAGCGACAACAAGTGCGAGTGGAATACACGGATGCGATGGGTCCAATTGTGTGATGAGAGAGCCGAGTTCATGCAACACGTGATTGGTGCCAACATGACAGCCACCCCGACTCGTAAGTAATCCCTGTCGCTGCAATAGGAACATCGAGCAACTCATTTATTAACGATACAGAAGTTCCTTGCTTCTTCTACAATTTTTTATTCATTTTAGTTCATAGTGTCAGTATTCATTCATCAAAATATCTTTTCTGGTTTATGCTATGATTTTACGTCACCTGAAGGTAAATTGTAAATTCCATCATGAAAGAACTTCTCCGGTTTTGATTCAGAACATTATTCTTGAAACAAGTGGAGTGGGTTAAAGATAGTGTGAGGGTCAACAGATCAGGATAATACGCTTTATCTAGAAGAACTCCCCACCCAAGCTCCATGATCGTTTGCTGCATTGCATTCGTAACACAAGTCCAGGCGTTGTCATATGGAAAGAATCGCTGGTCAACTTTCAGTAACTCATTCAAACAGACCAGTTGCTCACTACAGTGTTGCCTATTTAAAGTTTATCTGATTTTAAGAAATCCACAATAAAGGATTCTTTTTGAATCTCGCCGAAGACAAAATATTTTTCTCTATAGATGATAAAATCTATCTTGCCGTGAATTTATTGATGTTAAATTTACTTTCCATTGCCAGTGATTATATTGTCTAAAAGGGACTTTTTTATGTTGAACAAGGAGATAACTATTTTGAACGCTGACTGATGTTCGTTCATGAAAGTTGAAGCGAAACCCATTTCTCTTGTTTCGGGATTTTTCGTGAAGCTTGTAAAGAGTGCAGTAGCAATAAAAAGCCAAGTAAATTACAAAGACACTTCAAAGTTCCTTGAATATTGGGCAAGGGACATCGTCTTGGAATATGACATAAATCCCAATTTACTTTGAGTTTTGACTTTTTTTCTATTTTTATAATCTCTGCTCGTCAAATTTATTTTCTATTAAGAAATTTAAATCTATGAATATCCTAGGCGATTTTGTGACGAGTAGATGAGGTCACATGAGTCCATACATTATGATGTCTGTCTTAGCGCGTTGATGAGTTGGTTTGTACTGCAGGTGAAATTCGCTAATGTAGTAATCTCGATTCTTTCTGGATCCTCCACTGCAATGTATACATGATTTTAAAAAAATATTCATTTCACACAAATATTTTACAACCTAATCTCCTTCGTAGGCAATGCACTTTTTTCAGTAGTGAATTCTCATCAGATCGAACATTAAACAGTGAAATTTTCTGGCTAAAACTCAACTACGTGTTGGGTTGCAGACTTACAGATCAAACTCTGCATACAGAAAACCAAGCGATAGCCAGCATATCACAGCTTGGACGACGTACTCAGAAGATCACCTGATATACGATGGGAATCCCAGATGCTGAAAAAAAAGCTCGGTCGTTCCAGTGAATTGAGTTAGAACCGTTTTGTTTGTGTCTTCAAAATCGAAATGTCAATCTGCCGCTCATGTAGTTTCTGTAGTGAACCACTTTCTCTATTCGCTCTTCGACCTGTTGGCTGTCTTTTGATCCCTGCTCCCTATTTCACCTCTTCGTTTGTTAAATATTTCACGTTCTAAACTATGCACCCTCTTTTTCCCGTTTTAAAAAACAAGTTAGAGTTTTGAGTTTCTTTACGTAGCTTACCACACATGATATCAATGAATAAATATTTTAAGACTTATTAGATTTCGTTAATAAGTTGGACTTTTGAAGATTTTTAAAATATGTGTGTATATTTGGTACTGAATTATTCCAGCGATTTTTTTAATGCTCCTTATTTGAACTGTGTAACAACAGTGGCATAAGCTTCAAGTCCCGCAAGTTCAATGGTCGTACGCTAAATACTTGCAAGTAATCAATTCCGATTCAGTGATCCCACTTTTCCTGTATTACTATTGCAATATACTGCTTTCAACTTTCGTGAAAGATTGGATGTTCAAAGTTTCAATTATCACCTTTAATTTGGGTTACTATTTCAATACGATGATTTATGGAAATGCTGTGTCTGTTTGATACATATACGATGGGTCAGTGTGTATGCATAAATACAAAGCCGTATGAAATTGAAATTATAGCCACTGCACAAAATGAAAAAGAAATACCATGAGACAGTTTCTCTTATATCTGGCTGCGTTGAAAACAAAAATAACTTTACTATGCAAGTAGAAAAAACTAAATGTTCTTATATTCATGAATGCAGTAGCTTGATCCAGCATTGAGTTATAAGAAGCAAAATGTTGCAGGCACTTTCCCTTTCACTTTCATGGCATAAGTGGAAGATGAAGCACCCGTAACTATTTGCGTAGGTTTTATGTGAACATCGAGACGGCTGGCTATGGACGAAGGCATTTATTTCAATTGCCTTTCAAACCGATCATCCCTTATAACCACGAGAGCAGCCTATCACTGCATGTGTATTTTACATTGTATTTTACATTGTTATCCGTTATTATGTATACTGACCTTGAGGGACACAGAGAATTATATCTGTAATGAAAATATTAAAAATCTGAACTATACATTTAATTTAATCCAGTAAGTTACAAATCTTGTTTGAATTGGAAAACTTTTCTTTTTATCTATCTATTTATATCTGATATTTATATATTTAATGATTTATGAATTTTACTCAGGGTAGTCATTGCCTACCTTACCTACCCGGACGGCCCGTTTCCAATAGACACATATAGATATATACTAGTAGGGGTAGCCGATTTTGGCCCTTAAAGGGGGAAAAAGTTTCTGACCTCGTCCTTGATTTTGACCATTATAAGGAAAAAAGTATCCCCAGTCCCGATTAAGACCGCTAAAAGAGGGGGAAATCCCCCATCCAAATATGACCACATAACAGGGAAAAAGTTCCACCCAGATCTAGATTTTGAACCTCAAAAGGGGAGTACACCCGATTTTGATGTCTAAAAGGAAAGAAGACTGGGCTCTCCTCATTTTTATCCCTAAAAGGAAAAAACTACCTTTACCAAAACATATAAACGTTGTTTTTCTCAGACATATAAACTTTCACTCTCTCTCCCATACTTTTTTTCAAACCCTCACTTATGTCCCCTAAAACAGTAAAATTCTCTCATTTTGTCGTTTGGCAAGATAAATGATTAAAAGTGTTAAAGAAAAAACATTGATGGAAGCTTGATAGTACACGATGTGGAAGAATGAACTTGAAGGTTAGTGGATAAAATTGTCAAATTCTTTGGTTAAATATGTCGGTAGTGAGTCAACCCGAAGAGATTTTTCTGCGTAAGTAGTATTCTTAAAGATGATATCATAAGTTGGTTTGCAGGCAGTCTGGGATTAAAACTGACACAACAGATTTAAAATTCACATGGGTGAACATTCAATAGAAATGACACAAAAATTGAGTCACTTCTGTTGTTATACTTACTGATCTCTCATTGTTAAACACGTTTTTGGTCACTTACGTAAGCTCTGTTTAAAAAAAAATGATATGTAGCATAAAATAATATCAATGCACAAAACACATAATACATTACATAAAATGACAAACTACACGTATGACATGAGCTGTATGATAAGAAAGGGAGGTGCTGTTTGATCAACACTGTTGGAGTGCCGTGTTAATATAACTGTTCTGTTGTTAAAATCCCCGAAACGGTTACAAGTTAAACAACTGATGATCCCAATAAGAGATAATTTATACATTGTACCATAATAACGAAGTATATGTGAAAAGGGGGGGGACACTGAAGAAAATGAGATAAATTGCATTAACAGCTGAATATTGTTTCATTTGCTAAGTTATCCGTTAATCTTCTACTGATTCCCTTCCATAGATGACGCGTGATTGAACGAAGTGTGTTCGTTGATTTGTGGGTTAGCTTCTTTTCTGTGTGGTTCGTAGATGCCTTTTTCTAGATTCAATATTTGGTCCAGAAAGTTTTGGGTTGTGTTCTCATGTTTCTTTGGAATCCTATGTCCTTGAATTTTATTTTTAATAATTGTATTTTTTTATTCTGTGTGTTTGATGTTTTGTTTCTTAGTCTTAGTAGGCTGTCATCCCTGTAAAGTTCTATTCAGTCTTTGTTTATTGTCCATCTTAGTGTATTCAATATATATATATATATATATATATATATATATATATATATATATATATATATATATATATATTCCGGCTAGTTCTGATGTCTCAGCTCCGTAAGAGCCCATTGCTTAACATCGAAGGTGTTGGAAGTGTTTTTTTTTATATCTATGGCGTGTTGTATCAATTTTTTGCAGTGTTTTATCATATATTTCTCTTTGTCACTCATATTTTTGTGAGTTGTTTCCCTAATGCTATGGCATTGTCAACCATGATTTCTGTTATGGACGGGTAAAATGCCTAGATCTGTAAATTGATATTTTTTTTATATATAGTTGAACCAACGTACGATCGCGTAGGATTTATTCCAAGGTTCATTTTTAGGATTTTCCTTGATTTTTGGTTTATGCTTTCAATTATATTTTTTACTAATTTTTCCAATCCCTGTTATGGTGGGGTTGATTGGTCTGCATGTTCTTTTATATCTGAAATTTTCCCCATACCCCTTTATAGTTATGTGTGCTTGTGATTTGGCTAAAATGTTTAATCTAATTGTTGTTTTTATGCAATTTGATTTAGCCTCAATGTTGATTTGGTTTTCCGTGGTGTTCGGTGCTTTTTCTCTATATGCTAGTTATATTTTCTGTAAGAGATTTTTGGTATTGCTCTTTTTTCATCTCGTATATGTCTCTTGTTTTCTCTGCATTGATAAATATGGCATTGGACTGCGTAATCACCATGGAATCATTTTTAGTTTTCTTCTGGAAATGACTTGAATACTTAACCTTTTTCAAAAATCTTCCTATTCAAAAGAACTGGTTCCTTATCAACATGCATTTTTTTTTTATTCTCCAGATCTAATTCGAATAGCTTACATCGATGAGATGACCTTTTTTTCCTATGAATGCCACAATGAAAGCCATGGGTTTTGTAACGACGACTCTCTTGTATTTAGTGTATACAGCCGTGTGCCAAAGTTAAGCAAAAAGATTCTAGAAGAACTTGAAGATTTCCTTCCATTCTTCTGTCTGAGGATTTCTCAACTGCAAATACCAATCAGTTTTCCAATGGCAGGTAAGGTTCAAATGGATGAATCTTTCTCTTTCTTTCTCTCTCTATCTATCTATCTTATATATATGTACGAAGTGCGGTTAAAAAGTTCCAAGACTGTCCCTGTTTCGAACGAACTAGGTGCGGGACAGTCATGACATACATCAGGAAGAAAGCAGTAATCGTCGTGAGTCAGCATGCCACTTGGCGTAATGATGTGAACATTCGGACTTGCGTTTTTGTTTTGTTTTTTGACTACGTTCACGTACTCATTAGCAATTTCAGAATGGACCTCCAACTGAAAACTCTGGAAATCGGCAACAGAGACCTTGATATGTTGAAACAGGCCTACAGCAAAGCGAAGGGGTTTCGAGTGACATTTGAGCATCAAGCGTGGTAGAACATCATTGGAGAAGGGTGAGAGGTCAGGACAATCCGGAATGAGCACTACCCATAAAAATGTCGAAGGAATTGTGTGAATTGTGCATTAAAATATTTGGGTCATCATCAATGAAGTTCCCGATATCGTCAACATGTCATTGGATCAGACCTGAACTGTGTGCGTGATTGGAATCAGATGTTCAAACACGACGATGTCCCCGCTCACAGTGCATTGTTTCTGTGCCGCACCAGTACGATCATCTCCTTTCTTTCATCCAGATGAAATTACACGCTGCAAGATCGCCATTTTGATACCGTAGAGGAAATCAAGTGCAATTCGATCAAGGATCAGGATTTTCAGGAAGTGTGACAGAAACGCATCGCTACACAAAGTGACTACTTCGAAAGAAATGACAGTCACATTTTCTTCAAGTTCGAATAAAGCTTTTCATGAGAGAAGTCCTCGGACCTTTTTATCGCACCGCGTATATATATATATATATATATATATATATATATATATATATGGTACAAATCAGGCTAGCAGTATAACATAATATCATAATATATCAATAATATAAAGCCACTTCTGAAATGTAATGGGTTTATTTCATAGAGTGCTCGATACATACAACTTTTTACTCATTAAGATAAGTTGTTTTAGAGTAGAGTTGGAAATAAATAATAGAATGTGGATTCGCTACACAAACTAGCTCATGTTTCTGCCCTCTTCGGGCCTGCGAATCGCCTGATGAGGCCTGAAGAGGGCAGAAACATGAGCTAGTTTGTGTAGCGAATCCACATTCTACTACATATATATATATATATATGCATATATATATATATATATATATATATATATATATATATATATATATATATATATATTAAAAAATTGGGAGTATTAAAAAGATAAATCTTTTATGACTGATTGTACACATTAATCAATATTTCCACTTTTCCAAGAATCAATCATTATTCTTTATTCCTTCCTATTTTAACAGATACTCACACCATTAATGAAACTCATTTCCCGGGGCTATCAGAATGTACAGTGGAAAACATCACTTCAGCGAGTGATTTCAATCAAACTAAGGTCAGTGAAACAGTTATTGGTATTTACGAAGCTCAAGTTGGTCTGGCTGGTTGGCTGACTATATATGAACGGATCACGTGCACAGGTCGTGCAATGGAGCAGCAGCGTTGCAAATTTAGTTGGTTTGGGGCTTGTTTTGTTTTGTTTTCGTTTTTTTTATCGAACTTGCTCGTCCAGGGTTGACGATAGTTGGATTTTAAATTTTTTACATGTTTTTAAGATCTTTTTTCTTTTTTTTTTCATCTTTTTTAATTTCATTTGAGAATGACTTCCAGAATCAAAAAATTGAAAAGTAACGTGTAAATAGTTTTTTCAGGGGATGGGGGTTAATTTACAATGCACGTTTTCATTAAAATGGTCCTTAGTTAGTACGCTGGTGTACTCACACTGGTTTTGTTTTTTTCAAAATTCGGACTTTTTAGTGATCCATCTGAAGACGTTGGTCACATGACGGTTTTAAACAAGACCTGTGTATTTATTATTTCTAGTATAATGCTACTCTGTATAAACAAAACCCAAAAGCGTCTAATTCTGTGCCTCTTCTAATTCGCTCAACAAAAGCCGAGGGAAAAAATGGGACTTCTTCAATTAATTTATGCGCGATATATAATGACGGAATCCAATGGCTCTGTGAGAGAAAATTGAAAAAAAGCAAAGATCTGAAATGTGAGTGTGCCAGAAACGGCCTCATATAATTAGGAGATAAGGAAATATATCACGAATCTCTATTACAGGGCACATATTGCTTCCGATTCGGTATGACAATCATATCTTGATCCACACGATTGAGCCTTCCGATCAATTAAGTCGGATGTTATTGTAAGATATTGCTTGGGCGTCTCGAATCAGAGTTAATAATGCACTAGCTCTGAAACCATGCGTGACCCTAAAGTTGTCATCATATGAAGATTTTTTTTTAGGGGCACTACTGCAGATGCATTTCAGCCGTTGATATAAAAGTATATAATCATGAAAACATTTTTTCTAAAACTCAGAAATTCCTACGGGTCCCGTTTGTGTATTTCCATTCTGAACTTCATTCTTTACAGATTCTTGGTTTTTGGTATGAAATTGCGCGTTCCGGTCTCGAGAAAAGTGTTTTCCAAAATCTGACGTCCAGTCCTCACTCTGCAGTTGTGTATTTTGCACAGAATGATCTTGGACTACTCACTTTTAACTACTTCGGTGCTCTGTAAGTATGCAACAGTTTAGCCATGTAACATGTCTTTTGTTGTGGTCGGCTTCGACGAATGCAGGGAAAGTTTCAAGAAATATGACGATAAATCTTGAGTGAAATTCGGGTTTCATAGCTCTTCTACTCAACAATGGTTCAACGATTTTTCTCAAATAGAGGAATAGCGGAGTATGGCCTCCATGTTGGTGACTTTTGCAATTTTAAGGATTTCGGTGTTATCACTTCAGTTGCGCATTGACTGTGGCTCACCAGCGAGTTTGTTGGTGCTGCCCTGCTTAAATGACGTGGTGGCCCAAGTAAGCGGAAGAAATTATTACAGATATACTATATTTGTAATGATTTTTCAAGATTTGACTCAAATAAACTGATGCCTCAATCTACTAATGATCCAATTAACCGGAATTCACTTTCGATGCATGCTGTATCAGATAATCTTGCTGACTAGTTAATGAATTTTTTAAAAAAAATTTTTTCATATTCCAGGGAAGATAAATGCATCTCTAATATTTTCAATGGCAAAACCCTCCCACGCTGTGAAGAACAGCTTCACGGGAACTACTTTGCCAGACTTCATGGCAAATCTTGGGGTAAGTAGCATACGACTTATCCGAGCACATAGATGACTGTATAGTCACAGAACCATATATATATATATATATATGTATATATATATACATACGCGCATGCACTATTTTTTAAATGATTCGCTGCAATTTGTCGGTGGATCAACTTGCTCAGTTAACCATAAGAGAAAACCGACTTTCTTCAGAAAACTTATTCACTTCTCCGTTTAAAAAAATCTTTGGTAAATATACTATTTTCATACAGCAAGCTTATTGAATTATTAGTTTCACATTCAAGTATAAGTTAATATCTATACGTCCTGTAATTTTTCCTTAAAAATCTTCACGCAAGGGAAACCTCTCCACCCTAATGTATAAGCCTTCAACTATTTTGGAAAATTGTAATATACGTCATAATCACCATATATACCCATATGAAAGTCGATTATTTTTTTCTCGGCGTGAATCTAAATTATAAGAACACCAGTTTAGCCTTGACATCAAAAAATGACAGCAATATGAAATTTTGCCACTTCATTGTACTTGAAAACTATCAAAAACATTATGTTCTGCAGCAATTTCTTGTTTATGCTCAATATACTTCCAGGATATTAAACTGAAAGTAAAGTTAAGCAAAAATACGATTTCAAGTTTATTAACATAACATACAATTCTATTTCTTCTATGATACGTAATTGGATGTCACTGAAAATGTAAGCATGTACTTTGTTAATTATCATGTGTGAATAAGTAGAAGCATAGAGTTGTTGAAAACTTGCATCTTCATTTGTTTTGATTGCAATGTTTTGAGAGATATGTTTTTTGACTTTGAGAAGATGCAACACAAATAAAATTTCCTGATAATAATGGCTGGGTTTTTCAAGTCACTGCTGAAAATTCTCAAGACAAACATATGACTTCGGAACTCAGTTCAATGACCTTGTTAAATTGTGTTATTCTTGTTGTAAGGAAGAAATTGATAAGCTACTTTTGAAGATCACTGGATTCAAAAAATCACCGAGGTTGGTTGAAGAATGTATTTGCTGAAACGGGAATTTAAAGAAGACAATGATGGAGATATTAGTCAGAGACATGCATGAAATAAAATTTGTCAGCAATCAATATTTGACTAATAAGCATTATCCTCAGAATGATGTGAATAAAAGTCAAAATAGCGAGAAAATTTGGTTAACCTTCTTGTTTGGTAATGAGATATTGATAATCAACAAGTCTCTTTTTGTAGAGTTACTTTATCTTTGATGGTTCTTTGTTGTAGTTTTCTTAAAGATTCTCTACACGGATCATGAAAACATCGTTATTATGTATGCCTGTACATATGTCTATCCTGACGGCCGATGTGCATCCCCATTGTTACATGTGCTTGGAAAAAAAACAAAATATGATGAGGAACTCAAAACCATCATGAACAAAGTTTCGGAGAAATCCTGCATCCACTCAGTTAAATGGACAATACCTGTTTACAAGAGTAAGTATTTACTTGCTTGTTTTTCAGAGATATCAAAAGAACTATGTCCTAATGTCAATTCTCCTATTTTCAGAAACCACTTTTGCTCTGAACCTGTCAACCATTGATTTCAGATATTCATGAAGTTTAGTCTGATACAAGACCACAAGAAATGAGTGTCCTGATATTTGGACGTAGAAAACCAGTGCAAATCTAAATGGATGTGTAAAGGAGGAGGAAGTTTATGCTGTGCTGATCTTGCAGGAAGAACCTACTTGCCTTGAAAATCATGACTTGAAATCTTTTTTTGCCACCTGTGCATGAATATCACCTACAGGGGTGGAAATGCAGATATATCTACCAAGTTTATCTTAGTCTAGTATAAGCCCAGTTGGCCAGGAATTTGATTTCCCCAGTTCTTATAGGATCAGGAAGTTTTCTGAAATCCGCATTCTTATTGGAAAGCACCCCCCCCCACATAAAATATCAAACCACCTGTGTTATATGTATTCCTGTGAGGTTCTGCAATAATGGAGTTAGAGGGATGAAATTTTAAACATTTACTTCTTATTATGTCCAGAAAAAATTTCTTAATTTTTTTTTATACCCCCCCCCCTCAATAGGTATTAGTAGGCTGGGTGGAGGAATCAAATTTACAAGTTGATGTTAAATTGGTTCTTAAATAGTGCCAAGCGGCATTCACATCTACGTTTTTTTCTAATTCAGAATCTTTTAGGAGTCAACCACCCAATGGAAGCCAAGAGAAGTAATTCATCTATTGATCATCCTCAACATTGCATGCTGTCAAAAGAGGTTGGTCACGTGGCGTTTTCTATTGAGGGACTAATCTGACCTGTTTTACAGTATTAGTGAACACTAGTTGAAAAAAAACACCCCCTTTCCATAGGAATTGCATACCGAGAGAAGATTCTAGAATAGGTTGGCTAAAACATTATGGTAATAATAAAAGCAACAGAGAAAAAAATGAAATCAATAATTCAAGCAACCCTTGAAATGATAATGACTTACCTCAAAATTACAGAAGGTATTTTAATCAAGTTGGTAATTTCTTTCAGAAAACTGCACAGATTTCTTCATTAGTGAACAACATAAAGAGGGACATTCAATTGAACAACCCTTTGTTCATCACAGTGTCCAAAATGATGATCATCAACTGACTGATCTACAACCGACTAATGGAGATGATACACAAATGAGTTTGTCTTCAGGTAAATGATTTATCATATTTATGTCTGCTTAAGCATCAACCGCTTGAAGAGAACAAACTGTGAGAGACAAATGAGTTGGGCATCTTGCCATTGTTTTTGTTCCAAGAGTATGGTATGCATCATGTATAAATTGAAGAGAGAGAAGTGTTTCAAGGTGCATTGGCTATTATAGCTAAACTTCTACAAGTAATGAATTTTTACTGAGTCTAGCTGAGCTCGTTTTTGTAAAAGTTTGTATAGGTCTAGAATTACTTACTGAATATTGCCAGTTCAACAATCAGAAAGTCGAAAAAAAAAAAAAAGCCGTAACATGAATATCAAAGGCATCCATCAATAAGACCATTATACAAGACAGAGAGACGTTTGAAAGAGTTTGAAGTTCTTAAGGTTTTGTAAATTTTTTGAACGATTTTAAAATAAACATCTATGAACAGTGAGACAAAAAGAAGAAAAGAAATTATGCCCATTTTCATAATATAGTGATTGCTTAAATATCAATTAATTTAGTATAATCATAAGGATACAATACTTGTAAAATCTACAAAAAATCAGAATGACCTAATATTGTACAGATGTTTGACTACTTTTTACCTTTGACGTAATTTTTAGTTGTTTTTATCATCACTCAACTCGGACTGTCACCCTACGTCATTGCAGATTGGAAATAAGAAGTAAGCTTCCAGTGAGATTCAAACTTTCATCCCTTGTCAGAGGGAAGCCTGGTTCACACTCAAGTGCTATAATCATTCAACCACAACAGCTTTCATGGCTAGCAAAAGTCAAATCTTAATCCAACTCTTTAGTCCAAATATCAATGCCACATTTGTTGGTCATGTTTAGGTATTAGTAGTATTTTTAGAGCAACATTATTACTTTTATTTTTGATCTATTATAACCTAATATTATATCAATCTTTTACTACTTTTTGCCTTTGTCATAGTGAATAAATTCAGACAGATTTTACTGCTATTCTTCCTTTTAAATACAAAAAGAATCAATAATCAAATGACTTTATTTTTCAGATGCTGCGACTGGTCAGAATAAATAATAAAAAGGTAAGATTTAAATAAATGAAAATTTTATATTTCTACACTTTAGGGTACCTACTATAGCACAATCATTAGCAGGCTTATCTTTCACACCTATTCACCGGTGTAGTGCATTTATTATCACATAGAAAACGGGTCAAGAAACATCATATTTTCTTTTTCTTTTTTGAGTAGTGCCATAGAATTAGATACTGTATCCCCATAAGGATATTCACAAAGACACACAGAGTATTTAACTTTCTCAGCACTGAATTTCCAAATACTAAATTTGACTGTTAAAGAAAAATTGACAAAAAATACTGTATATTTCACCAATTAAGACAAACTTCAGATAAGCCATGACCCCAATTTCAGTCTGAATGTCATGGTTTTAGCTCATTGTTTAAACACCGTTTTTACACCTGGCCTATATGATGTTTTTTTTTAATGTGTTTTTAGGATGCTCCAAATGTCATCTTATTCACTGAAATTTGTTTGTTTTCAGCAACAAAATAAGATTAGAATCAGCGTATTCTCTTTTTCTGCTGCGATGCTTTTTTTCATACATTCACCAAAATGTGTCGTTTTGGATTAGGGAAGAGTCACAGTAGGGAACAACATGAAAGGCTATGGTAGTTCCATCTACCAGTAAAGTTAGGCACTACTTCAGCACACACTGTAGTGTGCTTTTCTGGTTCAAATCATTAATTAAAATAAAAGAAATTGATTTAGTTGAATCAAAAACATGTTAGATTACCATAAAGTATAAAGTGCTTCATGAGCAAATATCATAAGCTGATTAGAGTTTATTTTTCATTGGGTGTTGCTGTAAAGGTGGCTTTGGGTTCATTTTTTTCTGTTATTTTCAGTTTGCACTTACCTAAATTGGAAGTTGCTCCTGATTTGTAATTAATTTTTCTTTTCAGTCAAGCAGATCTCATGCAGATGAGGAAGTGCCTGTTTAAGCAGCAACCAAAGAGAACCCATTCATATGAAAAACAACATATGCCTGCATTTTTCTCAATAGATTATTTAATGTTTCAATGTTAGTCAGTATCATAGGAATTCATGTAACTGCTTGTAGAACCACGAATTGCCGATCCAAAAATGGAAAAGCACTGGGTTTCCTTAGGAGATCAATATAATCATAATAAAAAAACATCTGCCAATAAATATGAAACATCAAGTTGTATTTGCTGTGCATATCATTATTTTTTTGAGACAGAATTCTTTACACTGGCACATTTTATTATAGTTTACAATACACTAGGGTTGGCTGGATCAGATTAATCTAGCTTAAAGTAAATATTAGAAGAATATTAGATTTATAAAAGTTTGTATCTGTTTATGAGGACAGTGAACTGGACCCTTGTAAATCTGAGACATGCAAAAAATATCATTAAGAATTCAAAGTATTTTGAACATCAGTAATGCACACAACACCCAAGTATCACATATCCAGACTTTCAAGATGCATCAAGACTTTGTCAAGTTGAATTTTGCAAAAAAATAAGAATTAAAGAACTTTATAATGTGAAGACCTACAAACTATCTAATATTCAGCTTCAAATATGCAAAATGTCTAAAGATTATTTTCGAGAAAAAGTAATGTCTTTGATGCCAAGAAATCTAATACTTGAAAATTATTGCATTCTACAACTTTAAGGTTGACCAAGACCTTTTATATACCTGGTATGACGTATAATTTTATTAAAAAAACCAATATTTTAATTTATATATAAAATTGAAACCATCAAATGTTGTTCACTCTCAACCAATTCACAATTACAGAAAGAAATAATTTATTATAATGTAACTACATTTAGGAAAAAGGTTTGGGATAGCTGTGGTGTGGGCAGAGGTTGATTGGATTGGTTAAACAATCAAAAGAAACATCTTTCTACTCTCTGAAATTGGAACATTCTCATAATGGTGATTAAATGGAGTATATAAACGTAATGATTACAAAAGCAAAGCTTCAAACTTCTTTTTTTAGTCTTGCACTGCATCACAGAATAGAAATTGAATTACAGTAGTTCTTTACGGTATTATTTTGTTTATCTCTTCAATCAACTCAAATCAAGGGTCACGTTAAATTGAAATTTCATTCAGAAAAGAAGCGACGAAATTATTTCGTTAAAAAAGGTAAAAAGAAAAAAGGTATACGAGTTTAACTCAGTACCAAATTATATAAGAGACCAAACAAGGATCTTCATCGAGATCGAAGGGAGATAATCCTTTGCCCCTTTCTATTTCGAAAATTCATAAAAGCACGATCATACAACTCATTCATAGCAATTATTAAAACGTTTCAGAGAAATATAATATGTTCTCACTCAGTTGAGCAGAACAGACGGACAGTTTATTTCTTTTTAACTCCTGTTTAATCAGGTTTTTGTAGGGTTGCCATATTTGAACATTCAAAAAATAGGACATTCCCGAAGACAACCTGCCCCCATCCAATACGCATGGCACTACGTAACCTTGAAATATGATTGATTTTGCAGACTTTTGAAGGATAATAAAAATTTCTTACAGATGAATATTCTGAGAACTAAATTGAGAAAGATATGGATGTATGGTAACCTAATTGAATTTTCAATGTTTATCAAATGATCAGAGTTAAACCCTTCAGGCAAAGAAGCAAATATGGTTTCTGAAAACAACAAATTATTCAAGAGAATATGAGAGAATTAGAATAAATCAAATCGTTCAGACAAAAAACATATTTATTGAAGATAAAATTTTATTTACAAAGAAACAATTGTAACAAATATGGAACTCAAATCAGTAAAGTTACAATTTGAATTAGTATCTTCATCTTTGTACCTAATTTATTTGCTGCCCAGGATGCCAGAATGCGATACTAAGTCTGTTTAACACGCATACATGCAGGCAGTACAAAAATAGCTCAAGTCCCCACAACTAGTTTGGTGAAAGCATTGGTACAAATACCAATCCTACCCTTTTAGTGCAATGGGGAACTGCTACCTCATTTTTTGTTTTTATCACAATGTTTTGGTTGGTATGATCTTCAGCCTTCTTCATGTTGTTCTTAATTATTAATCAATACTTTTTTGCCCTCTCAGATAAGACAACACAGTTCTGTTCATAGATCCAAGCATCAAAGTGTTGTGTACACTCAAAAAAGAATGGTCAAAACAATGTGATGAAAACAACAAAGATGAGGATGCTAGTTCAGATAATCTGATAAGGAATTTTTTTTTGAAATCTCAGAATTTGAGACAACATTAGTTAACTATTGACAAAAATGAGAAAAAAAATATGAAAAGATATAGTGCATGAATAGGATTATAAGATAATTTTTTATCATACGGGAAATTGATTTACATAGGTAAGTCTATCCTGGTATGTGTGTTGTTTATTTTCACAGCTGGCCCTGGAAAAAGAAAGCAATAGAACAATATTAATAACAAAATTGAATTTTTTTTTCATTTTTGTTTCCTTAAATTCATAGTAAATAAATAAAGACCAGATTCAAAAATTCAAAAAAATGAAATGAGATAAAATCATTTTCAAAAGAAAAGGAGACAAATCTTCAACTCTTCATGAAACCTAGAATTCTTCTTTACTCACCCACATGTATCTTTCCATTGTGAAGTGTTGTTGATTTTTTCCAGTTTGATTGTATGTGACAAGAGTTCCACATTTCGGACACTGCCAAAGAAATCGGTGAGCAGTACTTTTTCAGGGTCTCTTTGAAACAGATCAGATCGCACCCCAACTCTAGAGATGCATTGTTTCTGAGGACATACTCGGAGCTTAAAGAAAAAAAAAAAATCAATTTTTTTTCGTTTTTTTCAGATGGGGGAAGGCAAATAAATTCAGATACAAATATCAAGATAACTTTCTCAACAAGAGAAATATAAAGACCAAAATTTTTTTCTTTCTCGGCACTTTGTGAGAGAAACTGATCATATACAATACATTTGGAGAAAATAGTACACTTTTTTGAGCAGTTAGCAATGTGTACTTCTCAGTTTTGACAATTAAGAAACCGATTGATAACACTGACTGCCAAAAATGAACTTCAGTTTTCACATAAAAGCAATTTACCAATATCTTATCATTCAAAAGTTATAGTAATCATAACTAATTTTTTTTTAAATTGAGTTTTTAAGAAAGCAAAAACTAAATTCTTACACTATCATTATTTTGCTGTGCTTAGTATGATAATACTGAAACATGAAAAATCATTCAGAATATGCAAATACCTTTATCAAAATTCTATACAGCATTTTCTAAAATAACCTGACACATACATTGGAGAGCATGCCATTGAACAATGATTAGAAAACTCATCTTGCAGACCATCATTCTCATAAGGTGTTTAATCCTCACTAGAGACCCTACTATTGTGGACATGTGCCATACTGAGCAAATTGATAGATTCATACACCTATTATGGAAATTCAGGGTAGTATAAAAATTACAGAAAAGGGAAATGGCAGACCAATTTCAAATTCTAGTCTGCTTGTGCTCACTTTGTCCCTAAGCCCTTGGAGGAAAAGCATACATTCACTTCTCCCTATCAGATATATTTGACAAAATGTCTCATCAGTGGCATAGCACGATAGTTGACAGTGAAAACAGTGAGCACTTAAGGTGTGAACAACTCTCCCATAATCATCATACCTGCCCAGGTAGTAACAGCAAAGCTGTGAATTCCAGCATTAACCATAACCATGCAGAAAATGAATTTGAGTGAATAAAATCATTGAAAATCAAAATTAATATCCTTAACAAAAAAGTTTCAACATTCAAGAGAAGAAAATCTGTGAAAATAGTAAAACCTTGAAGTCTCTGCAGTCCAAAGTCACATAAAAGAAAAACTTGAAATGCAACAACTAAATGATATCTTTATTGATGCTGTCAGCTTAAAGTTTTTCAGTTCATGGCAGCAAATAAAACTCAGCAAATTATTACCCAGGAAAAAATCTTCAAGGATGAATAATCTTACCCAGATGTTGGGGATTTCATCACTACTCAACTAACCCCTAAGGGATAGAGAAGTTGGTTGTGTGCGTCAACTGAAGACCAAGTACATAAGCTAAAACCTGTTTATACAGTAGTTAGTATTTACTTACAAATTGTCCGAGGGTTTTCTTGCTGGTGGGAGTCACTTGTTCAAGGAATTCCAGTGCATAATAAGTATAACGGTCAATCACATAAACACCAATGGCAGGGTCGACATGATGCTGAAAGAATTAGACAAATAAAAATTCAAAATTTCTGCTTGTAAGCAGATTTGATATTCAATGTTTTTTTTCTTCAGGATTGATTAAAACTCATGACATCCAAGAAAATTTTTAACTAATGATATGTACTTGAGTTTCTAAGGGAGACAACTTCACAAATTATCAAAAAAATTTCTCGTAGGTTGAGCAGCAGATTTGAAATCTCTAAGTCATTTCTATTTTCATCTAAAAATGGCTTAGCGAAAATATCCTTTTCAGCAAAAAGCATTGGATGAAACATGAAAGAAAAATATCGTTCAAAAAAGCTGGGTAATGAATGATGATTGATTTAGTTTTTTGATGAGCAGATAAAATACTTATTTTTGGGGGACAGATTTCAAAGACTTGTTAGATTAAGAATTTTACCTAATTACCTATTCAGCACATCTCAAATCCACTATACCATCACCATTTCACAATATTCAGCATGTTTATCATCTTTCACATGTTTTGTTCTTAAGCTCATTTGATTCTTGGAATCTCTATAGAAATTTAATATTTAGTTTCTTTGCTTTTTCATGCAGTTTAAAATTGATGAACCAATTTTATACATGTCACACAATTTACGCTTAGAGACAATGGTACATCATTTTAAATTTGAATGTTTTCTTGGATAGATTTCTTCTTATCATCACCACATTTATCTTTTTCAGAAGCAATAGAAAGGGTTACTAGATAGCAACATGAGCTAAAAATTCTACAGAATTAGATCACCAAAGCCCTTTTAAAAGAAAGTTTGTAGGGAGTCAGAGGAATTCTAAGTACCCTCTCATAACTTTGCCTAAATCAAAAGGAATCGTGAACCTTCAGTTGATGGAATATCCATGTTGTACCTATGTTGGTGCTTGTCCAAGAAGAAATTTAACTAAAACATAAATAGTGATAAACCTTGATTAGTGCAGTTAATTTGTTCCAAATCTTTTTATACTGTTCAAAACTGCGCTGTTCAGGGCCTTTTCATAATTAAATGTGGTCTTTTTTCAGTTTATACTTAGTTACATTAATTTGTACAGCAATACTATTTGCATCAAAACCAGCACTATTCAAGGTACTGCTGTATCTATGATGTTCAAGTGAATTAAAGAAGTCGAGATTGTTCAAGAGAATCACAACTATTTATGCAACTAAAAATATCTTCTTTTTTTCACTACAAATAGTACAAATGTAAAAATGCCAGTTTTTCTTTCAAAGGCTGAATTTCATGAAACAAAAATCTGAAAATGTCAGTTGACATTGTGGCTAACTGAGATAATCCAACTTGATAAATGGAGCATAAAAGTAGGTTGAATCAGATTTCAACTTGAATATTTTTCATTATGAACAACAAAAAAAAATAAGAGAAAGTGGAGAAGGTGAATTTATTTGAAAAGAAGAAAGGCAAATAGACTTACTGAAAGTGAATCCTCACCAACATGGCTGCTGGCAACCGCAAGGATATTTGGAGAATAAAACTTTTGGTACATTGACTCCGCTTGGCATGTATCAATCATGAAAAAGATTTCATGATATCTACAGAACAAAAAAACGTTGTTCCATTTAAAGTCAATAACAACATTTTTTGGGAGCATGCTGTGTTAGGGGTGAACAATGAAAAAAATTTTTAAAAAAGGGTGATCAATGAATAAGTTACTTTTCTGGCCTTTTGATAACTAAAAAAAAAAAACAAGCGTGAACATTGCTGGACATAAACTAAGGGACTAATTTAGCATAAACTTACATTGTTAATTGAAACCCCCACTAAAAACCTATTTTGGGGGTAATTTTAGAAAGAAGAATTTATACTAGACATGATGAAGAGAAGATGTTTAGCTCCACTGCGTGAGATCTAGCCAGCCAGCCAACTAGACCAAGTTAAAAACTGCAGAAACCTATATTGACTATGTTGATATTGACAGTTTTGGTTGATAATTCATTGATAAGCAAAGCAATGGTATTTGGTCATGGTAAATGATCTATAGAAATGCAGCAGAATAAATGGAGGTCAAAATATTTACACTTTTGCAAAAACATTTTGAAGTTCAAAGACAAAAAGCTTTTGAAAAATCACAAGCCCTCATGGTGTGAATACAAAAATGGATTCTTTACCTTTTCTTTTGCCACATCTGTTCAAAGGCATCTGCTAATTCAACATTAGAGATTTCTTCTGAGTCTTGGAACTTAAGAAATCCATCTCCACCGTGGCCTGCATGGAATGATAATTGTATATCAAATACAAACAAAGGAAAAATCTCAAAAATGCTACAAAGTAACTCTTGAAGATTATTTTCTCTTTATTTTTTATAAATATGTGTGATGCATCATTGCACATGATATGGTCAGACTATTTTCCTTGTCTATAAGTTCATTGTTCATTTATTCACAATATTTTGGCTGAGTAACCCCCTCCCCATCTTCATCGGGTGGTCTTTATTCTAGAATGTGGAGTAACTTCTTACAATATATGCTCATACTGGACTAGACACATCTCAACCATTTTTTTTTCAATATATGTATTCATGGCCGAAACATTATGAATAAATGAACATATAGACGACGAAAATAGTTCAACCATATCATACACAATGATAATACACACCAGCTAACAAATACAGACAAGATCTTTAAAGCAGTTTAGAAACTTCCATCATTGTAAAATTCTGGAATTTGATGACAAATAATTCTACTTGAAAATTTTCAATTTGAAAAATTGCTTTTTAAAATTCTAGCAATATCAAAATATGTAAACTTATAAAAGCCAGCCACCAATTTGCAATCGAAATTATTTTACAAAACAAAAGAGAAGTACGAAAAAAGAACCTCAAAAAAATAGAGATGGTAGATTATCAAGTTGAGTCACGATATTGTTAAGTAAAACAACGAAAGTATCATGGTCATAAAAAAAGAATTCAAGTGTAAGATTTCACAAGAGTTTATAAAGATACAGGACTTACAGAAGATTTATTTTACCATTGTGTACATGTATATATATTTTTCTTTTTTAAAAAATGATTGGAATGCAGTCATCATCTTTTGAATCTAAGTTGCCTTTATATCAAAAGAATAAATCTCTTGTGCTTTTACCGGTCATATAAACAAGAATGTTGCTCCGTTCATCAGATAGAAGTCGCTTGGATCGAGGAGTACTGGGGGGAAGACGACCTGTTAAAACACGTACAAAATTTTCCACTGTTACCTAGAATAAAAACAAAGATGACAATCAGTCAATGTTAGATTCCTCACAATGAGAAAAACAAAGAAATATACACATTACATGAAGTTTTATCTCATCTAGAGATAAGAAAAGTTGCAAATAAAACACAGAACCATTTTAATTGAATAAAGCATCAGAAATATACATAAAAAATAATTCAAGTTCCAAGAGCTGTTTGGACTATTGATGTCCTTCTTTTTGTGACTTTTGTTGTTACAACAATGTTTCGATAGGGCCATTCTACAATCTTCTCTACGTGCACAAGAAGAGAAGAGTTATCTTTACTGCATATGAGCTGTGCTCTTCAAAGAGACAATTATCCATCTCATATAACATCTGCAACATAAGAATAAGAAAACCAACCTCAGACACCAACTATATAACTACTGTAAACCTGACATATTTAAGAGGAGTGGCTGAAGAAATCCCAAGAATTTCTAAGCATTCCAACGTTGTTCTTAATAGTCCAACCACTCATCATAATGTCCTTAGAAAAATTGGTCCCTCATAAGAGAAATGGAATTCAAAAAATTGCATACATAACATCCCATAGAAATGTGGAAAAGAATAGGGAGAAACTAGCTGATCCCTTGTGGAACATAGGAGAGCAATATCCGAAGGTGAAGGAGAAGAATCTGGTATGGTATACCTCGAGAAAGATGGGATCAAACTATTCTCTCTGAGGAAAGGTCAAGGTTGTGGATAGGGAGCATCCGGGAGGGGGGAAGACTGAAAGAAGCTGCATATATTAGCGTTGAAGATAAATGTATGTCAATCCAATGTGGATTTCTTAGCAAAGAAAGGGTTGAAGAGCAACCCTATGAATAGATTATGGAATCACCAGTGTGACACATTACTGTGGTTGGCTATATTTTCTGGTTTACTCTATCAAAAAAAAAAACAAAACAACCCATTCCACCTATTTTTATTCATATTGTACATCTGGAGAAGGTTGTAGAATGGATCAGCCAAAACGTTATGCAAACCTCAAAAGCAACAAAAAGAATGAAATCAGTAGTCTGAACAGTTTTTGAAATGATAATGACTCATTTCAAAATTACAGAAAGAGATTTTCAAAGTCATTAATGACTTTCATGGAAATCTTTAGTAATTAAGTAATGACTTGATGACAATACTATGATAATTTCAATTAACATTTCAAGAACAAAGAAGCCATACCTCATATCCACGATAGTCAACCTCAACATCATCTCCATATACATTGATATATTGATTGGCATTGTTAAATACTGTTCCTAAAGATTAGAAAAAAAAAAGTTGATTTATAGCAGATAAAAATTTCTGCAAACGTCTGAATGAATCAATAGAAATACAAATACAAATGTAGATTTTCAAAACATTTTCACTACAGAAGGAAAATGAGATCAAGACGTACCCAAGCAAATTCCTGAAGTGACATTCATGACATGACAATGATTTTTCAAAAGATTAAGGATTAAAACCAGAGAAAAATAATGTAAAGTATTAAGAGGAGATTGGGAATTTATTGCCAGATCAAAATGGTACCTAGTAATTTCCAACCAGTCGAAGTGGCTTTCTTCTGGCAGCTCTGTCATAATCATCCACATGACAAAGTCATACTATTGCTATTTTCGGGATGATTTTAACACAACGTGCCATGTCTGCCACCTTGCAAGGAGGATTCTTCTAATTTTCCATTTCATCCAATAAAGATATTTCTTCTGAACAAGACATTCTGGTTTTTCTTTATTTTCATAACTAAGTAGTACAATAATGAAGTTAAAAAGTGAAAATGAAATTTACGATTTAAATGCTGTCTTGATGCCATACCATTATTGAATTGACCAATGATACATCCTCTTTTGTAACATGACAATCAGCTTTTGGAGAACAAGGTATTGTGAATTGATTCCCTTACTCATGTCTCGATATATTCTCTGGTATTTTTATCATAAACTGAGTAATTGTCAATGAGTATCTCTTTAATCATTGTTAGATCTGAATGAAATAATCATGTCTATTTACTTATGTTGCAGTTATCATTTGACTATGAAATTTTTCAACTATATTTAATGAAAAGATTCATTCTACCTGGATGAGGATTTCTTGGATTGCAGGCCATATCATCAGCCACCATCAAAATGATATGACTGAAAGAAAAATACATAAAGAAAATAATTTCAGTGACTTCACAGAAAATTACAATTCTAATGAAAATATAAGGAGATAGATCAATTTTAGGAAAAGAATCACAATGACTTGTGGCTGAGGTAGTTGTGCTTTTCCCATTGGTGTCAGTGGTTAGTGTTTGTACCAAAGATTTCAAGTGCCAATTTCCAAGACAGGCAAGCTTTCCCCTCTTAAAAGACTGCCACAAAACAATCTTCCTACACCTATTCTCTAAATCTGATCCTGTATTTTATTAAATTAGGCTTAGTAAATATCTAGAGCTAGAACATTTTTGCAACATATTGATTGACTACAAGACTTGTACTTGAAGAATGGATCGATAGGAACACAATCAATTAGTAAATGTGAATAAAATGTTTTGATCCAATTTGGGTCAGACTGTAGGAATAAACGTTTTTTTTACAAAATAAAAACAAAAGAGCCTTCTTCATTTTTTGACATATGTTGTATAATCATACTCAAACCAGACTAAAAGAAGGTTGGACTACAGGACTTGCACCTGTAGACTGGATTGATAGAAACATGGATAAATACTAAATTGGAATAAAACATTTACACAAAATATGCCAGATTAAAGTAAGTTCAGATTATACAACTCCTACCTGTATAAGAGTATAGAAACACAAACAAATAGTAAATTAGTTTGAAAGGTTTTGAAATTTAAAGAAAAAAAAAGTAAAATTCATCATAAACAACACAGTCGATAAATAAATCAATGGATAAATTAAAACAGTTCTCACCTGTCTGGAATTCCTAACCGTTTGACACTTCTGTATATAGACAAAACATTGGCAACATGTCGATAATTGAACCAAAATCTTGATGTGTCTACTAAAACAGCCCAATTATTTGTGTGCCCACTTTGGAAAAATTCATTGATTTTCTCCTGGAAAATATGAGTAAAATTATAATAAAGGGTCAAAATGAGAACTTTTGAGCAGTATCAAATAAGACAAACCAAAGAAAATTGCTAAGATTATTGTGAAAAAAAAATAAATAAATACCACACAAATATGACTAAGTGATGCTGATGATTGCCCTAGACTCTAAAATCCTTCTTTTATTAACTTATTTTAGTGTAAAATACTTTTTTATCACACAAACTTTCATTTGTTGCAGCAAAAAGTAAATACATAGTTTGAATTGGGTTCATTTTTTCATAAATAAATTGTGAAAAAATTGCCAATGGTTTAAATTTGATTTTTATGAATATTTCTATGTGTATAGGCAACACACTAGTTTGTCAATTGATTATGATACATAAAACTTTTTTGTTCTCTTCATAAATCTTATAAATAACATACATTGTAAGTACTAAATCTTATTGTAAATAAATAGTACTTTTACAATAGATGCTTTTATTTTCATAAATAATAAACATATCAAATTAATTTTAGAAAAAAGTCAGCTGGTGTTTTTGTCAATGATTAACTACCAAACAAGGACCCTTGATATGTCATCCTTTGATCTGCAGGCAATTCTGAATTAGCCAATTGGATTCAAGCAAATGAACTTTCAGAAATCTGAGATTCGGGAAATCGAATGCCAACCATCAAGTTGTACAGGAGCAGGTGAAAAGAAATTCTCTAATGGAAATTTTATCATCTATTGGTCGATTGCAGTCAAAATGGCTTTACTTTGGACCATACAACGGTAGAATTTGACGGCTTTGTTAAAATTTAATGTAGGCACTAATTTCTATCAGTGTTTTGGTATGGCCTTGATAGACCTATGCAGGAAATCCATTGGTATGTTGGCTATAACATGTCAAATGCCCTTCTCCAGAGTTTGTGGTTTGGTGTGGGACATCTCACCCTTTGCCATCCCCACAGGAAGTCTTTCTTTTCTAATACATAGTCAATTCTCACCCAGTTTAGTTGAAAGCCAGTATTTCAAATACTGATTTTAGTGGCAGGAAAGCTGTCTCTACCAGGAAAAATAGCACAACACAATCTTCCAACAAATATTTCATAATATTTCAATTTGTGCGAGAGCCACACTAACCTAAGCTGAGTAAATATCTATCCATATATGTATTTTCGTAAAATGAGACAATATTACAATATTATTATTTTTGTGCTTCTCAGTTTTTTTTCATTTTTGTTTAGGGAGGGTAATGATTGTCTCCCCTTAACTTCAAATTCAAAATCATTTCATGTACCCTAGATGTAAATCACGCAAAAAAGTTCAAATTGAACAATAAACAAACACTAAATGAGAAACGTAGCAAGCTGAAATTGTAATAATACAGAAAAAATTGAAGATGGGGACTGATTTATGATTATCAAATAAAAGAGACCATAAGTTGAAAAGAAAAAAGAAAAGAATCACTTGACAAAAAAATGGAAAAAATCATACACTAGTCGGAGTGATGATGATAAATAATAAAATATTTTTCATTCAAAAGTGAAATTTAAGAAATATACTTATCAAACTCCATGGAACTGATTAGTTTTATTTTGATAAAAATCATACAACCATACTTCATAATAACTCAAATGAATGATGAAAATTGATCTGATAAAGTGAACTATCAAATGTTTTTAATGCAAATTGAATTGATGAAGACGTATTTGTGTGAGGTACCCAAGTTAACGAAACTTCATACCCATTACTGTCCCGTCAGTCTTGAACTTGAGAATACGAAAAAAGCAATACTTGGAGGTTCATATGATAGAATTTAAACAGAAAAAAACTATTTTTAATGAAGGTAAACAACTTTAAATCAAACACAAACATCAGCGGCTCTATCAGTAATATACAAATAATTTTTACATCAGAATTTTCCCCCATCTTTCTTCTTTCTAATGACATAAAGATTATGACAATCAAATTAGGGTTTTTAAATAATATAGAATTATTTTTCTCATAGGGTCGGCTCATCTCTCCCACACAACAGTGTTTTCTTTTTCCATTAGTTAACAACTCTACTCTATAATAGGAATATAGTATATTCCTTACTTTAAACAGGATAATCTCGTGAAATAGACAAAAATAATTTCGGCTGTTGACAGAATTATTTGAGATTTTTACCCGAATTTTTAATAGTTATTTCATCAAACAAAATCAAGAGATATTTCATGTCCACCGTAAACAGTAAGAAAAGGAAATTTATATTTGATTTTCCTAAAGATGGATAGAATAAACATAGACTTTATGATAGTTAATCTATATACAATATAAACTATAATCTCACCTCATTTGCATAAG
The DNA here is from genome assembly GCA_963457665.1 of Thysanoteuthis rhombus. Classification (NCBI taxonomy): domain Eukaryota; kingdom Metazoa; phylum Mollusca; class Cephalopoda; order Oegopsida; family Thysanoteuthidae; genus Thysanoteuthis; species Thysanoteuthis major. Next base: position 66,796,153 of record OY735206.1, read on the forward strand.
AATATATGTCGGTGGATAATTGTATGATAAATAATTGTAAAATAATCCGGAAAATAAAACTTCCAGCGCCGTGCGAATCCATGTTGAAATACTTCAACTTCGATAACACCGCCGGGATATGATTATTTATGGATGCACAATATGAGTAAAATTATGAAACTTACTTGACAAGTTGTTATTTTTATTTTATTTCATTTTATTTTTTTCAAGTTTTCAAACAAGTACTAGAGTTCGCATGTAACAAAAATCCACCTGACGCAGATTAGAAGAATAGACTGATCGAAATGTGGGTGAAAATCAGAAAGATAAATACAAACGCGCGTGCGCGTGCACGCACACACAATAACTCACATTAAATACTTTTTTTAAATATCCATCATAGTACCAAAAACCTTTGATTTCATGAAATCAAAGTTGAAATTGAAATTATAAAAACTTCATGGACTTGAAAATTTAGATCAAAATATTAATTTCTACAGAAATGGTATATTTCTCAATTGTGGATAACGGATAACTGAGTATTAATGTCAATTTATAATGTCAGAATGATCATTTTGATTCCACCCACCGAACCTAAATCAGGAAGAAGTAAAAGAAAAATGAGAAATGTAAGAGAAGAAACTGATAGCTCGATAGAAATTATAGCACTATTGTGCAACCGTAAACATAAATGCTTATGCCGTTGCCCAAATATTATTTTCGTATCTAAAGATTGAAAAATAATGCCATTTTGAAAAGATTGATAAAATGTATATTTCCTAGAGGAAAATAATTTCCAAAAGATCAATTGAATGAATTCCCTTCGATAAAATGAAATCACTTCGTGTTTTGAAGGTAAACGAAAATGTGAAGGTAAATCTAATCGTATTGGCCGTTGCTTTTAGCAACGAATAAACAATTTAAAAAAAACAGCGTCTAGTTTTAGTGTCGTATTTTTTCAGTAAAAAAATAGAACTAATTATTCTTGAAGATTTTTTTAAATGATTACAATATTCTGAAAAATATTGTGACTGATCGAAAGAGATGAAAAAAACATTCATCTGAAATAATCTGCAATATAGTAGATGACAAAATTATAGTTGCTCACCAAAACTGCAATAAACTAAGCATTCTCTACTGCGAATAACTAATATCTAGGCTGAGATTGAAAACATGAGGTGGTAACAGGAAAAAATCGACATTCAAAATAGAATTGTGGAATTATAACACACTACTAAGCTAAAAATATGTGCTCTCTGGGCGTTTATCCCCTGCTACATGGAGCCCAAGGACGTAAAAACCTCTAGTAGATCAATTATTCTCTCAGAGAATTACCCCTATTGATTACTGAGGTGGGAATAACATAGGCACTACTATCTATATTAAACATGCTTCTAAAAATGAATGCAATAGTATTATAGTTACATTGTAAATAGACCCCGCTTCTCTAAAACCTAAAGAGAGGAGGTACTTTTGCTTCTACCATCCCACCTGGGTAGGTCAATCATCTTTGATGAAGAGGTTTGAAAGTTGGGACAGCAGTCAAAGATAATGGTGCTATACAATTCTTTTGTGTAACCATCCATATAAAAAGATGTTATTATTCTTCACTTGTAACAAGGTTGCTGCTAAGATTTATTCCGAACATATCTCCGTAATATCTCCTTTTGCCATCCCCTAGCAAAGTGGCTGCTTACGCCCTTGGTGGTGAAGTTCAAAAGAGTATTTAAACCTTAGTTTCATGGGGTTATAGTGAACATTTCTTGAGAAAGCAATAGAATTCAAAGTAAAGTAAGTAATTATTTTTTATGATTTTTCACCAGGGAAATCAATCTTTTCTTCCCAATTTAAATATTTTTTTATTCTCATTCGGTTTGAATATATAGTGAGGTGATTGTTACTTTTTCCACATTAAATTGAAAACAATTCTCCATTAGACTTCACTGTATCAAGCTTGTTTGAGGACCTCAGAACAGCATTTTTCCTGTACGAATTCTTTTTAAATTTCTGATCTCAGTTTGGGGGTTGGTGTTAAGGGTTAGTGCCAAGGTTCAATAGTTAGGGTTATATAAGTAAATCAATTGTGAATCAAGAAAATTTCAAAATTTGTGAAGAAAAAATTGTCTTTCTGAGGTCTCAAAACAAACATAGTGCAATGAAATTTAACACAGAAATGGTAACGATTGCCTATAGGGAATGTAAAAAAAATCTTGAATAATTATTTTCACTTGTTAATGAACTATACGGCCTTGTGTGATTTTAGTTATGTAAACAAAAAACTTATGATAACCATAACAATAACCGTTTTAGCTTTCTATGCTTTGAAATTCTGAACCTTACTTTTTGTTGAGTCTTACAAATATTTTTTTTGTTTGCAAAATCATGGAGCTCTTCAGAAATTATTGTCTATAACCATCTAGAGTGGAATATCCAAAGTCAATAACTGGTAATTTTTGCAATTTTCAGGGAGAAACTTTGTGACAGAGAGGTCAGGCTAATCTCCATTATTATAAGATAAGCCCAATATATGTACAACAAACACGTCAGTCATAAACAAACAACAATTGAAATCAAAAACTTAAAACTGGAGAAAGTTGACCACTACATCTACCAAGGACAACAAATCTCCATGAAATTCTAAAAAGAAGATGAATTCAAGCAAAGAATGACTCCAGGATGGCAAACCTTTGGCTGAGCAAGATCAACGTTCAAGGACAAGAAAATCCTATTAGTCCTAAAAGGAAGAGTAGACAACCAATGCATCCTTCTGATAGTCACTTACGGAGCTAACCAAATCACTAACCAAGAGACTGACCCTCAAACTGAGAACCATGCAACGTGCACATGAGAGAATCCTGCTGAAGATCACATGGATAGATCACAAGACAGCACAATATATTAGAGAAAAAATAAGAGTCCGAAACATCATGGAATCCATTAGAAAACTCAAATAGCAATGGGCTTATTATGTTACAAGAATGGTAGACAACTGCTGGACATCATAAATCACAAACTAGACAAGTTCAGAAAGTATTGGCTCCACAACGCCCATGATAGAGAGGTCTGACGAACCCTACGGAAGGCTCATATCCAACTACAAGTGACAAAAGACACACTTTCCCATGATGAAGTGAACAATAGTTACTGGAGCACTTGGACCACCCAGAGTTGGCACTAATCTCAATATCATAGTCTGGTCATGTTTTTTTCTTTGAACATCTTGAACAAGATTCATGCCTCAGTAGTGATGAGCATGCTCACAGCGATTCACTTTTGTGTTTTGTCCTCAATCCACAGGATTGGCATCATTGTGCTTTTTCTTTAATCTTGTAGCTTTCATTGAAACCAATCTTCCAACAGAAGAATTTGTTCTTCATTCTTCAGGGTCATCATGATTATTGAGTGCAACATGCCTTAATCACAAGCTGAAGAATTAAATGGTTTTCCAAATTTGTGTTATATGAAAATATTTTGTTTCACTTCCAAATCGATATGTCACCTTTGCCTTTTATTTCTGGTATCACAGAAATATTTTCAAATGAAAACTGAACAGAGAGATAACGCAAGAATATATAAAGAAAAAGCTGTAATATTATATGCCTTGCAGTGCAATCACTTTGTTTACAATACTAGAGACATGAGAATCATGTGATGTGTTTACTATGTCTGGTTACATTGGCCACGTCCCATTTTCTGATTAGGATATGTGAACACCATTATAACCTCATGGGATCCTGGACATATATATGTACATATATTTGTGTGTGTGTATTTTGGTGAGAAATGGCATTGGTGGATCAAGTTCAAACTCTGACAGAGAAAATAAAAATTATTTTAATTTTGATTTTATCTGCTTTCACATTAGACTTTCAAACCTTTCAGGAAACTTATAAGTTTTGAGTAATGTAACTGTAATGCTTCAAAACCTCCAGGAATTCTGTCAATTTTGAGAAAAGATTTATCAAAGGTTTTAGAGGTGGGGATTCTGTCTTCATTTCTCAATACTTGACTTTTGTTGAGCTAATGAAAGCACAATAAATATCGGCTACATAATCATTTTCTAGAAAAATTATAAAATTTTCAAGAATGTAGGGACCACTCAATTGATCAGTCGAACAAAAGTTGTACAAAATAGGCTCCAGAAGTTTCCCTTTAAATTGTAACAGAAAAGAATTCAAAAATTGATTTAAACAATACAGCGATGAATAAATGACTAATCAAAGGCTATGTTCCAGGAAGCAAAATGGGCTTCCGTTTGGGAGCCTACCTGTTCAAGATAAAAGGGAATCAACACATGTTACAAGTCAGTTTTAGTTCCTTCCTTTCAGTTCCAGTCAATCAGTCAGTCAATAGACAGACTCAACTCAACTACAGTCACACATAAGGAGAATATACTTCACTCCATACTTATCTGTGCAAACATAAACCTTCTGGGAGCGCTCTTCCTCTACTCAAATCTTCAAGAGTTTACAGATTTTGAATAATAATGAGACTACTATGCTCACACACGTAATCTGACATTACCTCTAAAAGACTTGCTAGCTCCACACACTGAAAGATTGGCCCTCAAACTGAGAATCATGCAATGTGCACAGGAGAAAATCATGACCGACATCACACGGAGAGATCACATGACAACGTATCATATCAGAAAGTTAACAAAAGTCAGAGATATCATTAAAAACCATTTGAAAAATTCAAATGGCAATGTGCCAGATATGCTGCTAGGATGTCAGGCAACCGCAGGACATCTCAAATCACGTGAATCTCCAGAGGTCATATGCAAAACTGTGACCAGCAAAAAAAAAAGATGGCATGATGAACTACACAAGTTTAGACAGAACTGGCTCTGTGGTGCCAATGATAGAGAGGTCTGGTAAATCTTGGGGAAGGTCTATGTGTAAGACAGATGTTAAAAAGCTGATGATGATGATGGTGATTGACCTTCACACACATACTGACATACACATCCCTGTATGAAACAGTGAACAGAGCATATATACAATTGATAATATTACAGACTCTATTTACAGACACACAATCTTACAAACCCTATTAGGAGATTTACCTCCGTCGTTCTGATACTTGAATAAAATTCATATTGTTATTAATATTCACGTCTTTGTTGAATGATTCATTGGACTTTAGGCATGCTTTATAAATATTTTGAAATGCACGTAGCCGTAGAGATACCAACAAGCTTGAAACAAAATGAGAAATTTCAGTCTCACCAACTGAAAAGAGTCGAAGAAAGTCAAAGAAACCAGACAAAATATGGGCTGGCTATAATATTGCATTAGTGATCAAGTAGTATTTCTTTGTGTGTTGGGTAATTTCATAAAAATCTGATGACCAACTTTTACAACAGACATCACTAACAGCATTAATTGTCCACTGACAAATTATTTCTCATTATCCAATTTTTGCCTGAAATGTCAGCTTTTGTTACAGCCAAAACCTTAGTGCTGATGTTTTTTTAATGAATCTTGACATTTGAAAACAAAAAAAGATCTTAAATATGCTTTTATTTGATATGTTGCCCGATTTATTCATTTTCTTTATTCTGACATATTTCTCGGTATTTAGTTGATAATGAGTAAGTAGCAAATTATTTTTGCTTGCAATCAAGGCAAATGCACATTGTAGAGCAGTGGTCTCCAACCGCAAGGTGATGAACCAGTACCAGGCTACAAAGCAGGTGCTACTGGGCCGCCATGAAAGAATATGATTTGACGATATTTCTCAGTAAAATGAAAAAAAAATTAGAAAAAGAAGATAATGAAGAAGGAAAGGAACTGATTCAAGAAATAAAAAGAACAGATAGAAAACGAATAAGAAGAAGAAGGAGAAGAAAAAGAAGAAGACAAAGAATCTAAAAAGAAAAGAAGTAAAACAATGATGAAAAAAAGAAAAATAAATAAAAGAGAAAAAATATAGGATGGAAAGAATAATTGCTAAGAAATAACAATGCCTTATCTCAAAAATTCAGACAGGCAAACAATTTTTATTTATTTATTTATAAGAATCTTATTTTAGATTTATCTATTACTTTTGTAAATTAGGTATCATATCCTAGACAATACTGGATCTCTGTGTGAACAAATATCATTGTTCTCTATCAAGGAATTGAATGAATTCCATACGAATTATATTGACTTTTTTTCAGTACAACTAAGAAGTTCATCTTTGATTAAGGATTAATATATTCAAGTCATAAAAATAAATTGTTATCTCTGATGGTAGAAAACATTTCAAAATTATTTATTGCCTCATAAAATCTGACCCTGATAATGCACTGTCTGCAGTTGAGGTGTAACATACTGACAGAAACAAATTCTGCCATTCTATGTTAAGCTGCTTCAAAGAATTTACAAGCTGCAGATGCACCCAGTGTGCAAAGTAACACATTCACATCTAGAAGGTCAGGAAAAAACAAAAAAGATGTATATCTGAGTTTATCAGAAGTATTCAACGTTGTATATCAATCTGGAATCTTGGTATTTAAGCATATTCACATTCAAATACTCATTGAGCTGATGTTACATTCTTTTAAAAAGACTAAAGAAAGGTGACTCTCAAGCCATGAATAGTCAACCCATACAGAGGTGTGGAACCTACAGATCTCACAACCAAAGGGGTTGCTCTGGGGACACAATATATCTGAAGAACCTTAAAAAATCTAATAAAAAAATCTTTGAAAATTTTCAAAATAATCTAAAAAATATCTAAAAAGCAATCTAAAAAAGATTAGCAAGGGGGTGCTGTTGGACTAGCACCACCATTGCTAAAACATAGATTAAGGATAAAAATCCTTATCCATTTTATTGTACTGTCATAATATGTAGGGTCTGGTCATAATAACTCTGTCTTTTATTGCACTATACATAAAATTCATACAATCAAAAATAACAGAATGACTCTTGTTTGGGATAAATAACAAGTTTATTTTGGTCTGTAACAATATGGGATAGCAGCATTACATAGCCAGAGGGAAAGGTGTTACTGTGGCCTGAGTGGTGGAAGGAGAGCTGGTTGAAAGTGATGAAAATACGGCAAGATCTTAACAACTCAATTAGTGAGTTGGCCTGATGGCTTTTCTTTGTGGTTTCTTGACTGTTTGCTTTGGTTGACAACGGGGTCAGTCCCCACAGTGGAGCGAAAAGAAAATTTGTAACATTTTCATTGGCTTGATATGTTCATGTGACCATAGCTACACCCTCTTCTCCAACTACATCCCATATGTCAACTCAAGTGTTTTGTATGTCACAAATTTGTTATCTATCCTATGCTCTCGGAGACTGATATATGTGGGAGGCACTTAATAACTGATTAATTAGAAACTACACTTGTCACAAGCAATTAGCGCTACATTGGCCATTGTCAAGTACACGTTTACTCATATTCAAGATATTAAGTGCTATTGTTGAGCAAAATAAAATAATGAACTTGAAAAAATTACCGAATGAATTTTAATAGACCAACGGTCGCTCTCACATGCACACCAAATTATATAACACATAATATTCTTAATATGATTGAATTCATGTAAGGGTCCGTTTCAGTTATTCATTCTTTTCTCAGCTCTTTTGGGATGGTAGACTCTTGGTTATTCTAGTTCCTAATTTCTTGAAACTTGCTTCATCACAAAACTTTTTTCCATGACACTGTTCATTAAAAGGATGAAAATGTACTTCTGTTGATGTTGGAAAGAAGGAATCTTCATATGTGATTTCAACTTGAACTCTGTTTCAGCTGAATTGGCCAATGTTATCAATCATTGTCTTGGTAATCTTTACAAGTCCCCCTTTTCTGTAAATTCATTACTTTTTTTAAAATTATCATTGTAATGAGCTGTGATTTAGACTATGCAGCTTTATCCATGGCATTCAGTAAAAATAACTGAAGGCACACTTTCAACTATATTGCATTAATTCAATTGTTGTCAGTATTTAGCTATAACAATTTTATGTTATTTGTTCTGTTGACAGAGCTTTAAAATTCTTGAAGATTAAGGATAACGTGCCTTCATGAATCTATAACTGGATAAAGAGCCATTTGAAACTGTAAAAGTTTATTTTTGTCTCTGATAATACAACCATCATTGTACCTCCATTTCTCACATGATTCAGGATATGAGCCACAATACTAAGTCATGATAGCTAGATTCAAAGACAATTATGAGAAGTCAGAATCAAAACCTAAGAGCAAACTTCAGGTACATTTGGTACAAGAATTGTCAACAACCATGGAATGTCAAAAAATCTAGGTTCAATTAATTGTAAGATTTTCATTGATTACATATCAAATTGTTGGCTGAGCAGTTGATTTATAATCATTGCAAAAGTTTCAAAAAGAGCACATCAAAACTATAAATGGTGGGTTCATAGTTCTGTGTACCCTTGGTATGTCAGTTGAATTGGGATTGTGACTATACAGCTTGTCAGGAAAGAAAATTAAGGTTTTCTGTCCAGGGGGAAATAGAAATATATGGTTATCTGAATGAAGACCAAGTAGTTCTAGCATTTATTCATTGAACTAAGGTTCCCAAGATATTTCATCAAGGCAACCTACTGGGTATGTAAAAACTAAAAATAGACAGTTTCTTCATTCTTCTGGTTGAAAAGAAATTCTTGCTTTCTTCTTATTGGAACATGCACCTTGCTTTTTTATTGACATTCTCATTTATATTTTTCATTTCAGTCCTTTAAAAGGGCCTTCTATGATACTTTACGCAGACTTTCTATCTTACTCTCTTGAACAGCCATCTTGGTGGTCTCACACATATCTGGTTTTCAAGACATTTTTTTCATTTTCTTCATCTTAGTCTCTTAGGGAACCCAATTGGCAAAGTCACTTATACCTTGTTTCAATGACATACTTTTCATCTTGGACCCTTGAACAGCTCTCTTGTTAGCCTTACACATATCTTTAAAACATTCTCTTCATCTTAGTCTTAATCTTGAAGATCACTGTTGGCAATTTCACCCATATCTTGTTTTTAATATGAAATCTCACTCATATTCTCCATCTTTCAAAGGGATGGCATATAATTTTGTTTATCTTTCTAAGTAGATTGTAACTTCTGGTAAATTAGCTTTTTTGACCAACTATCAAAATGTTACCTTTTTAAAATTTTCTGAAATAGGATCAAATACAAGATTCTGTTGGACATTCTCTAGAAAGGATACTTGATATAACAGATAAAGGAATGAGAACAACATACCCTTTGGATCAAATAAAGGGTTTTGTTGGACATTCTCTAGCAAGGATACTTGATATAACCAGTAAAAGAATGAGAACGACATAACCCTTGGATCAAATAAATCTGAAGTGAGACTTGTGTGCTCAATTGTAATGCCAGCAATTCTATACACATGGGAAACATGCAATCCCATAGCAAAGTTTCAGAAAAGAATTCAAGCCATGGGAATTAGATGCGACCGGAAAATCTTGGATATTTACAACACTGAAAAAAGTCAACAAGATAGAGCTGTGTGAAAAGATCAATGAAACCATTGGGCCTCATGATGACCTTCTCACTATTTTCAGAAAGCGGAAGCTGAAGTGGTACAAGCACAGGGCCAGGAAGGGAGGAAGACAAAAGAAAAAATGGTAGGACAACATCGAAACTGATCAGCTCAGAGAGCTTCAAGGGATAAGGACGGAAGGAGAGAAATTTGGTCGCTCAATTTGAAATTTGTTTGCTGCAGTTTTTAATTTGGCTGTTTCTTTTTTCAATTTGCTAGCTTTACTTTTTAATTTGCTAAGGAAAAGATATAGTATACTAATTATGAAACATATTTAGTCCTGTGCAAGAAAAAAGCCATTAGTAACTGCAACCATGCATGTGTTATGTAAACAACTAATTCCTATTCTCGTTCATAAATATTTAATCTTGTATTTTTTTCTTGTGTATACTTTTGATGCTTAGTAATTATTGATTCTGGGTGGCTACTGTACTATGATGGTGAACGAGTTCATCTTGCAGTACTGAGTTTAATTCTCATGGTATGTCCAAAATTATGGCCTTATGCCAGACTAAGCTAAGCTTTGTAAATAATTATATAAGTTTACCAAGCCGTTTTTTTAATCAATGATTTATATTGACCTATATTGGCAAATGTCTAGAAGAGGAATATCTTTAATTAGGAAAAGCAGAGGCTGCTTTGAAATCAATTCCTTACAACAGTGCAAATACTGCCTCATCATGAACCAAATATTATTTCTATTCTTTTTTCTTGTAAGCGTAATTTCTTTTATACCAATATCACTCCTCTTCAGGGTGCTATCATCTACAGTTATTGTATATCACAGCAGATAAGACAACATTTGAAGTATCCAAAATATACTCCCATATATATATATATATATATATATATATATATATATATATATATATATATATATATATATATGAGAGAGAGCTGACTACAACATCAAATGGTTTAATAAAACTAGCTGGTGGCCAATCTGTATTTGCCTAAAGTTTTTACAAATAATCATGCTAAGAAATATTTTAACTAGATCCATGTACTTGGATTAATTTTAGCTGACACAAGAGTAGGGCATCCTGTTAGAATTGAACTCACTACTGCAAATGGTCAATCAAGACCTATGCTGGTTACAGGCTGTTCTATCAAGTTATAAAGATAAGATTTAAACTAATTCATAACATCAATAAGACATGTTTAACTAGAATTTTCATTTTGTGCATTATTGTACTTATTTGTTCCTTTTAAAGAACGTGACATGATAAAAAGACAATAGTCAGGTATATAGAAAATTATTTATCTTACAGCTAAAAAAAAAAAAGGCATATCTTATTTAGTAAATCATTTCCTTCTAGTATTAGTATTTTAATCTCAAAGTAAATATGGTGAAACACGCAGCCGGGGAAGTAAAGGAGGAAACCGTGACGAAATTTGACTTTGAATCATTTTTTTTTAATTTTCCAGCTCAGTCCAGCCTGAGATCTTGTTTGCTTTCTGTTACAACGCCACTTGTCCGTCAACCACCTTTAACAACTCAACTACCTTTTCACCAACTTCGACACGTGATGCAAATTCTGTTTCTCGACCAATTGTCTCTGTTTTTGCGATGACATCTTTCAAGCATACTTATTAAGTAACAATTTCCTACTTTTTGGCGGGGAAATTTGATATTCACCTTCCAAAAAAATCCTTCATCCTTCACCCTTGCCAAGGTCAACTCAGTGTTGCCAACTCAAATTTGATTTTTCCCAACTAAAATTGCTTGGAGAATGAGCTAAAATCGGCTAAATCCTGTCCACTTTCAGCTAACTTTATGGCTAAAGATGTTTGTATTCATTCAAAGCCCAATTATCAAATGAAATGACTATATAAGACACCAGAACAAATAATTGATAAAAATTGTTCATCTATTTTTATTAAACTCACCAGATTTATAGAGAATCAGCAAAAAAGAAATTGTATACGACTCCAAAAATATTTTCAAAATGAAAATTTCGATCAAAATTCGGTTTTTCAATATTAATGAAAACTATGAAAAAATATTTTCCCAATGTAGTTTGATTCGCTTTAACTAACCCTCGAAAATAGCTAAAATCGGCTATATTTTGCACATTTTCAGCCAGCTTTATGGCTAAAAATATAAAATATATCTCTTGAGTTAGCTATAAAATGAATTAAATCGTTTAATTTTTTTCTAAATGGCCAGATTTTCGGCTATCTGTTCATGCAGTTTTTTGCCAAATAGGGTGAAAGTTGGTTATATCTAGCCGAAAAATGGCTGGTTTAGCATCCCAGGGTCAATTATGGAATAGGTGGTAGGATAGAGGGGCAGACTGAGTGGTTGTTCGTCAGTTGCTAGTACCGTTAACTACTGCCAGCATTACTTTACAGTACGTTTTTATCTGGCTGCTTACCTAGTATGTACCTCATCTTTTGACAGATACAGCTATGTTGTTACGAAAATGAGAAGGTTGTCATCAGTTGGTTGATTTCATGACATAAAAAGCATAATATTATGCACGAATTTGAAGATTTAAAAGAAAAAATGTTTGAAAGTCAAGTGTAGAGAAGTAAAACAATAAAAATATTTCATAGCTCAAAAAAAGAAATTCAGTTTTTGTTGGACTACTTAGGAGGACGTCGTCAAAAGATTCCTACGTTTTATTTGGATAGTTTTTTCGTGGTGCTCGAAAACAATAATGTTAATTTCTCTGCGAATAAATAGACAGACATTGGTCGACTTTTGAACCTAATGGTTCTATAGACCAATTTATTATTGCCAACGTAGTCACTAACTTGACTGTTACTTACATCGTGCTTAAAACTGAATTTACGATTTTTAAAAGCATTCATCATGTTCCGAGCCTCGTGCAAAGACAGATACGCACGCGTTGGTGCAACAGTCGTGACTGCATTTTTCTTCTTTCAAACTTGAAGTCAATTGCTTTTTAAAGGTTGTTTTCGTGTGTCAGCTGCAAGAAGGTTAGGATATTAATAATAATTAACCTCGCTAACGCGGCACAGAGTAGAAGTAAGCGTGTGTTTCTGTTTTTATTTATTTTCATATACATCACTGTGTGTGTATGTATGTGTGTGTGTGTGCAATATTGTGATTTGCTGATCAGTGGTACTCCAAGCGGGCGATGGATGACTACTGCTACTAAAACTCATTGGTTATATAAAGACTGCTACTGCCATAGTACCAACTTTAGGTACATCCCCACCCACAAGAAGAAGCAGCAACACGTGTAGGCACGTGCGTGCGTGCACCTATCATGACATTTAATAATAGGACAGGCACACTTCTTCTACCCACCTCGCACACCTTACTCTTCTTATAGCATTTTCTTCTTGGATTCCTTCTGTTTTTTTTTTTGTTTTGATTTGTTTTGTTTTTTTCATCTTGCTCTTTTTCTTGGATTTCTTCTGTTTATTTTTCATCTTCTTCCTCCTCTCCTTATCATCTATTAGAAAAAAAAGAGTAAAGAAAAGTGAGAAAGATAACTGATATACTTGCTTTACTCTCATTCAATGAGTGGGGGAACCATTCTCTTTGGGTTTTTTCTCTACGTCACTAGAAAGAAAGAAAGAAAGAAAGAAAGAAAGGTCAACTCTTTTTTTTCCCTTCCCTTTTTCAAGTGTTTTCCTTCTCTTCTCTCCATTTCTCTCTCCCTCTTGACTTACACACTGTCACTTCCATTTTTACATCGAACAAATACCATCACAAGAAAACCGTTATTACTGTCATATTTTTTTCTCTTTCTTTCTCTCCCCCCTCTTCTCCGTCTGTATCTTATTTTCCGCATGTCTTATACTAAACAGAAATTATACTTACCTTTAGACACTTACTAACACCTATACCCACCATCTCTAACTCATCTAATTTTGTTTTCTTTTCTTTTCTCCCATTCCCAGGCGTTACATTCATAAGCAGTTTGATTCGTGCGTCGGGGAAGACACGACTTGCTGTTTATCCATTTTTCTCTCTGGTGGTGTTCAACACCTCAGCTCCAGAGAATTGTTTTGTTACCTGTCGGCTTTTTTTTAAAAACCTACCTACACGTGAAAAGTTACGTGAGCGGTCAACTGGCCAGAGCTTTTTAAAAAATTAACTTGTTCAGCAGCTAACTCCAATCGTCAGTCATGCCAGTAAGTAACTAAAATCAACACTTTATATGTTTTTTTTTTCAATTTTTATTTGTCTTGTTCAGCTTATTCTTTCGCTGTAGAACAGGGGCCGCGGAACTTTCTGAAGGGTATTACACATTGTGTTGAATGATTTTACCCTCCAGATTTCGCAAGTAAACAAAAGCAGAAACAAACAAGATACCGTATTTAGCGGCATATAGGACACATAATTTACAATGATATTTAGACGACTAGCGTCTACTGTAATTTATCCAAACCTCTGAAATGTCCATTTTGAACTTTGGTAGACGGTCGTACCCCTAATGCCTGCACAGCATTGTGATATTTGCATATTTCTTACCTCTTTAAATGTGCGTCTTATATGCCGGCAAATACTGTATTCGCTCTTAAAACGAAAGATAAACTTATCTCAAGATCAAGAATTAAACAAGGGCTTCAAAAGCCACACTTGATAAGAATCTGAATAGCATGCATAATATGCAAAAAGGATTAAGAACTGAAGCATTTCATTCAAAACCTCCCCACTTCAGGTCTTAGAAAGAAAATGAGCTGTGGTGACATTCAATCCCCACATCACAAGGAACTCGTACGTATAGAATTATGTTCGAAATCGTCATAAGGCCCACATTTTCAGGGAACTTGACTCTGTGGGGATCGAATCACCACACCTGTGAATGGTCTGCGAGACAAGCTTGCTAACCATCGCTCTCCTACAGGCGCCCTGGTTGATGAGTTAACGGCGCAATAGCAACATTCAACCAGACGAATCAATTTACCGTGAATCATATTTGTGAATATGCATAATTTAAAACTTTTGACAACAGTTCATTTTAAGGTGACACTACCAAACATACCCTTCCTTCTCTGTCCCATACGTACTTTTTTTTACCTTTAAGACGCCTGCTGTAGAGCAATGGTTCAAGTAAAACTGGTGAAGTTGACCCTTGTTGTTGATGTTGGGATGAGTTCGATTGTCTTCTAGTGTTCATGATATTGTATCTTTGCACCAGACTGAGTTGAGCTTTGTAAATAAATATCTTCTTTTATTTCTTAGAAAAGAAATCAGCTTTTTTACGATTTTTAAAACAAAACAAACAATGCTTCGAAGAGACTCGCATTATGATGCCTGTCATTATTGTCAGAAATATTCTCATCCTGTTATTGTACTACTGTACCTTTATAGGATTTTATAATTCAATATTTTTATATACTCCATTTCATTTTCAAATTTCTAACCAGTAGTAGGGCTCTGGGCCCCTGATTTCAGATGAGGTGGTCCAGGTTCCATATGAACCTGGCGCAAAAAAGGCCCATAGGTAGATTCTCCAAGTCAAAGAGCTGAAGATTTTAGAGGGAGACTAAAAAGCTCAACCATCGTCTTTTGATTCATTTCTAATTGAAATATCAATGCTTTGCACGGTCTCGTTTTATTCTCTTGTTCAAGTTGTAAAATACAAGAACGGAAAAATGCTCTTACTTCGTAAATTTGAAAAAATATAAAACAAAGTAAAAAAAACAACAATTTGAATAAAGATCTATTCAAGTGTCTTTCGAAAATTATTTACTTGTTTATTCATTTTTGAAGTATCAAATATAAAGCTTGGTTTGAATGAATTAGCTTTTTGGGATTTTTTTCCCTATTGTACCAACATCTTTGAAGGTTTAAATCTACGAAGTCTGTGCAAAATTGACGCTTCACTTCACTGAGAAATAATTGAAAAAAAAAGTTTATCGTCCCTGTAAAAGAACAGAAAATCTTGCTAATACTCCATCTAAACTTACCTAACTCTAAAGAAACCACAAAGAAAGACAACAAAAGAAACAAACTGTAGCCAAAATCAAAGCCATGACGAAATTTGAAAACTCTTGGATGTCTCTTAGGGAACTCACAAAAACTAAATCATGGAATTAAACAATAATGAAACAAGGAAGGCCATAAAGCCCTAGTTTACTCACGCTGCAATTATAACCAAATTAAAATATTGAATGTTTGCGTGCAATGAATGTAAAAACGTATCTGATATATTTCAAAAATGAAATTTCAGTTTTACCATTCTTCAAAATTGACAGAATTGGGACCGAATATTTCTGATTTTGTGAATAACTTTTTAATTTTCACTCTTGCTCCAATATTTTTTTCGTATTATAAAAAACAACATTTAACCCAAATTCAGTCAGTTTTGAAGCTTAGCTGTAAAAGGGATGTTATAAATAATTTTGTTTAATTGTATCGATCAGGTACTTTTTGCACTCACTGTATCTTTAACACACATTACAGTCTTCCAGACCTTTTATTCACCTGACGCATGGTAATGAAAATCCAATATTTCTTTCAAGGAATGTCTGTTTTTGTGATCTTTTTATAGATTGCAATTGACACTAGTCACGACCAGGTGGATAAGATTTATAATTTTTTTCTCCACTGTTTAAAATTAAATAAATTTGGTGCCAAATATCTTGGAATCTAAAACATCAAGTTATGTCGTAATTAGTTTTATCTGATCATGTGAGTCAAATCGGATTATACTCTTAAAAAATTCAACAATTTTATTTTGATTGATTGAATCCTATAAATGAACCATGGAGTTATTACATTACTTCACTCAATCACTAATTTTTGATTCCATTCTCAACGAGTCCTCCAAATATTTCTTTCCTATTTCGGATTGATTAAAAATAAACACAATTCAACTCTTCACTGACTAGTTTCATGATCACTGCATTGTATTCTCATTGATTTTCAAAGCAAGTCTTAGCCGACAAGTTGGCTGCAAGTGTGTCAGAAGGAGACTACTCGTTCTGTTTCTAATTTATTTTCTATACCACACAGCGTTGCCAAATTAGTTTTCTGAAAATCGGACATAGATGTTCCAAAAATCGGACAAAACTGGGCAACCCTGGGCCAAATCGGTCAAATTCGGACAGAAAAAATTATTGTAGGTTTAAAATAGCTAAGAGTGGCTAGATTTGTTTATTTTGTAGCTAACTTTGGTTAAAAAATGTGTTAATTTTACAACGTATTGATCAGTAGCTAAAAGTGGCTAGATTTATATATTTTTCAATTTTCAAGAATTTCTAGCTAACTTTGGTCAAAAAGTATTATTATACAATGTATTGATTAGATATTGACGCAATAGAATGAATAGCTGAAAGTCGTTAATTTTTTTTTTCAGCCAACTTCAGTTAGAAAAGTATAATTATACGATGTATTGATCAGATATTAACAGAATAATGAATATAAATCTCTAAAATTGTTAGGTACTCGAAAAAATATATTAGCCACATTTTATTACTTTGGTAAATGGGAATAAGAAGCGAAAAAAAAATATCAATTTTTAGATTATATGAGCAGTGAAAGTATACAATATAATTTTTAAATAATGTATCTATAACTTTAAAAATAGATCTCACATGAAGACTGCTAATTTTAGACATGTTCTTGATTATCTTTTCCCCTGACCATTCCCTTTAATCATTAGGTCCCATGATGGGCTGTAAATTTTTAGCAACAATACAACTACAAAGAAAAAAGACAGCAAGCTGGACCGAACTTGTTACATTCAATAGAGTGAACATTGTGCGTGTGTTCGTATGTCTGTAATTTTTTTTTTATTTCGAAAAAGCAAGATATATTTTTTTCATTTAGTGCGATGGTTTGAAAATCAAGACTAAAATTTGGATATCTGATTAAAAAAAAAATCTGATATATAAAGCGCAAAATGGACAGGATGTTTGAAATCGGACATATCTGGCAACTCAGATATCACAATTAACACCAATGATCTTCTCATTTGGGTACTCTGACTTTTATTAGTATTTGACTAATAAGTAGAAGCAAGTCACTTGCTTTGATTTAAATTCATTTATTTATTCTTAAACTCTGGGAAGTCTTTTCACAAGGAGTGATATACCGTAAGAGGCCTTCCTACCAAAAACAGGCATGTTCTTTAAATGTTCATCTAACATTTGCACACAACTGTTCACAAACGTAAACACACATGGGTGAAGGGAATACCGTTTGTTTGCAATCGTTCCACGAACAGTTGAAACAGTTTAATGTTATACAACAGTAACTGACAGTTGGTGAACATTTGCTCAAGTCTTGTGTCCAAATGTTAATTGGATGTTTGTACATGAACAAAGCAAGTACAGTTAAGCCACCCTTTCAAATCACAACGAGAAAAAATTTCTTTGTCTTACATAAAATCTTTTATTTGCAACCAATAATGAATTTAGTATGTCAACATTGCTAACAACTGTGCTTATGCATATGGTGTTACAACTCTGGTTCATGTCACAACACAGTCTGAAAGAGAAATCATGAACTTAATAATTTAAAACAGAAACAGTGAATAATTAAGGAGATAAATCAAGTGACTAAGATTAGAAAAGCAGCACTACACAACATAAAAACTATCACATTGACATAAACTGAAAATGATTCTCTCTTCTTCAAAGAAGAACTTTTTCACTTCTCTGAACATTTAAATTACCGTGAGATTGAAATGTTGTTTCTACCAACTATCTTTCTTCACTAATTTGTTGTTTGTAAAAAAAAAAAGTATATAGTCATTGTCAATTGCAATATCTTGGTTCTGATTTTCTGATTCAATTATGTCTTTCTTGCTTCATTTCTGTGAAGAGGACATTTGGAAACAAATTCACACGCTGTTGTAAACTAAGAATTCTGCTTGTAAAAATAGAATATATTGCTAATTCTAATAGGTAACTTATACACTAGAATATCAACAATTACTTATAACCCTAGTAGTCCAGTTGTAAAAACTGTTTAAGAAATCGATAATACATTGAAATAACAGTGTACATTGGGCTCATTTGATAAACTTCTCAGTACTAAATTTAGATTGCTATCTTATCTTTGGTAAATACGCTTGTTTAAGCTAATATAATGTACTCAATTGAGTATTCACATTTCTTTTTATTAGGATTATGAATTCAGATAAGATTAAATTATATTTAACAGGTGCATGCAGTGACATGGTTGAAAGCTTTTACACTTACCTCATAGCTATGTTCATTTCAATGAATTTGGTGGTATATAATCTTCTCACTTATCAGCTCTCTTGAATTTTTGATACACAAGACAGAAAAAAATGTTTAACCAAACAGACTAAATTTAAATACCAGAAAATGAGTTTCAACATTCAAAGAAAGAATAAAAACTCCAGACATCCTGCATGTTTGTATTGTTCATCTGTATTGCATCTAGTTACTTTCAGATAACTTTCATTGTTATGTGAACATTGTTTGCCATGCAGATGAATAGCAATGTCAACTTTTATTTTAAGCTGTCTCATCAAAAAGTTGTTCTCTTGTTTTATTTGTGTTAACAGTACATTCAGATTATTAATTACATTCAATTTAGCCAGTGTTCATTTGACATTTGCAAATGTGAAATAAACGATGGGGTTTTTGAATCCTTTTTGTGAAAATAATTTGAGACCATTTTCTTTGGGATCTTACAGTACATGTATCATTTTTTTCAGCACCATTTTGCATTTTTTACTGGAAAATGTTATACAAACAGATAGAAATGTTATTTACCCCTTTGCACATAGGCCAAATGTTGGAAAAACATATACATTTGGCTAATGGTTGCAAATGCTTGGTTCTGGATGGGTTATCTCCAAAACCTCTGTTCTCAGTCTTATTCTCTATCCACTATGCATTGATCATGAAGCAAGATAAATGTAATCATAGAATAAATTGATGACCTTTTCAGCTGAATTCTTGAGAGGAAGTATTATCATTCCATGAATTATTTGAATGAGTATCTTTGTTGTTTTGATCTCAATGTTTTAGCAGATATGATCTTTGGTCTTTCTGAGGTGTACATCTAATCTGAACTCTTGAGTGTCATTAGGTGTGTGTGTATGTGTGTGTGTGTACTTGGAGAAAAAACTTTTTTTTTTTTCTTTAGATTTCCATTGCCTTCAATACTCTTAAATACATTTTGTTCGGAAATTCTCTCTTGCATGCTATCATGTGCCATGCATATTGACAGCATCATCATCATCATGATGCAAAGCCAGAAATTTGAATTTAACATCAGTAACCAGGGCCAGTGCAAGGGTTTCATGTGCCCTAAGTGACTGCCTAGGTCACCAAATGGATGGACCATCCCCATCACCAACCATCCAATATTCTATACCTCTGATCAAGATAAAATGACTGGTTGGCCAGCATAAGATGCACCAACTTTGGATGGTTCTTGCATTCACTCATCCCTGTGTAAAAGGAAGAAAAAGCCAGAAAGGTTGAAAAAGCATTCTTTCTTTTTTTTTTTTTTTTAGTTGTTTACTTATTTTTACACCCCCAGAATTTGCTATGTATGTAATCATGTTAATGAAAGTTTTGGTATATTTACTCAACTAGTTGAAATACCTGGCTTGATAGGCGGAATTGAATTAGCCATCCACAAAAGAAATCCTATAGATAAGCAGTGTAAAATCACAATTTCAATTAATTTCTTTTAATTTGTATGTCATTTTCAACAAAGTTCACTTACCAATTCATAATCGTTTCATAAACAAAAAAGTGATACTGTTTTAAGTTGAAATTTTCAAACTGGTTTTTATCCTCGGCAACTCACTACTGATTTTTGTTTCTTTTGACTGCAAAAAAGATTGATAAATGTACTGGTTGATAGATAGAAATCAGATTGTTTTGTTTTTTTGATAGTTTTTTTATATGTGCAATAAACACCTCATCCACTCCACTTATGAAATTTTAAAACACTGCTATTCTGTGTATTCATATCTTTGATCAAGGGGAGGAGAGTAGGAGCTGATGTCTTTTGAGAGAGGTGGAGTAAGAGAGATAAAACATAACCTACTCTTCAAGTATAAGACTAAATTTCAATCATCAGTCAACAGATTAGAAGCAATGCAGTAGCCACAAAAAATGTGACCATTTTTATGAGGTTGAATTGGAAATTGAAGTCCCCGCCTCAAACATATTTTGAAAGTGATTTTTAAAATCTAACTTGTCTATGATTCCCCGGAGTGCCTACAGAAAATTTCATGGAGCTATGGTGAGTGGCTTTTGCAATAGGCTGTCTCATACAAACAGATAGATGGACCAACATTTGGTTAATTATAGTGAGATATATAGCCACCTTTGCCTAAAAATAGATCATTGTAGCCTAGGTACTTCATTTTCATCACAAACATGACATAGAGTGAGTCCTTAGTATGCCAAGATGACAAAAAATTTAGAATAGGTGAAAAAAGCAAGTTTTAAAAAAATGAAACAAACATTTTTAGGTGTTCAGTGGAGTACACACTTGAATTTTCTAGACTCCAAGTCAACATATGTAACTAAGAGCTGCTGGATAAGCTGACTGACGATTAGAATGGGAAGAACTCACAAATGGCAATTTGCTTGATCTAACTGGTGTTGTCGAGTGTGATTCAATATGACTTGAATAGATATATTAAAGGATTTTTTTCTCTCTGTCTCTGTCTCTGTCTCTGTGTGTGTGTCTCTCTCTCTCTCTCTCTATATATATATATATATATATATATATATATATATAGTTTTCAAAGATGCCTGAACATTAATTTCTTGTTTTTCAGAAGAAAAAAATGAATTTGTAACTAAAACATTAATGAAGTTTTACAAGAGCAGAATGCATTTTATTTTTTTTTTGTAAAGTTTTGAATAAATGTTTTGTGTTAAAAGAATTGTCTTTCCATCTTTGTATCATTTTTATGATGATTATTGTTTAAAAGTAGGATGAATCTGTTTCCATTCTATGTTGCTGAAATTGTTCTGATTTTTTTTTTTTTTGGATGAATTGGTAAGACAGAAAAAATAGCTAAGACTAAGAACCAACACCCCCTCCCATTTTGTTGGCTCTGTTACTCTAGACTTTACTAATTCCCGTATCTCAACTTAACTATTATCACAGTGATACAAGGTTAGATAAAGCAGTATATACGGTTGGCATGATTGGACACACCAACATGCAACTTGGGAGACTGACTGGTGTCAGTTTTGGTAATGGATGTGGCAGAATCAGAAGTAAAAATAAGGATTGTAATTTTTATTTGAAAAAAATTAAAAGTCAAACTCTATACCGACACACATGCACACACACATACACACACACTATTTATAAATCAAAAATGATTAATTGAGTTAATCAAGCATCCTTTAGAAACAAGTGAAAAAAGATGAATTTCAAAGAAATGAAACATCAGTTTTTAGAGGGATTGCACATGTAAGTATTCAAGGCTTTATACAAAAAGATGTGAACAGGAGAATTGAAATAAATATGGATGGATAGACAAGTAAAAAGGGAAGAATACCTGGCTATCATATTGTTTTTTGTTGTTGGGTTTGATCAGTGATCATGGCTACAATGAAAGGGAGGATGTGTGACCCTAGTGGAGCCAAGCTTGCTTTTATTTTATTTTCTCATCCAATCCTTTACCCAATCAGGAAAAGAAAACCCTGACAACTTCTTTTCAGAATCAACCTTAATTTTTTTATGTTTGTTTGTGAGTTGTTCCAGTTTGATGACAATAGAAATATCCACACTGGATGGCACTTCAAATTAACAGAAACTGTATGAATCTGAGAACATCTAGAGAATCTATCTGCCAAAATATTGTAACAAAAACAACAAAGATAAAGATGCTCATCCAAATAAGTAGATGGAATGATTAGGTGATTTTTCTTTAAAGTCAGAAAGAAAACATTTTTTGAATGCGTTCTTCTGAAACTTGAGGTATTCGAATAGATTTCAGTCAATAGAATGAATCTATAATGATAATGAAGAAACACTTCTCAAAAAAGATTGTTGATCATGGAGTCTTTCCCAGTATACTCCTCTTTTTCTCATACTGGTATAGTAGTTGTTAATATAACTGTTTCTTTTTGCTTTTTCAAAAATTTGATGACATTGTCTCAGTTCATGAAACATCTTCACATTATCATGTGAAAAGAAACTTTACCCCAAAAGGATCCTTGAATATGTGAATGGATACCTCATTTTATAGCAAAATTTGATTGTTGTTTTTTCCTCTAATGTCTTCGTTATATCAGGTTGATTTTTTTCTTTTATTTGTCAATTATTCATTGAAAGTATTATGTTTGTCAAGTAATTTTTATAGTTATATGATACAGTAATATGACTAAGTCAGTATTGTGAACAAGTGATGAACTCAATAATTCAATGTACTGGATTAAAACCACTATTATTTTCAGAACATTCAATTATCACAAACATAATTCAAGTTAACTTCCAAGAAATATAACAATACTTAGAACATAACAACTGGATAATGTGATGTAACAACCAGCCATAGATATAGTTGTCAGACCTAATTATTGTCACAAAACAAGAAACCAATTATTCTATTCCTTTTTGAAAGAGTTTGGGATTCTGGATTAAACAAAAATCAACAAAGTCAATGCCTAACTCAAAGCTCTATCAACATGAAATCTTGATGAGCAAGTGAATGGAATATGGTATATTTTGTCTATTATGAGCTATTAAAATTAGACCATCACAGGAGATATCCATTGTCGAGAATGAGTAAGGTAAGATATACATGAAAACCTCCCACATTGACCAACAGAAAGTGTGTCATTCATCAAAATGACAATGCAAGCTGATATTCAATAAAATAATCCCAGGAGAGCATAAAATCATTAGCTTGACCAGCTGAGCATCTTGAGATTTCCATTTAAACAGATAACTGGAACACTTCTTTGTTGCAAAACTTTGAAAGTAAGAATGAAATTACTTCAGTACTATGAAAATTCTTGTCCAGAATCCCAGATTCTTTCAATAAAGAATTAAAGGATTCACATTGGGCTTTTGTCATCACTAATAATGATTAATGAGGATTAAGTTCTTGACAAATAAACTTAATGTTTGTTACATTTGATGAGTTTTTTTATTCAGTCTCCAAAAATGCATTACTTCCGAATGGCCGGATTCAATATTTTAAGTGATTATCGAGATATCAAACACCAATTTACCCCATATCTCCATAATCACTTAAAATTGATACCTGATGATATCTCCCCAATCACTTGAAATCACTTATTGTAGTTTATTTGATAATTAGCCATTTTAGATGTTTACCAAATGTTGCCTTGTGCTAGACTAGGCTAATATTTTGAGCCACTTGATACAGAGCGATAGTAAGCAAGCTAGCTGAGCAGATAATCACTACTACAGGGAGCTTGACTGCCTGTGAGATGTGTGTTCAAACCTAGGATTTTAAAGGTTTATCTTTTAAGGTTGGCAGGCTCACCAAATTTGAAGATTGGCATAACACGATTTTCCTACCCCATATCCTCGTATTTGTAAATATCAATACCCGTGAAGCTTTTATTTTATTTATTTTTTTCTTTCAATAAAACATTTCACAAATATGTGTTCTCCATTTGAATGCTTGAATAATGTTGAAGTTTTCAACTGTATAACTAGGGTTTTCATGAAAAAAACCATACAACCTGTTTGCCTTTTGGTGTCAGGTTTGTTAAAATCAAATGAACAATCATATTTGAATTATCCTGATCTTGGTCTAGATATGGTGGAGGCCCAAGAGATATTGTAAACAAATCAGAGTTCTAATTCTGGCTAGGCCTCTTGGCATTCACTTCACGCTCATACCCATAAGAATCTACGTCTCACTCTCTCTCTATTCTTTCCCATCACCAGATATCTAAGATAAAAAATGTTTTGTCACTGGCATGTCATGATTGAAAAAAAGAATGGTTTAGTGAGCAGTTGTGCAACCACTCTCCTATATACTTTACTGTTCTATCAGTGGCAGGAAAAGCTGTTACTCAACCTTGACAGAGGCTAAACATCTTGAGATTTTTATCTTAGTTTTGAATCAATTTCATTTTTCATAATTGAGTTAGTATGAAAGTTTTCCCCTGCTTGACATCTCTAATTGGTTAATTTTCATTTTTTTGCTCTACCACCAAGCCAATTCATTTAATGCTGTTTTAGTAAACTTCAGTGAGGATCTTATATTTCTATCTTTGTTTTGTGATCATAAGTAACCCAAGTTTGAAATCTTTCTCCTGTGTTAGATAATGTTGAGATCTCACTAGCCTGGTATAGAGACCTTTGAATATTCTGCCCTTTTCTCTGCCAATTATGTCTTACTTGTAAATCAAATCTGAATAAATTGCATTGAACTGAAATGAGTATACGATGGAATTGTTTGAATTTTGAATAGTAACTTCTGCTGATACTTTTGGCTGTCATGTAAAGGGTTTGTATTGCATGTATTTTGAGAGAATAATGTGATCTATCTGCATTGTGATTCTTCTGGGTATAAGCCAGAATAGATAATCATCCATTTCTTTTCTCCTTGATTGAAGAGCTAATGTATAGTTTCCATATTGAATGACTTCCCTATAGAAAAGTGACTTTGAAAAAGGATATCACGAGCTATAGTATTTTGCTATAGAATGTGGGGTCCCTTCTCACTTTAGAAGGGGACATATTCTATGGGGAAATAGATCTACATAAATAATACAGAATGTGGAAATGAAGCCAAAATAAATTTTAGACCAGCATATACCCAAAAGGATCAGTGTCAGATAGATTATGTTATTCATCCTAAAATACAATATCAAAGGATTAAAATATACTTATGTCTATGTGGATTCAATAGCACAAGTAATTGGAGCTTAAAAATTCAGCGTAACAGTTGAGGTTAGTATCATTATATGTCATTCTATTTATATGTGTACTTTCAGAGTTATAACCGTGTCTGTTTAGGTATATAAACTTGGTCATATTTGGTGGCTGGGATTGTTGTGTATTTCTCATCAGCACCAGTAATTAATCTTTGAACCAAGGGAAAAGCTTGGATTTTTTTCCAAGTAGATCCTTCCTGCTTACAAGACATGTGCAACGCAATCCTTCTATCTTCACCCCCCCCTATAGATTTGTACTAGAATAAGCGAATCTGTCTTTATCAACTATGATTCAGTGATATAATTGACAAGTTTGTCTATCAATTTGGTATTAAGTACCTGGTCAGGTTACCTATACAAGAATTATGTCTGATTCATTCGAACAAAATTGATGGCCGCTTTGCATTGCATTTGTGCGATCATTTTTTACTCATAGTTCCATTCTATTTATGTGTACATATATCATTTCAAAGCTCTGCGTCTCCTCTTGCGGGTGTTGTTTTTCAATTTTTTGATTACTCTTATTCTTTTGTCTTTTCACTGAAGCAGGGCTATGAAGCAAAGATGAATAGTCATGATTTTCTCGTTATTATGCTTCATGAGTTCAAACTCGGCCATAGTGCTGCTGAAGCCTCCCGTAACATCACCAGAGCTTGGGGGCCAAAGTCAGCTTCAGAACAGACCATACATCATTGGTTCCAAAAATTTACTTCTGGTGATCTGGATCTCCGAGACAAGCCTGTATCTGGTCATAATTTGTCACTCCACAATCAAAAAGTGGGTACCCCATGATTTGACTGATGATCAGCAGCTTGCATGGTTTGACACTTGCTGCAATTTGCTTTTGTTGATCGTATGCTTACTGTTGAGGGAAAGTGGTTTAAGTATAATAACCGGAACAGTGGCTTTTTTTAGTCGACTAACTTGCTCTCCCGTTAACCTTCCCAAAACCAAATCTTAAGCCCTAAAAGATTCTCCTGGCTGTTTGGTGATGCTGTAATTGAGTAATCCATTACAGCCTCTTGCAACCTGGTCAGACCATCACAGCAAGGTTCTTCCGTCATGATTTTGAACTTATGCATCAAAAGTTGCAAACATTTTGGCCAGCATTGGTGAAGAGAAAGGGGCCTATCCTGCTGCAGGGTATGGCAAGATCTCATTTCGTAAATCACCTGGCAGAAACTGATGCAATAAGGTTTTAAGGTCCTGCCCCTCCCTACCTATTCACCTGACTGTCCCCGTACCAATGACCATTCTCCAGGCCTTTTATGCCTAGACACATCAACTGGTGCACACCAGTACGGACCAGGTTAAAATTTGCCTTCTGTCACCCCAGTTTTTATCTTGATGGAATAAATTCCCTACCAGATCATTGACAACGTTGTATCAATTCTAATGGTACTTATTTTGACTAATGAAGTTGTGTTTGAGCTAAATTATGAAATTTTGAAGTTTGTTGTTCAAAACAGCTACTTATTTTGATCCAACCTGATGTTACTTCTATTCTTAATTAACAGGCATAAATTTGTTCAAAAAATTTAGAAATTATTATCTCTAACAGTGTGTATGTGTGCGTGTATAGGCTCACTGTCCTAGCTTATATAGTTGTGTATATCTAGAATTTGAACCCTGATAAAATCAAAATATTGACTTTGGGCAGGCACTCCCTACTTTGAAGATAGGTGCTGCACCACCATTCTATCCGATTTCATTTTCTCTTGTACTGAACTAAAAACTAAGTTAAGTGAATATGATAAAGAATTAGTCTAAATTCCTTATAAGAAGCATTTTCTATTGTAAACAAATAATAAAGGATAGAGAAAATCAGATAAGCTATATGACCAAGTTTGACTTTGTCTACATATGGGTCTCCATAGCCAAATCAATAATGAGTATGTTTCAACTTCCCATGGAGATGAAACGCAGCACAAAGCCTTTTTTCAAATGTGGGAACTCAAGCACATTAGAAAATGGGTAGATGCAAGAATCTCCCAGTTTCATTCAAGTAGGCATGAGGATGTTCACTCGGATCCTATCCCTTTTTGTGCAATCAGGAGGTACTGCCTGGGAAATAGACCCATACTTATAATTGATTTCTGGCCAGGAATGACCCAAGATTTGGCAAGAAAAAAGCAACAAAAGTAAGATGAAAAAAAAACTTGTTTGAAATTGATAATCATAAGGAGGTTTAGGCATTAAGGCACTAAATCATTCCTGTGAGCAAAATATTCCAAAATAATGTTGGTTTATTCTTCTTGTACCTACTGGGCCAGGGACCCAATAACACAAATGACCATGCATAGAATAATAAAGAAGCTACTGGTAGGATTTGAACCTATTGTGATTTCATTCAGCCAAGTTAAGCCTCTTACAGGCACGTGGCATGGTACTCTAACAAACTAATCCACACTGACCCTGTATCCAAGCATCCTACTATAATTCACCAAATGTCTGTCTTTATGTGACAGCATAACTCAGAAACCACACTATATATCCCCATGAATTTCTCTTTGTGTACTAATGGGACCCCCAAGCATGTTTTTTTAGCAAGTTTTTTTGAAAATTCCAAAATAAAATAATAGTGTGGGGTTTGCATTTGCATTCACCCTAATAATGATAATAATGATCTGATTTCCATCTACATATATGATACTAGGAGTCTGATTTTGTTTATTTGTATGTGATCTAAGTAGAAAAATGGTGCATTGTAGCCAGAGGTAATGAATTAAGGTACCTCTAAAATGTACTAACTTGTAGAATGCAAAAAACTCTGATTTGCAATTGAATAGTTAAGGTTTGGGGTCCACGGTCTCTATCACCATTAATAATGATTCCCATATCTCCATCTATTTTTCGACCTATTTCATACTAAATGTCTGATTCTGTTTATCTATATATGATTTCTCTGTTGCTGAAATGGTGCATTGTAGCCCGAGGTATTGATTCAAGGTATCCCTTATAATAAAACACTTTACATTTTTCATTTTGGTAAATGGTCCAATTTAGGTTTTCTACAGGAGCTAACTGAAAACCTGCTAGTTTTAATAACTTTGGTGTTTCCAACTAATTTGAATCCATGTAAGTTATTTCAATCTTAACATAAGGCCTGCTTGTCGGCTGAGGTTGCATGTTTCTCACCAGTGCCACAGGTAAAACAAAACTAAAGGATGAAGTGTTGATTTTCAAGTTAGTAAGGTAAGTCCTCCCAGCTTGAAAGATTGGTGCAACACAATCTTCTTAACTTCAATGGTTGTTTTGACAAATATCATTGCTTTGTTATCAAACTTCTTCCTTGGAGTCGACTTTATTTTCCACTGGTAATGACATCAACAATAATCCTCACCAAAATTAGAATCCTTGAAATTAGGGTCACTAGGCACCCAACTTCTTTCCCCATATGCTATCATTCTATCTTCAGTTTATATCTAGAATTACCTCAAATTTTATCCAGATTTCCATGCCACTTATTCAGAAAAATATCTAGATACTACTTTATTCAGTCCTCTCTGATAACAAAATTTTAAGATCTTTTTCAGTTTAATGAAACGTTTTTTGTTTCTTTAAAATTTGACTTAGTTTCTGAAATAGTTGCATTTTTCTATCTGCATATGTGTTATCTGTACAGCCCAAACCGTTTATCGTTCAAACTTGAAATCTTTGCAAACACGCTCCTCTCAATGAGTAAGAGAAACGTTATGTTTTTTCGTTTTTTGAAAATTCAGCCTAGTGACTCAAATAATTGCATTTTTTAAAAATACATGTATGTGCCAAGTGTACATCCCTAGCTGTTCATTGTAGGAACTTGAAATGGTGCACACATTTCCCTCAATGAGTAGGGGAAAAGTAATGTCAATTTGGAGAAAAAACTAACTTGGGCTGTTGAGAGAGGGAGAGGGAGAGTTCTTGTTGTATATTGCCATCATTGTATACTGGATTTAACATTGGTTGGGTGTTAACAAGTTTGAACTAAGATAGAATGACTTATGAGTTCTACTTGAAATTAAGTTTTTGTTGGTAACATCAATGAAATATTTTCGCTTCAGTAAATGATTTGAATTCTTCTTCACCGTTGACAGACATGTCTTCATAGTCAGTGTCGTCTTGTTTGTTTTCATTATTCTGAGCCTCTAAAACTTCGGAGGAGGTGATGTTCTGATGGTAGTAATGAGAGTGATAACCCAAAGTTTTGCATATTTTTAATTTCATGTGGTCACTTACATAAGGATTGAACTTTTAATGTAAATTCCTTCTACAATAATGAAAATGTGGTGGGAGTTTCCAATATACATTTTAAGAAATCCTTTGAAGAAAAAGAAAATCTTGTTTAGTCAGTCAGACAAACTTTTCAAATTTCAAATTATGACTTTGACAAATTCAATTTACTAAAATTGATTATAATCAAAAGAATATCTTTCTAATAAAATGATAATACTTAGTCCAGTTTAAAGTGTAAAACCTGTGTTTTTTTGTATCGTGGATGTTCATAATGTAAAATAGAAGGCTTATTCTTTCCCCTCCCCCTTTCTCTCTCAGATCAAAGCTTAACATGTATTCTTGATATTCATTAAGATGGAGAAAATAGAGGTTGGAAGATTGTTGACTCAATCTTCCAATTTAAGATGTCTACATTTCTTGGAAGAAATCCTCACTTTATATCTGGGCTTGAACACTGATCACTTGCCAATTAAGACACAAGTTATTTACTGAGCTTACCTTGGTTTAGTATTTGACCATAGTTATGGGGCATCCAGGAAGGATTGGACTTTCCACACTAGTGAGCTGGACTACAAAACGAGCTTGTTAACCATCAGAAGTACTATAGATGATTCAATTAGCATGGTCTGGCTCAATGCTTATTTGTGGGATATATGTTGCAATAGTCTTCCAAAAGAAGAGAGCCTGTGTGTCAGCAACTAAATCAATCATGACCCAGGCTATAAGTTACTGAGTTTAGTGAAGTTTGGCACAAGGCCACAGTGGTTTGAACCTACTCTACTAACAAACTTGTCTGGAAGATGAGCTCGTTAACCATTGTGCTACAGTAGATGCCTAGTATATATCTTTCTCAGTAAAAAAATAGTTGATATATCTTTGCATTTAGTGAAAATTTATGTGCACACTTTCAGATATATACATAACTGAAGTTAAATGACCAATACATTGAACAATTTTGAATTATGATGTAAACAGATGGATGTATTTTACTTAAATTGAGATATTTATGTGGAGTTGATGAGTTCTGTACTTACAGTGTTTGAACTAGATTTAGCTTGTGAATTGGCTCTCTTAGCTGACGGCTGACCCCACTAGATGAGTAAAGGTTGTATGTCACAGAGTTAAATTATTAAACTGACGTTTCTTCACATATCTTTCCTGTTGTGCCCTTTTAAATGCTAATTATCAAATATATCAAATTTACTGACCTGTTCTGGAAAATACCCTTCCACTTGAAGTTCAGCAAAATGAATTTGCATCTTCACATCTTTCTTCATAGCAACCAACTTCGGTTTCATGATCCTTTACAAAAATATATTATAGTCAAATAAATTTGAAAAAGAATAGCGATAGAATTCAGTGGCTCTCATTGGAGATCAAGTGACTGCAAGTCTCCTTAACACTCCAGTGCTCTCTTCTGTATTGTTGACTTGTTGTCAGGATAGTTTTAATTCTGAGAAGAACCAGATATTTTTCTAGCTTTTTACTATCTTTCAAATTTGCTTAATTTTCTGCTATAACAGACACCACTATCTGACGAATTTCCTTATTCTTGTTTATAATGACTAGATTTGGTCTCCTGGCCAGCACTTTTTATCTCTTTTCATCTCATTTAGTTAATAGTAATATTATCTTGAATTCTTATTTGTTATTGTCAACCACTATAGATTTTGACTAGTATTTCTTTCATCTTAATTCTAGTTGTTAATTTTAGATAATATTATTACAATTAATATTATTAGTGTACATGAAAACAAAAACATAAGATATGGTGCCGAACTATTAGGGGGAAAAATGAAAAATGGGTTTTTATAGTTAGATTTGATCTTCTACCAGCTGTAGGGCTCTCACAGTAGTAGAGCAACTGTCACAGTAAGATAGGCTTCCCGAAGTAAAAGGGGTGATAGTCTCACTGAGAGCTTTTTCTTTATTTTCGATCCAGGCTGCTTACTGATGGCCCTATGATGATAGTCTGATTAATTGGGATAAACAGCTACTAAAATTAAGAAAGAAAATACTAGTTAAGAATTAATAATGTTTGACTGATCTTTTCTCTGACCTTTGAATTAAATTGCACTGATCCCTCTTGAACAATGAAATTGTTTAAATATAGTCCAGATATAATTTAAAAGTCAAAAATAGATCAGCTGGAGCTGTGAAGAAAAGCAATTAACAAAAAATTGGAAATTTGTCAAAACTTTTAAACCATGTGTTGGTGATGTAGTAGTAGCAGGGAAGATGAAAGGGATTTTCAAGTGTTGGGGTGGTAGTGATTATAAAAAGGGGACTCACACATATAAAAAGCAAGTTCAGTACTTTCTCAAACTTAAAGCCCTATATTTTAAAAAGTGTGGTGTTGTCGCTGGTGAGTTAGTGTAACTTTACATTATTTTCAAAGTAGAGGAAAAAATTATACACAGGGATGACTCGAGACCTTTGGAGGTGAGTGTGAAAAGATCATGGTGCTCATGGAGGTACCCAACCTGGGGTCTATGGACCCCTGACAGTCTACAAAGGTATTGCTGGGGGTTCATGGAAAATTGGTACCTTGGAAAAACTTACATAAAAGATAGTTTTATCATGAAAATATTTGTGCCATTAGAAAAAGAAAAGATTGAAGAAAAATCTGATTCTTTTTCTCTAATGAAACTCTTAAAGATCAGAGATATTTTAGAAAACTGACCCTACCTGTAAACACGGCTCAAAATGGTCACTTGTAGAGAGATAAGAGGTGTCAGTTTCTGACCTCTTAAAAATCTGAAAAAAAAGTATTTTGCAAGTAATTTTCAGGTCAAGTTCCTTATCTCGAAATAGAAGAGATCCTTATAAAGCCATATTTTTCAGATACAGAAATTACTGTTTCAACTGAATCTGATCTTAGTATCTTGGATCTTTTTTTTTTCTCACATTTTTGAGAATTGGTAACTTTTCTGGGGGGGGGGGGGTGTTTAACAGCTCTAAATTTGTGATCAGTTTACAATGTATACATAATGTAAAACTGGACCCTCTGTTTGCTTCTATGTGATGTTCAATTTCTAATACAAATATCAACTAGACTGGACCCTGACTTCTTGACTGCCTTTTTATTTACTTTCCTCGATCGTCTTTGATATTCTTACAATGATTTTTGTGCTTTCATTAAAGTTTTTTTGGAGGTGAGTCACAAGGGGTTGCCCGAATCTGCATGTATGTCCATCCAGGAGTTCTTGACTTGTCTTTTTGTTTACTTTTGTTCACTTTTCTTTGATATTAATGATGAATTCTTTAGTGCTTTCATTGAGGTTTTTTTTTTTGGTGGGGGGGCACTGATGGTGCTGCCCAAATGTGCACATGTGTCTCCGTGGGAGTGTGTGTTAGTGGGGGGAGCCCAGAGAGGTGGGGGAGGTCATGAATTCTACTGATGTTCTTGTTAGGAATAACTTCTATTTTTTGAATAGGGCACTTAAAACGCCAGTAAAAAAAGTGGATGGGCCTAGGCTCCTACTTACCTCCCTCACTACCTTTTGGCCTTGAAAAGTGAAATAATCTATCTTTAATATCAGTGTGGATATGCACTGTGATTATTTGACAATTAGCCATTGTATGAAGTTGGTATTCACTAGATATATCATTCAGCACTGAAGGCATTGTAGTTTCAATTTTAAAGTTGTTTGGATCAGTGGTTATCAAGAAATTTGATAAAAAGAATACAAAATTACACATTATAGATCTTTTCTAAAAAATGATGTATCTATGTTGGTAATAGATCTGATTTTAAATCTAAAATATCTACATTAGAAACACTGCAGAGAAGTAACCAAAATACTCTGAAGCCATATTTTCGTATGATGGATGGAAAATTATTTTACATGACTATTATCACAGGCTGCTCTACATTCCATAAGTATGAACCTTTAGAATGGACACTGCCCTAGAAATAATAATGTTTTTAATTGAAGGCTGGAAAATAGATTGAATGAAAAAGCAACTAAAAGTATACATAGAATAATTCTACTGATTTATCCATACCCTTAATGAAAAGTTTGAAGCAAATACAAGCAGGCAGTTGGTTAATTCTTTGTGCAGTAACATGAAAATATCTACTAAACTTAACTTAGTTTGATACAGGGCTGCAATTCTGAGGCACATAGTAAGGATCAAACTCATTACAAAAGCAAGTAATTTGAGAATCTTCCTTGCTAACAATCAATCCAGAGTAATCTATCACATACCAGAACCCCAACATGTATGACTGACATGATCTTCTAGGAAGCATTACTCTTGAATGATATAAACATTGAATATTTTATTTGGCAGTTCATTTTTTTCATCAAATTTGGACATAGATTATTGTGAAGTAATGGTTAACAAGCTCGTCTCTTTGGTCTTCACTACTGAAGCAAGTTTGATCCTAGTTGAGTGCTCTAAATGTATGGCCCTGTGTTTTACCTTGCCAAGCTTAGTAAATATTAGGTGAGTGCAAACGTTTCCAGCCCTGGTTTTCTACTGTGTTTTCCATCTCCAGTTTTCAAAAAGCCTAATACTTTGGTGTCTCACAATGGTTAGAAAGCTTGTCTGATGCGGTGATTTTGATTCTGAGTTCTTATCAATTTATACTAAACTATGCAAACAAGCTTGCCAAATAAACCATTACTACCGTAGAAAATTTAATCGTCACTGGGCTCTCCATATAGAAACCTTTATACCAGGTAGAGGTATTCAGCATAACTATGAGGCAAGTTATTCTCCATAAACAAATTGATATTCAATCAAGAATAATACAATCTTGCATCATTTCTAACTTGAATAAGTTAATACTTATTTTAAACTTTCAAGTAAATTTAAGAAGTTTTATTTTGTTGCAGAATTGGACCAATTGTTTGCTTTAAACAATATTTTCTCCTAAATTCAGCTTAGTATGGTACAAAGCCACTAGTGCATCAAGTCACTACCCTGACAGCTGCAAGCTTACCTTACTAACCTCTATTCCATGATGATGTACCCATATTTTATTTTAGTTTTAACCTATTTATGCCTAAAGTCAGGTGTTGGTATGATTAGATAATTGGGATGAATGAAAATATATCAGTATTTTTGTCAAGGCAAATTTATTCCTAAGAAAAAACTTGAAAGCATGTTTCTTATCTTGAGAGCATTCATATGTAATTTGATCTGCTCACTTCCATAAGTAACCTATATGTTTTTTGGCAATTTTTTAGGATGGGATAAATATTGGCCTAAAGGCATATCTGGGTTAATGTCAATGACACTCTGACACTTTACCCTCAATTGAACAGTTGATTTGGGATCGAACCGAAGTGTGAGTGACCTCAATCTTTTTTTATCTGAATGCATTCGTATCAATCAATATGATGATTTTCCAAATAAATCTTTGGAAGGATGCAATTAATAATGCTTAGTGAAGATGCTGACCTTCGAGTTAATTATAGAACAGATCTGTATACATTCAGCAAAAACGACATATGAAAGAATCTGCTACAACAGCAAACCTAAACAGACAGTTCAACCCTCTCTGTTTTATGCTTTTCTATTATCTTATTCTATCTTGATATTTAAGAAGCTCAGCTTAGAATGGCACAAGGCCAAGTGGAGGGAAGGAAGCAAGGAAGATTTGTAGTGCAAAGTTCTGCTTGCTTCGAGAATCATTGTTTAAAATCCTGGTTTTCACCCAAGCTAGAACACCGATCACTAGTGGAAATATGCAACTACTTCAGCCAACAAACAGATGAAAAAGTATGTATATTTACCAAGCTTAGCACTATGACCAAATGGAAGAAATTGTCAGAAGATTATTGTACACTAGTCTTCCAAATGGGGAGCATTTGAAATCCTAACTCTTTACCTGAGCTTGAGTGCTGATCTTGGGTCCCCCAGTAGGATATACATATACATTTCAGCTTTATGGTAGGCTTATTTTTTCTTTAATCAAATGCCAGGCTAAATGCTGACTGCATAGAGATTGGCTAACAAATCTTGGTGATTACAGGAAGTGGGGTCCCAGTGGATCAGAAAAAATTAGTTGTAGGTTGAAGCAAATTTTATTAATATTTGGTAAAAAAAACAAAAAACTCTGTTGGCAGTGAAATATATCATGAAGATGAGTAATATCTCTTCAAATCAGTAGCTGGCAGGCACTTGTTTTTTTAACTTAATTTCTGATCCACTGTGTCTCAGCACTAGTACACAGTGAATCAACATAAAGAAGGGAAACCAGCCACACATTTTATGAAAATATTGTTATGTTATGGACTATATTGCTAAAGTGATCATAAAAATGTCTCAAAAATTTATTGGCATAAGTTAGCCATACTAAAGGAGAAGCAATAGAGAGTTTCCCTTTATACTTTTCCATGCATTGCATTGTGATTTAAATAGTGATATTACAAACATGAAAAGAAAACATTCCGTCCTTTATTAGATAAGTAGTGAAAATTTACTAAAATCCAATTGATAGTTGATGTTATGTATTTAAAAAAAATCTAGATATGTTGAGGTTATGGTAAATTTCCTTAAGAAAAATTGCTGCAACAGCAGATGCCTACTTTGTTTATTCACAAAATTTTTTATTTGAAAAAAAAAATATCTTCAATTTGATAAAGTGCACATACAATTTTTTCTAAGACTTTCCTCCAATCTTTGTTCTTACTAATGAGATAAAGATTCTGATGATAGAATTAGATTTTATACAATTTTTAAGTTTTTTTTGTTTTTTTTTATATATGGTCAACTATCCACTGCTAAGTATGCCACTGGAATCAGCAGAGATGTCATTCTAAAAATGCATCTCTGTTTCATGCTTTTGCTGTGTTGGTAGGTTAAGACTTGAACCTTTTAGGATATATTTTTATTGGAATTTATCATGTACTTTTTCTTCCCATCTTGGAAATACTCTAAAATAAATTAGCTGTTATTGAGCATGAATAAGCAAACAAATTTTTTCTATGTTTTCTTTTAGAGTTCATAATAACACTACTGTTTAAATCAGCATTTTAACCACAAGTCCCACAATGCAATGCGCAAAACAGTGAAAAGAAGAACTGTCTATTTAAGAAAAGAAAAAAGAATGATCCAGAAGTTCAAATAAAAATGCTCTTTTAGTTTTTCTTCTAAACTATTTGAAATGAAATGATGGGATCATTTTTAATTAAAAGAAGTGATCCACTCTGTGCCACACATACCATTGAGAAAAATAAGCTTCCATCTCTCTATAAAGCAAGCACAGTGATTGCAATTTGGACAGCAAATAATCTTGATATTATCTCAATTTCATTTCATATAGCACAATTAAAATTTCTGAATAGTTGTGGCTCTATAATGAAAATAAGAGTACTTCTGAATATTACTTTTGGCTTAAAATTAGATCCCATAGCTTGCACACTGTACAGCAATGCTCAAGCAGGCAAGTCTTCCATAAAATAAGATGGCACATGTGTTGAATTGAGAAGAGGAAGTAGCAGTCTTCCTGTTGTGTATTAGCATTTGTAAAAAAAATCCTAACGATTCATTGTGCCCCAGTTTACCCGATATTGGAGGGGGTTTTGTTCACCCAGACAACCCTCAGTAATTTTGTAAATTATTCTACATAGAAAAATGATAGCTTTAGTGTTTCCAAGGTAACTACTAATGTAATGATATATCATCTGGCAGGTTTTATATGAATCAACTTGTTTGCAGAAGTCTGTGGCCATGAAAACAATATGTGAGGCAAGCAAAGAGCAGATAACTCTGTATGGAATGAAAGTAGGTGTTAGGCAAGATGATATAACCATTCCTTAGCATTTTCTGTTGAAATGTTTGTTGGATCAGGTTTCCTGTTTTTTGTTTGGATGATTTGCCAACCAGACAAGGACAACTTTGCAGAAGCACATTCTATCCAATGTCATTAAATTTTGACATTAGCAAAACAATGTTGAATTGGTATTCATGTATGGTCTATCTGAAACTTGCTGTTTATGCAACCTGTGATATCACAGGTAATACGCTAGTCTTCTAAACAGAACTCAGTATCTGTAGATTAGGTTTTGGCTTTCCTCATTGCTGTCCACACACTTTACCACAACCCAACTACACTTCCATTTTGATTTAGCTATTTTCTATTCTAATAAACTAAATATCTATTGATGATTAAACACCAAATCCTTACAGTTTTTTGCCTAAAATCTTTGGTGGGGTAAGCTCTGTCACTCAGTCTATATGTTCAAGTTCAGGTTAGATCAGGTTCAAGGCATGTGTTACTGTCAAAATAGGGCTATTATATGTATCAATTCATTTATTGGGAATTAATTTTTACAAGCATATAGGAATCTGTATCTGGATTAGCAAGTGTTCCAAACTTTAATGATTTTTTGTGTTATTGAAATATATATGAATACCTAAATTTCAAAGACACACCATGAAATTTTCATACATCAGACAT
Organism: Thysanoteuthis rhombus; assembly: GCA_963457665.1. Taxonomy (NCBI): domain Eukaryota; kingdom Metazoa; phylum Mollusca; class Cephalopoda; order Oegopsida; family Thysanoteuthidae; genus Thysanoteuthis; species Thysanoteuthis major. The sequence goes on from OY735206.1 coordinate 66,834,100, forward strand.
GTAAATGGTAATCTAGGTCTAACTCTTTTAATATGCCCCCTCCCCTCTCTCATAATTTCATAGCTGTTTGGTTGGATTATCAGATATTATGGGATTAGATTATACAATAAGGATTCAACAAAACACTTTTGATTCAACGTTTCTGTTTATCCTAGTTAGATTTAGAAATAAAAAATGGCTGCATATATTAAAAAGATTGATACATATGTTAATCTTATCACTTATAAGACAGGAATGACATAATTTTTTTAAAATCAATTTATTTTTCCAGTTGTTTTTCTTTCAGTCCCAGTGCTATCATGAAGTAATGGTTAATGAGTTTGACCTCCAGTGGGTACCCCATACTTATGACTTTGTGCTAGACTAAGCCTAAAGTCCTGATAGTTTGCCACCTGCAGACAAAGCAGGTAAAAAAAATGGTGGGGGGGGATGTTGTGTATGCAATCAGACAATTTTTAGATAACCAACCATGGAATGCAAACCTGAGTTTTGTGTCATATCAGGTGGGTATAAAGTCTTCTCCAAAAAATGATCACATCTCACATTCTGCCATTGTAGGGTGGTAAATAGATATTCAGTCTAACTATAAAGAAGGGGAAGGTTGACCCTGCCTGAAGGAATTTCTAACATCTAGATCCAAGACTATCAATTGTAGGAACATCCTCCTACTTCAAGAAGAATGTATTGACCAAAGTGTATTGATAAAACCAGTAAGGATGATAATATTCCTCAGAACAACTTGTGGAATAATGACAATAACATTACCTGTAAAGATGTTGATTTGATTTGTATGCACACATGGAATATTTCCTATCTGAGTCAGAGAGGTGTGTATAAACCCATTCATACTATAGATGTATACAATGTATGTGGGTGTGAGAACTTATGTATTTGTACATGTTTATGTCTGACCATGCTGTTTATGGAAAAATAGCTGATGCCTTAATCACTTTTACTCTTTGAACACGTCCATAAATATGAGCTGCTGCTGTCATGTGCATTTCATTCACAAAGATTGATATGTTCTGACACCCCAGGAATCATAACCTACTGACCAGGGTACATTCATCGCACAGTGCACATCATATTAACTGTTAATCTGTCCTTGTGAGCTTTAGTGCTCCTGGAATAATGGCCCTCTCTTCATAATCTGATTGGGTTCCTTGGAAGTTGCAAGATTCAGTGTTCAAAGGGTTAAACCTATGCTTAATTGAAAATTGGTAGGGATCAATCAGCTCATTGTTCATATGGCTTGGATTAAGATGGATTAGCCTTCAAGAACCAAAATTGTATTTGCAAAGTTCCAAGTTTAGGTGTAGAATCTGTTGAGCTTTGTCTTTTCTTGGTTCTGTTATCAGCTGGATGTTTGGCTGAGGCTGGCACAAGGCTAAATGGAAGTTGGGAGATTCTGTTGTATCACTTCTTCAAGTTGTTTCAGTTCAAGTTGGGAGGGCCTTCCTGCCTTGAAAGTTAATATTCAAGCAGGAAGTTGAATCATGCTATGCAGGTTTTTTTTTCTTAGTATATCATCCTAGCTGTTCATGTTACAGTTGATATCATGAGTAGAATCAAATGTCAAAATTTTTATTCACTCCAATGCACACATATATCGTGACAAATCAAATGCTAAAAGTATATATAGTTAGTAAAACAGATGGTAAAACAGATGCCAAAACTTTCGGTTGATTATCAATACTCATCTAATATCTCTAACAGAAAACTAATGCAAAATATCAACCAGATATATGCCTACAGGGTACATACCCCTCACAAAAGAATTTGTGACTGCCCAGTTCTGGTGAATATCAATCCTAGTACAAGAGGGTGAAAGTTCATTACAGTTATGGATGCATGAAGATCTCCTTAGTAACACCAGTGCTTAAAAGCGAAATTTGATAAGTCAACCACTGAACCAGAAGAAAGATGATTTTTCTGTGATCAGAAATTAAGACAAGTATCACAGACTATGACAATTGTATGGATATAATGTAAATGCGTTACTAATAATATTAAATTAGAAATATATTGCAAGTGTGGAAGAAAGGGATTTCAGTAGTCAGGAATATCATATGTGTGTGAGTAAGGAGATATTGATCCCCTTAATCGGATTTCCCTTCATATTCAACCAATATAGCAGATGATTTATGAACAAAAGTAAACAACTGAAAATTCGAACTCGATAAATTTTGCAACAGATATTCATGTGAGCAATTTTCCGTCTAGGAACCTGGCTGGTGCAGCTCTTTATCACAAATCTAGAAAAGAAACTGTTATTTCGAATCAAATCTTTGTTTCTCTGGTACTCAATTTAGAACATGGCATAACTGATCCTGAACCCCTGTACCATCAGTTCTGAGATCAGCTGTCTAACTGCTACCAATAACCACCATGTAGCTGAAGAATGCAAATAGCTTGATTTCCTTTTAACCAATGAAATCTGCCGTCGCTTATAGCCCTGTCCAATGGCAGACAGCTGCAGCAACACAAGTCAGGTTTTAAATACACCACATATTTTCCACACAGTTTGTATATCCACCATAACATGTATCTAAACATTTATGAGGTATCATGTATCACAAAATAGCCTGTCTCCTAAAATGGGATGCTACTTAACACTTCTGCCAGCCTCTAACAGCTTCTTATTCATTCATTCATTAATTAGATTTTTTAAAAATTCTTATCTGTTGATCATTACTATTTCTGCTTCTTCTTGTTCACTCAAATCTTACTTTATTTATTTGCTATTACTATCCAGCCCAAACTGTAAAGCTGAACTAGCCTATCATGGTTGACAGTGGGTATAACATTACACCTATTGTCAACCTTGATTGGCCAGTCAGTCATTGTCCAACACTCTTATATACAAACTAGCATGACTTTGACTATTGCCCAATTTTTCTGGGTGTCTACCATAGAGCAGTATTTAGCTAGCTAGACTAACAGACCGCAGCAAGTGTAGTGGTTTGATTGTCATTTGGATCCTGGCTATTGTGGCCTTGCACCAGACCAAGTAAATGTTCACTTGAGCACCAGTCAAAGAATAATGGTTAGAGGCTATTGCTAGTGTAGTGAGTTTAATCTTGGGTGCTCCACTATGCTAACTTTAGTAAACGTCTCTCTTGGTTACCTACTAAATAGAAATTGGTTATCAAACCAATCACATCAATCAAGGTAAATATACTGAGCTCAATCTTCACTAAGTTCCTCTCAATTGTGGTCTAATGGCAGATTAAATCAAGCTGAGCTTGATGATAAGCTACTTGGATTGCTGTGTAATGAGTTTGATTTTTTTTTTTGTCCCACTGGATGCCAAACTAAAATGGCCTTGTGCTAGATCAGCAGTATTCAAACTGATGTGTGAAACACTGCCAGTTTTGCAATATAATAATTCTTGGTTATTTACATGATATAGACATTGTTCAGTCACCAGTCATTCATCTGCCATGTTTTCCTTGTATATATATGTAGAAAGGATATTGATTTTTTGATGTGGTTCTCTCAGAAATTTGCGTATTGAAAAGATTTCCCCCGAGTAGTTAAAGATTGAAGAACACTATGCTGGACAGACATTCATGTTTACTATAGGCACCTTCTCTAAAGTGATTGTTTTAAGGTAGATGTGGCAGTGTGTTCAAATTGGCCTCAAAATAACTTTAAGGTATCATTATCTCATGAGTTATTGTGGCTGAGTAGCCAGAAAAAAGCCACTTATAAAATTTTCAACAGAGGAAACAGTGGACAGATCCTTGAGGTTTAACTTACAGGTTATTGATAGTATAGTGATTTTGGTTCTTATAAGATTTCTAATTTTTGTTGCTTTGTGCCAAACTAGGCTAAACTTAATCAAAAGAATGGATAAGCAATAAAAATTACATGGGTTCAGATATCATAAACGAGCAAATCAAGATTATCTTAAACACTGTTTTATGATCTTTAATAGATGACCTACAGAACAATGGAGGGCTGTATGCTTTAATTGCCAATGAATCATGGGATACCTCAAACAGAGAAACCGTCATATGTTTTACATTGGGTATCAGAGAGCATTATGGCTGTTCACAGAGATTTTGTGGGAATATATCAAGCAGATCATCCAACTAGAACTCTTTGAAACCCTGGGGTTCTGCAAGAAATAGTGATGAATAGGCTAATTATATGCAAAAGCATTCTTGAGTCATTTTTGCATTTCATTTTGTATTCATAATTTTCTCATACACTCAAAGCGTGTTCCCTAAACTTAAATGAATTGTGATTTTGTCGGGGGGGGGGGGGGGTTTAACTTAGATGGGAAAGATGGTTATTCCCTTAGCTGTACACGTCATTGTTACAAATTATTAAATACTTCTTCTTCAGAGAGAGAAAATTAAACTTCAGCTCATGAATGTTTTATTTTTTGCAAACAAATTGTATCAAATGAATAAAAGTATATCTTTTTAAATAAAGCCTTTTTATATTTCATGGTTACCACTTATAAAATATTGGATTTATTTATGACAACAACAACAGAAGAATTTATTAGGTTTCTCATAAATATTAGGCTTACTGAAGCAACAGTTTTGACTACTGTCAGATAACAGTGGCTAATTTTTGATTATGGGAGAATTATCAAAAAAGAAAATATTCAAAACATATAATATTTATTTTTTAAATTGAAAAAACTCTTGTTGAGTATATTCTTTTCATCCACTTATGCAAAATTGAGGCAGATAATGAAATACTTCAGTGGTTTGATCTTGTGTTCTTACATTTATGATATAACAAAACTCGGAAAATGGCCTGAGAAATTTCATTTTCATAAATTTTGCACTCCATTTATGAAAATAGTGTTACAAATTATTTCTTTGTCTCTTCTCCGTTCTTTTTCCATAAAAATTTTTTTCCCATTACCAGACACCACCCCAAAGTTTGAAATTTCAAAGATGATATGTTGTAGGGGTGACGGGGGATTTTACCTATGATCCATCAAATCTTTTTAAGGTCTGGTCGTGTGTTAATCTAAACTCTTCTTCAAATATACGTTATGTATAAATGTATGAAAAATTTCCATACACACACACCACTATAAGTCAACATATTGATGACATGTCATGTGACTCTTAGGAGGTTTTGTATGATAAAGTGAAAAATAGAGATCATTATGTTTGCCTGTTTATGAAAGAAAGAAGATTAAGATATATAATAATATTCATATAGGGTTTCTCTGAGAGATGGAATTTATTTCAGGGGTTCCCCCAATGGTAAAAAGGTTGGGAAACGTTGATCCAAATGCTGAAACCATATTTTTTTTACATTGTTTTGTGGTGCATGCTAAAGATTGATAATTGCAGATGTGCAAGCATATGAGAGTCCCTCTCACTGATGTCGGAGCAAGACTTACAAGCTGAAAATTCAATTGTTTATCACATTCACTGCACAAATTACAGGCTTGATGTTAAGCATAAAGGCTGTACAAACAAATGTGAAATGATGTCATTCTTTAGCATTTGTGCAAGATCTTGTAATTTCCATCTACAATTTCCAAAAAAGAATGGTTAAATTCAATTTGATTTTGCTACAGCTATCACCATAGAGGGACAAAGGAAATAGAAGAAGAATTGTCTGGTCTCGCAGAAAAGATGACATCCTTCAAGACATATTCTGCACTGTGGATGTCAATGAATATCTTCAGTGTTTCTGAATAGCTTGCTTCTTGACAAGGCAAAAGTAACACTGCTCAATATACAATGCTTAGAGTGGGATTTTTCCAAGCTATTGATGCATGTATCATGGAGCTGCAACAAAGGTTGGATAATAAATTGTATGCACCATTACAAAATCTGGAAATTTTGCTAAAAGCTAGCAATAGAAAGCCATTTGAAATTAAAGGTGAGGTATCAGATTTGTATGGGAATGAAATAAATTCTCAAAAGCTCAAAGCTGTATTAATGCTCCTTCCAGGTACTTTGAAACAAGTTTTCCCAGATGTGAAGGATTTCACATAGATGGATTCAATCTTTGATGGATTGGATCTTTTCAGTTTTTTCTAAAAATGCTGACATTGAGAACCCTCTGTCAGAAGTTGCAAAGTTTGCACAAGTTCACTTGCTCACTTCATTGAATACAGCTTCAGCTGAGTTATCTTTTTTAGCACAAAGGTGAATGAAGAGCTTGTAGCGCCCTTTATACTTTTAGTTAAGAATTAAATATGAAACCCTTCTTTTAGCTAGATATTGAAAACATCACTTTCTATGATGACCTATATAAAAGCCCTGAATATATGTGGTCAATCGTCTATTGGTACCAGCACTCCTAGCTGGTTACAACGTTTTGGCCCCGACACTTGTTGCCGGCTACTTCTTCTCCCTTAGATCGGTATCATTTCGCCGACCTCCTTGCTGATCCGAACTTAGCTATTTTTCTACCATGACCAATCTCTGTACTAACTTTGCCCATTTCACTTCACCAATGATGAGGTATCTCCTATATGCATAGGTACACAGCTACTCAACTGTGTCCTCACCACATGCTCCGAACATGTGTTCACCTCTAACTCTCATAAATGAAATGGCAATGCTTTCTACTTCATGATGGTCGGTCTCCTAATTCTCCTTACTTCGGGAAGCACCCATGGATGAAACTCCATGTGTTGTCTGCCTTACAAAAGTCTGCCTGTCGTGTGTTCTCCAGCGTCAGAGAATGGCCCCCAAGTTGCACACACACTTTGTCAGTTTGGCATACATACTTAACTTGGTCTCCGCTACCATTCCTCGTATTCTCTAAGCCTTATGGATTTAAGAGCAGTTCAGACACCTCCGTTCCGACTTTGGCAACTGTACAATCATGGCAACAAAAGCTCCTACCATTCACTATCTCTTCTCTTCTCTTTATACGATCAATCAAATTGATATTTTCCTTATATGTATTTCATTTTCATTCATTATTTGTCATTTATGTTTCTGTATTAAATGTACATTTGTCCATCCAAATACTTGTATGTGTCTTTTTTACTTTATTTCATTTCCACATCTACGTTCATACTCGGCACATATTCTCTTCATACTTCTCTCTTCCTTCTTCAACATTTCCACTGACGTCCATATGGGTCCACAAAATCAGGGGGCACTCATTCTTCAACCAACCTACCAATGATGATATAAGAACCAATATACCTTATAAGCTATTTAAGAAATAGAATGATAGAAAAAAGATACAATCTTCTCCATATCTGCAAAGCAAGTGTTGATAGGCTTGATTTTCAAAAAGTTGTAAAAATTTTGCTTTCTGAACAGAGAGAAAAAAAACTTCCTTCGGAAAATTCTGGACAGATTGCAATTATGTAAATTGATTATTTACACAAGAAACCCTGCAATTCTACAAATTCAAGATTCTATATTTCATGAACAAATTTTTTTAAAAAGTGTCAATCCCTGACTTTTAAACCATGCTAATTTGAATTTCTCACTATTCGGAAAGAAATGATGTGAAATAATCAACACTAGTCTTGAAGCACTTGGTTTGGGACTTGAATGAACTTGTTTATTTCACTATTCAAGATGTGTAATAATGATTAACCAAAAACAGTGTCAAAATTGTCAAGTAGACTTCCTAGGCCCTTCTGATATTCTAGAGCCAAACATGTTGATGCCCCTCTCCACTTAGTTGCTCTTTACGTCTCTGGCTACATGGACACATACACTCACTATCAATGGCTTGTGCAATATCTTACAAACCACAGCACTACCTTTTTTTAAAAAAAAATACTGTACACAATAATCTTTATTTTATCATGGGATTATAATTATGATTAATTCAAGATTCATTTATCCAATTTTCCAACTTGTAAGATCCACTTGACCTTTTCAAGACTAACCTATTCAGGTGCTTAAGGTTTTAATTGAAATAGACTTCTGAGAGAGATCTACGGGACATACCAAAGGCTTGAGCTGTTCTTGCTATCCACAAGAGACCGGTTCAAATAATGTTGCTGCATTTAGGTTATTCGTGTGTTCTGACATATGTGTGAGTATATAAATATTGTATATTGCAATGTAAGTTTATCCTTTTTTGTGATCACTACCCAACAAAATACGAAAGAAGTAATATTCATTGCTCACCCTTTTTCTAATTTTTTGATTGATCACCCCCAACATGGCATGCTGCTTAGAGACATTGGTCATGTGATGTTTTTTATTGAGTGCTTAACCAGATCAACTTTTGTTTTTAATTTTTTTTTTCTTATTGAAATCATGAATTCATGGTTCAAACCATATTGGAAGCATTTTCATTAAGGTAACTTGATTTTACCGCTATCAATGCTTAATTAATGAGTTAAAAAGAAGCTTTTATATGTATCGGTATGGATGCAATTTCATCAGAAAATCAACAGCTAAAAGAATCTGGAAAAAATCAGCATATCATTCAATTTTTATCAAATTTTCAATATTCATTTATTGAGGGAAAGATTTTTTTAAATAATTTTTCATTCCAAGTATTGGAAAATCGAAACAGTTTCATACGATTCTTACCATTTTGATGGTCTATTTTAATTATATGTAGCTGTTTTCATTGATTTTTTTTTTTCACTTTCAACAGAAACCCCTTGAGATATTAATTATGTTCACCTTTTTTAGAAAAGCACTTCGGAATCACTTCAACTGGGAGTCTGGGAATTAAAAAACAGGAAAATTAAGTAAAACATGAATAAAATAAATCATCAAAATAATAGGAAGTGGTGTAGTAATCATATGAAAGTGAAATCTTATTTAATATTTGGAATGAAAAATAATTTTTTAAAAATTCATCCAACGATAAATAAGTACAAAAAAAATTTATCAAAATCGGATTATGATGATTTTTGACAGGATTTTACATTTTTCAAAAGTCAGTTTTTTGGTGAAAATTGCATTCATATTGTTCATACCTACTTATATGGGTTGTGATGATTCATTTTAAAAAATTTTTACTTATTGACAATTGAGCTGTTGATTTTAAATGTGATTGTTTATTTTCTTTCATAAGTGTAATTCCTATCTTTATTAAATTCTTTTTCTTTTCTCTTTTTTCAGGATGTTGCAAAAGGTGAGTTGTCTTCTATTTTTTAAAAATATTTCAGCAGACTAAATGAATTGAGTCATAACTATTTTAGCTACCAATTTTTTTCTCAATATCTATGTTAAGTTCAATATTACAACTGATATTTTCCACAAAACCAATCAATAAAAAAATTTATAAGGAATGAGATGCAAGACATCTTATATTGCATGAAAAACAAACTAATTAATCATAGCTACCAATAACAAATCAGTTTAATCACTCTTGCTGGGTTTAGTTTATTAATATATTCTGACATTTATACGTATATACCTCTCTATGTATCTGTATGGACTTTGCTCAGCCCTAACCATTCATAGTGGAAATTTGAAATTTTGCACTCTGCCCCCTCTCAATGTTTCTTTGTTGTTAGAAAATTCCTCTGTTGAATAGGTTTTATTGGGGGTTTAATTTACAATGAAAGTTTACTCCAAACTAGTCCCTTAGTTTGTGTCAATGTTTTTTTTTTTCAATTCAAGTCATGGATTTATGATTCAAACTATAATGGTAGTATTTTCATCAACGTAACTTGATTTTATAAATTTTTGTTATTGAACTTAATTTATGATTACCTGAGATTATTTGTTTTTTATTTATAAAATTTCTTTATTTAGATATTTGAAAAAAACTCTTAAATGTACTTTGACCAGGTGGTTTGGTTGGGGTCCAATCCAAGTATCCATGCCTGTGATAGGCTTAGTTTGCTTTGTAAATTGGGAAAACCAAATATTTCTTCAAATTTCCCAGATGAGAACAGATAAAAGAAAAGGATAACAAAATGAAGCTCTATAGTTTATGATTTTTGACCAGTATTTTCTTACATGTTTATATTTGGTTGCTTTTCATTGCAATTCACTCAGGCCATCAGTCTGTAGCAGTGAATGAACTATACAGATTAGAAATAAAAGATGAACTCTCAGTTAGACTAAAACTTGCATTCCTTTTTACTCCATGGAAGCCTGGTTAACCATACGAGTTGTTCTTCACAACTGAGCTACAATGCTACAAAGTTATATGATTGGCAGAAGATCAAATCTAAACAAACTTTTCTTTCTTCCCATCGATCTCGGCATCATATTTGTTATTGAAGCATTGGTAGCTGCAGTATTATGTTTATTAATTTTTTTTCATTTGATGAAGACTGACAGCCTGAATAAGTTGTAATAGAAATCAACTAAAAATCGACATAAAACAAAATACTAGTCAAAAATTTATAATGATAATGGTTGACTTTGTCAAAGCAAAAAAATGAATACAGATTAAACAAAGCTTTTCACAAGGTTATTTGGTTTAGCTAGAAATGGAATAGGTTCTTCCCCATACAACAATTTGCAAAATAGTTCCTTCGACTGTCACGTTGAATTTGAGTTTTATTGGGCATCAAGCACTGGCTAAGCTTAGGTGTAGGCGTTTACTAGGCTTAGCAAAGACCATCATGTCTGCACCTCTTCGTGGTTAATGGTTAGTAAGTCTATTTCATAAGCCATTACTACTATAGTGAGTTCAAACCTCATCAGGTGCCTTTATTTTATGGCCTTGTGTTTGGCTAAATTAAAGTTAATGAATATCAAGAGAGAACTGGAGTGGATTTGGATATTTCAGTGTTTATTTACATCAACTTATGATCATTAATAGAAATGTCTTTTTGCATTTTCCTAAACAATTTTTAGGAGTGGAAGAAAAATGAATTAAAAAAAACATTCCAAGTTCACGAATGGGATATAACCTCTGAATTTCTGATGCTTATATTATAATATATATGAAGAAAATTCACGATAGGCTGTTTTTTTGTTTTTTAGTTTTTATTTCTCTGGAATGATATTAAAGGTGATTATCCTACCTCCAAATGAATGCTATACTGGAACTAAACATCCTATCTGACAACTCCACCTAAATAAATATTTGAAAGAAAAAACATTTTTGGAGATATAAGCGCAACAGATTAATCTTGTTCTCTAGAATTGTGTCAAAGTTTATTGAAATATCAACTCCTCTTCTTTCTGGCTAAATGATGTAAAATAAAACCATGTGTTTTACCTTCAAAATTTCATTTCTCTTTTTATTCTATTTGTCATACTAATTGAAATAGAAGGGTGTAATGTGACACTATTTGCCCAGAATTTGCCCAAACCTACTTGCTCGCTTATTTTTTCTTTTATAACTGACCCACCTTTTTGTTGATTTTGAGTAAATGATGGAAGAATCATTCAAGTTTTCTGAGATCAAATAAAACGAAGAGTGTAAATATTTGTATCTTCTAAAGTTTACAAATCAAGTTCACTTGAGTTCATTTCATTCAAACGAATTCTGAATGTAAATTTTTGATAAATTTCTCTCTTGTTATTGTAGTGAATTTGATTTATTGCTGGTTATGGCCAATAATTTATGACAATCTAAGCAATGTATAGGATGTTGTTTCATAATTCTTTCAAATGTGATTTGTAGAAAAACAACTTTTATAAAAGACTGATTTTTGTTGGATTTTTCTGAGTTGCTTTGTTAAAAAAGCTGTTGTTAGTTTAGCATGTGTCCTTTAAAATTACTTGATTTTAGCCTAATAATACTGTTTGCTGGATTGTGATTGACATTTTGAAAATAGAATTTCATTAAAATGATTTTAGAAGATTGTCACTCAATCTTTTTTTTATAGTTGAAAGAATTCTTTTAATAAAAAAAGCTTAAGATAAAAAATTCCATGACGTCTGGGTGACTGGACAACCTTTTCTGATTTTTTGGACTGGGAGGATCACTTCATATTGGCTCCAGGGCTTGAAAAACGAATTGTCTGGTAGAGATTTAGGAATCTTTTTATTGAATGATTTTCAATTTTTCATATTTTTCACCAAAAACTAACTCTTCAGAATTTTTTCATCAATTATTTTGATAAAAACCATCTGAGAAAATTGATCTTTATCCATCTTTTAGACAATTAAAAATTGATAATTGCTTAAATAAAAATTCTATAATTTTAATTTGTCTCTGATTCAAGATATTCCCATCATTCAAAATTGTATGAACATGCATTAGTTTACTTGTCTTTTGAATGTTTCAAATGTTAAATGCACGCAATTCGGAAATGATATCAAATAGAAACAGTAATTCTAATCTTCATGAATAGAGGTAGCACCCATCTCCTTTCCAATTCTTGTTGTCGTAACCTTTCTGTACAAGGCAGATCTTTTTGACTATGCCTTTAGTCTGGTCTGAAATAGGTTTTCTTTCTTCATAAATTCATATAAAGGATTTTGAAACTCATGTTTTCTTCAAAGGCAGTTAAGATTGAATAAATTGAGCAAGAAATGAAATTTTGTTTTAAAGACTTTTTACCAGTACAGGTATATGTACCTCCAAAAAAACATGATACCTCAAAAAATACAAAGATATGTATTGCTCCATAATTTCTAGAAAATAACATTGAATTTAAAACCGACTGTTGTTTCTAGAAAACTGCTAACAATTGCATTTCTTCATATTCTGTTGTAAGGGGGGGGGGATTTTGATGGGCTATAACACAGTTTTTTACTCCTGAATTTTGTGAACATCGATTCAAGTTCGCAAGTTTACTATTTCATTTGAGATGAATATCTCACCCCTGCTGCTTTAAACAGAAAATCTGCACAGAACCCAATAATTTGTAGTAATTCAATGGTAAACAGGTTCCAATAAAATTGCAATCTTCATATCTTTTAAAGTATGCAGAAAACTTCTCCTAATAAGATCATAATTTTCAATATCCTGTACTAAATAAAATTCTTTTTTAAATATCTAACACGAACAAAAATATGCTCACAACAGGTATATCATATAAGAAATAACCAACAGTACAGTGCTATGTCAGCAGTTATTCTAAAATCTAGTTTCCTCTGCTGAAGCTGCTTTCGGTCAATCTTTTTGATTACCTCAAAGTGATCCCTCAACTCATTGTACTTGGGTACCTCATAGTCCATTGCTTCTGCCCATTGGAATCATCTCAAGGGGGGCTGCTATGATATCTTCCAATTTGAAATGGGTATCACCTGGTGGTAGTTGCTTAGGTGTAGCTTTTAGTTGGGTCCCAAAGCCTTTCCCTTTTAGGACCTCATTGAGATCCTACCTAGAGGGCCATTTGCATCAACCAGGAATTTTCTGAGAACTTTGGCAACATACAGATACATTGAATTCTCCCCTGCATACACCACTCCATACCATTGTACCCACAATCTATTCTTTTTGGGGGTTGGTCTACCATGCAACTTGAATCAATACCTTCACCAAATGTATGAAATACCTTATTTTTACTGGGTTATTTGGTGTATCTAGACAACCACAAATTTCTCTATGCTTGTTTTGAGGTATATATAGTGCTAGTTTTTTAGCGTAGTGAATATGAAGTTTCAATATAAGTTTGCATTTTATTCAGTGCAATGAAAGGCAAAAGATTTGGGCTGTAGGATTATGAGTTTTAAAATTTTTTGAAGTACTTAATTGGGTGGGGACCTCCAACTATAACTAGAAATGTTTTCTTGTTTTATAATGTTTGAATTTTACTACTTAGTTGCATACAATGAAACAAAAAGAAAAAGTAAATTTGCTTATTTTTTAGCTATGTCTACCTGTGAACCACTCTACTCATTCTGTCACAAAGGGAAAAGTAAATTTTGTTTTAAACTATTGCCAGTTGATTTTGTCTCTCATTCCAAGTCTGACTCATAAGACCTGTCAAAACTGGTCCATTGCAAAATAAAAAATTCTTGTTTGCTTAAATTGATAAAACAAACTGATCTACCTGCATATAACTTTTGCATTGGGCAGGCGCATTTAGCACTCTGCCCTATTAGGATTAACTTGACTTTTTACACAAACCAACGATTTAAAACTTTTGTTAAACTCAACCAATACTGATAAAATTTGTGTTATCTTGTAAAAACCTTCATTGTGAGTAAATCTTTCAATTTCCAGACTCGTGGAAATTGCTCTGAAAAATGCCAGATACAAATTTTTAGGGAATTTTTACTTCAAATTTGATATAACGCAATGTACGCGGAAACTCTAGAAGTTAATCACCCCAAACTTTCCAAGTAGACTTAAATTGACCCTGAAAATGTCTTTTCTAAAATTATGAATAATTGCGTGAACATTTGAGTTCCTAAAAATTTACACTATGTACACATGGAATAGTATCTTTAATGGAAGAAATATTTGATGCACAAAAAAACAAAACAAATGATGTTGTCACTTAGTTTGACAGGGCTTCTGGATACACTGCATAAGTGTTTCTTCCATTGGGTGCCAGTATGAAAGGGTTGATGAAGGATCCAACTCTACGACAACCAGAATTGAGTTGTCCATAGCAAAAGCATGAAGTCTGGCAAAAGCCAGTAATCTTGATCTATTGTCTTTGAGCCTTGTTGTACCCCTATGCAAAATCTCTGCATCCTAGGTGGCCTTAACTGCGAGAATTCACTAGAAATGACCAGAAATGATATATGGTGACCTCAAATGATCCCATTGTCAAAATCACATTTCTAAATAATCTAGCTGTTTATAGGTTTTAACACCTATAAACAGCTAAAGAATTTAGAAAATTGTTTTAAAATGATCAGAAATGACCTCTGGTGACTTTTAATCATTTCAGAATTCAATGTCACGTAGATTGTAATCTTTGTCATGAGAAGATGTACCCATATGTTAAATTGTGGCTACAGATCTGAAAATTATCTTGAACTGACCAAGAAATGACATCTGGTGACCTCCGGTGACCTCCAAGGTCAACCTTGCATAGCATATTTTACAAATTCATATCTCTTTCAGTCTTTCATGCAGAATATTAATCTGATTGGGTTTGTTTCAATGAAGGGGCACAAATAAACAAACAAAAAGCTCAGTGTTAGTAACATCTGATTCTACTTAGTTTAAAATCTTGACCGAGAACCATATTAGAAATCATCAACTAAAACTGTTTACATGTTTAAGCTAGTCTGGCTGGCTATGTATATATATATATATATATATGTGTACAGGCTGCACCAATGTAGCTAAAGGGTTGAAAATTTAAACATTCACTTTTTTTTTTTCTTTTTTAAGTATTCGCTCAAAGTAGGTTTTTAGGAGGAGGATTTAAATTGCATTGTAGGTTTATGCTAAATTAATCCCTTAGTGTGTGTCTACGTGTTTTATGAAAGTTTAGACATTTTTAGTGATCACTGCACCAGAAAGTTGAGTGCAGTAACTTATTCATTGATCACCCCTTTTTCCAATTTTTTAATTGGTCTCCCCCAATGTGACATGCTGCCTAAAGACATTAGTTGCATGACAGTTACTATTGAGTAACTAACCAAACCTGTTGTGTTATCCTCTTATTTTTGCTAACTCATTCAGCTTTACTGAATACTCTATTGTAATACCAAAAACTCATTTGAAAAGAAAAGCATAGAGCAGAACGACTTGGCAGATGTTGTACTGTTACCACAATGGAGCACTGTGTGGTACTGAATGTTTAAGCGAAATGGCATTATGACAAATAGACATAGTCCACACTCTGGATCATAAGCATTATAATATAAAAGAACAGTATTGAAATTTAAAAGAAAAAGAAATGTTGATATCATTTACCTCTGTTAACGTAGTTGAAAAGAAGTATATGTTCAGCTATGTCTGTTCATTTGTTGGTATGTTCAATATTTATTCATATGCTGGATTATCTGACTATACAATAGCTTCGAAAGAACTGAATGAATTATGATGAAATTTTGTGGAATGTTAGGCAGTTGGCTGAGAAAGTTTTTGGGTGATTCCAGGATTTTTTTTCTCCTGATTGAGAGATATTTTCCCATTTATTTATTTATTTTTCTTCAATTATATTTCTCTATATGCCTGTCACTGTCCACACAATGTCTCAAAAAATAAATTTCTATAAAATTTTGTCAAGGTATGGGAATTAGGTTAGGAAGGAAATGATCAAATTTTCGTTTGGAACCTTGTACAATTATATACTCTACATCATATTTACATGTCCAAACCACACAATTTCCTGTTTGCTTACATGAGATCTCCAAAAGTTGGTGTACCACATAATATGGAAAAACTAATTCTATCTTTTGAGCAGATCCATACACAATTATCTCCCCCAAGTCACAGTTATGTGTCAAAATCATTAGATATTTTGCTGATTATTTTTCCCCTGTATGCAAGATATCTTCAAAACTTCTCAATGAATTTCAATGATATTTTGTGGAAAGGGTGGATAAAGGCTGTGGGAGAACTAAAGTGGATCCATCCAAAATTATCTCCTCTATGTTGTAGTTATATGTCCAGAAGTTCTCAATGAATTCCAATATTTCGTGAAAGGGTGGGCAATAGGCTTCGGATGAACTGATTGAATTTTTGGATGGATCCATGCACAATTACTCTCCCCCTGACAATGAGGTATGCTCTCCCTGCTTTCTAGTTCCATTTGTTTTTGAAAAGTCCTACTGTTGCTGGCACATGATCAGCATCCCCTGTGGTGATTTTTATGGCAAAAAGAAAATCAATCTCAAACTAAATAACTCATATTATTATTGACTAACACTTGCTGATTTAGATAATAAAAAAAAAAGATTGGAAACATTCAAGTCTTTTCCTATTCATTCTCTGGCCTTTTGGGGAAAGCAGACATTTGGTTTTTTACTGTATAACTGAACATTTAGAGAGAAAAGGGAGTCAACTGAAATATGATGTCTTTATTAGGAGTTTGCATAGAGATTATGGTTGAAAAAGAAGAGCCAAAAATGAGGAAATAAACCCAAAAACAAGCAAAAAGAAAATCTGATGCTTCTCATATCATCTGTTCATATTTTCTCTTGCATATTTTACTTTGGAGTTTTGGCTTTGATATGACAACAAGTATGTCCTGAGCCCCAAATAAATAGGGACTAAAGTTAATCTTACTCAAAGTGCCAGCTAATGTATTCATCTAGAGTTGGGGAAAAGTAGCCAAGTTAACCAACAAAAAACCTATGGAGAAAACTTTTGTATTGAAGGAATATCTTATTTCTTCATCACTTTTTAAACTAACATCCTTTAAGCACTTCCATGTCAGGCATCCAGGTGCACTTATGATTACCATAGGTATGATTTTATCTTTATATGTATATATGCGTGTGTACATTTATGATGCCAGAGTTTTGATATAAAACCCATATTCGTGTGTGCATGTGAGAGAGAGAGAGAAAAAAGGGAGAGAGAGAGATGCTACAGCTGTGATCTTTAAGCAATATATATACATATATATATTCATATATATATATATATATATATATGTGTGTGTGTGTGCATGTGTCTAGGTTTCTCAGCTATCTGAAAATTTTTTATAAAAAAAAACACTTTCGTTTTTCCAAATGGTATAAAGTGAAGAAGCAATTACCATTAATTTAATCAGGAAAGTTTTTTTAAGTGTCAGTGGGAACAAAAAATGGTGAGGATGACATGTTAAGATGAGTTCTTGGAGGCTTGGGTGGTGAGAAAAAAAGGAGGCTGGGATTTTGCAAAGAGGTTTTCCCTAAAGTTGAAAAAAATGATTGAAACTGAACAAATGAGACAATATATGAATTTAATGATTCTTCAATCAAGTTGAAGTTCGAGAGGTATGTGTATTCAATTATGTCTTTCCATTGTTCAGTCTATCCAAATGTTATTTACAAAAGTTCTCAATGGATACCAATGAGATTTCATGGGCAATGAGCCAAATAAGAAGCGGTTTTTCGTTTGGGCAGATCAAGTAATCTTTTTTTGATTGACAGATATTTTTCCATTCTTTTTTTTTTTCCTTTTTTTTCATATCCTTATTTGTACACTCTTGATTGTCTATATGGTATCTTTGAAGGTTCACTATGAATTTCAATGAGATTTTGTAAAAGGGTGGAAAATCAGCTACAAAGATTTTGGGAAGGATCCTTGCACAATTACCACTCCTATATTGTAGTTATATGTCCACACCACATAATATCATCAGAAGTTCAAGTCTGTCCGCTCAGTATTCCAGAAAGTTTTGAATGATGAAGATAGTAAAAAAGAATAATATTAACAAGAGCTTACATGAAAATTTTCTATGAGAATTGTTGCCTTGTTTAATTATTTTTTTTTACTTCACTGTGCAAAATATTTTCCAAGTCTTTAGAAAGAAAGAGTACAATAATATCAATGGTTATTTTTATTTCAACACTATTTTCTCCTTTCACCTGTTCCTCTTATATCATTTTAATCATTTTCCTCACTACTTAAGCCTATACCATAAAAAAGATTTTGTATCCAAGATATCTAAGAACATTCTAGTTAGTTTTTTTTCTTTCCTATTGCAAAAAGAAATAATCATTCCTGATATTGTGCGCAATGTTTTTTTTTGTTTGTTTTTTTTTAATCTTTTTAAAAAAAATACAGGCAAACCAAGCTGAAAAGTTCAGTTTGATATTCTAAATTCAAACATTCTATCCTGAATAGAAAAATATGTGCTTTGTCTGTAAAAGAAGAGGCTTAAACTGTTGTATTCTGCAGAACCATTACATCGTATCAGATCTTTCATTTGGTTTTCATCTAGTAAGTTTATGGAATTTTATCAGAAAGGATTTCACTTGCATTACAAGATTTTATCTGTTGTTTCTTGACATGAAAAGGGCAAACTGTTGTGTTCTTTAGAGAAAAACATTGAGCTGAATAGTTAAGGTCACATGTAGTTAGCCTAATGATTAACCCAGAAGATTAAACTATATTAAACTGCATTGAATATTTCATGATGAAATTGTTGGAGAGAATGGTTAATTGAAAACAATATGTTTGATTAGTGGAAAGTTAATTGCATTGGTTGTGATAAAACAAATAAGTTGAAGAGGTAAACAATGATCTGATTTGCTCTTCTTTGTATAGAAATCATAAGAAAAAGTATCTTGGGGTTTTCAGAATGAGAGAAAAATCTCTCCAAACTTATATTTTCCCTCTTACTCATCTTCACGAGACGTGATCAAAGCACCTCTCTGCTCTTTGACTTTAGCTGGAAAAGCCATCAGTCAGTCAAATTGTTTGTGCCTAAGGCATAAAAATTGTGTCTGTTTCATATATAGATTATCTATTGTAAATCAATCAATGCCCCCAGAAACATTTTGGGAGTGGATTTTCTAAATATAACTCCTTAAAAACCTGCCAAGGGCTCACAAGAATACTCACACAAAATTTCATGGGGTTACGTTGAGTAGTCTTTACAGTAAACTGTCACATATGGACAGATAGATGGACATTTGTGAATTATAAGATTGCATATAATTAAAAAAAAAAAGAGAATTTCTAAATTCCGAGATATTCCAAGAAATAATATAGTTTTTATAATCAAATGAGTTTTGTACACTTTTTATCTTAATATTCCAAATTGAGTTTTTTTCCAACAATTTCAAGCTATATTTGAAACATGATTTCTAAGCTCTAATCCACTTTCTAACCATTGGTACATGCAAATAAAATGCTTCTCTCAGAAAAATGTCAATGAAAAATGAGTATCTGGGATGTGAATTCAACTATCATTGGAAGCTACTTTATTCTCTCTTCATAAAACTCACTTGGTGGGAGGTTACTTGACTCAGAAAGTTGTGATAAAAAGCACCAATAAGATGGAGAAAAGACTAGCCAAGGATTAGTAATGATTGATGTGCAGTTGCTTCACATCTTCTATAATTTATACACTTGTCTTTTCCAGTCGAGTCTACTTAGCAGTGTTGTCATTCGATCTTTGATACTTGTAGGCTTTTTAGGATAAGTGAATTGCATTTTTCTCATACAAGACAGGGCAACATAATTCTGT
The DNA here is from genome assembly GCA_963457665.1 of Thysanoteuthis rhombus. Lineage (NCBI taxonomy): Eukaryota > Metazoa > Mollusca > Cephalopoda > Oegopsida > Thysanoteuthidae > Thysanoteuthis > Thysanoteuthis major. The sequence continues at coordinate 66,853,973 of OY735206.1, forward strand.
ACACTTTATAAAATGCCAGTTGATGGTTTGTTTGTGTGGAGGAATGTTTGACAAACACAGAAGAGAAAATGGTAAAACTGTTTTTTTCTATTAATAGAAGAGGAGAGTGGTGTTACAAATAACATGTGTGCCTCTTAAGTGATTGAATGTTATTTATGGCAGGTTTGACAAGTTTCTTGAAGCTAGTGAGCCCAAAATTTTAATTCCTGCGTGAAAACCTGCAGTGTTAGTAATTAGAAACAGTCAACTAAAACTCACACTTATAATCCAAACCATTGAAGATGGTGGGCTAAAAGTTTGAACATTTACTTATATCTATAAGAAAAAAATTGTTTTTTTTTTTGTTGTTTTTTTTAAAAACTATCCCCTGAATAGGTTTTATGGAGGGGGAAGTAATTTAATGTAAGTTTATGCTAAGTTAGTCACTTTTATTTGTGTCTGGCAGCATTCATGCTTTTAAAAAGAAAATTGGTCTCATTAGTGATCCAACAGAAGGCAAGAGAAGTAACTTATTCATTGATGACCCCTTTTCCAATTTTTTCATTGGTTAACCCCAACATGGCATGCTGCCAAAAGACGTTGGTCATGTGATTGTTTCTATTGAGTGATTTAACCAAACAGGTTTTCCTTTTTAATCAAGTTCTGACATTTCCAGAAATACCAGCATATAACTCTACCTCTGAGGTGTAAATTTAGGTTTAGGCCTACATTGATTTGATAACTCGACCCCAGAAGGCAACAACATTTCTGATAGATTACCAAATTTGTATTTAAAAATAGGATGGGGCATGAAACAAAGGCTGGTTTTGTGTTATTAAATGGTCAGTTACTCTGTCTGTGTCTATGGTTTTGAATGAGGGAATGTTTAGCCTGTTTCAAATTGATTATGATCAGGTTTGCTGATTGATATTTTATGATGTTTCAATATTGATTTGGATAGATGAGGGGATATATAGAAAAATCCTGGTCTTTGCTCAATTATTCTACATTCTAAGATTAATGCAGATTCTCTACATCTTTTTTTTTCCCCTATTTGGTTCCTGATCAAATGTGCCTTTCTCAGGTAAAAATTATGGCCCGTTTTGTTTCAATGATTAACTAGGGCATTGAGGCTGTCATCCAACCGCAATGCTTTCTGATATTTATAGATGCATTTCTTCCAGAGATTTGGAAATCTCACCAATATATTCCTTGTGGCAGTCTTTACATGGCAGCTCGTAAATTCTATCTCCAGAGGTATCTTTCTCATGTGGCCTCTTGATTATATTTGCTATCAATTTGAAAGCCAGTCATAACCTTTATGTATGTCCATATTTGCTGAATTTTTTCCAAGTCCATTGGTGATTACCAATTTCTTTAGTCGTTTTCTGCACCTTTTTATCATTTTTGCTTCTCTAAAATTTGTATGTTTCTTTTCCAAAATTGTGTTAAAAATGATATGAGTATTGGAAAGATTTTTTGATGTATTTCTTTGCAAGGCAAAACTTTAGTGTAATGAATTTAATCTAAATACAACTATTTTCCTCATCATCAACTTGATACAAATTGTTGGATATATCATATTCACATACTCATCAAATGGATAATCTAAACCCTGCAACAGTTGTTAAGCCAGTCTGTTGCGGGTAGTGGTGATCAAGTAGTCATATATAGTAGGAAAGAGAATATGGACAGTCTATTTCTCTGTTTATAATCTTTAACAGCATCTGTTTTTCAGGAGGCATCTGCTGGGGTTTACCAGTTGTTATTCATGAATGTAGGTTTACTGGGTTAGGAATTTAGTTCATCTCTCTCTCTCTCTCTCTCTCTCTCTCTCTCTCTCTCTCTCTCTCTCTCTCTCTCTCTCTCTCTCTCTCTCTGTGTGTGTGTAGAAGATGCAGCCAACAAGAAAACATCCAGGTAGTTATGTATGGGTAGCTGGTGAAAGTTGTTTTCTCTTCCAACATTTCAGTCAAGGCATAAATAGCAAAGCAAAGAATAGCTGGTCTGGATTGAGAGATCAAAAATCTATAAAAAAAATAGATTCAAGAAATAATTGATAAATCATCAATAGAGTTCTTAGATTTTCATCTATGCAATGTAGTTTCATATTTTCCAGCTGCAAAAAGCTGTTGGCTCCACAGTCAACCTTGACAGAGTCCAGTGAATTCACAATAGCGTATACACTTTTCTTTTCAATTTATTTCTGTAATTTGGAATTAAAAAAATCAGCACCTTGTTTGTTTCATTTTTATTAGGTTGACTTGACAAATATTAAAATTTTATATGCCTTATTCTCATACATAAATGAGTTCTCTATCTTTTTAGTCTCTGAAAATGCAACAACCCCTTACTTATATACAATATTTATATATGTATAATGTTTGGCTTTGTGTCAGACTAAGCTGATCTTTTAAAATAAAAAGTAGATACAAGAAATGATAAGTGATATGATTGGCGGCAATATCTAAAAATAAGATCATAAACTACAGTTGAACTTGACCCTTTCCTCCCTATTAAAATTTGCTTGTGTTTTTATTTTCATTTTTTGAGATAATATTATCATTTGTCAGTGATATTTATTTTAAAGCTATTCAAACTTCCCAAATATCAGAACTTACATGAAGCAATTGTTGACACTGTTGGCAGTTTGCTTATCTAGATAATGAAAAGAAATGTGTATTCTTCAGAATAATTCGGTTGTCTGTTGCTGATTAACTCGTGGGGATTTCCTTGTTTATTCACAAGTTATGAATTGCAAAGCCAGTAGATGGAAGAAGCTGTGCAAAGGATGGTATCTCGTTTTTATTTATGTTCTTTGGATGTGGGAGGTGTAAACCGATAATCAGTTTTCAAGAATCTGGTTATCAAGCCTCCTTAGTTGAGTTAGTTGTCTACTTGCTTTCCCTCAGCAGCAAGTTTGACATGAAGTCAAGTTTAGCGTGGGGTCCTTGCATGCCAAAAAATATCTCTTGTCCCCGCCTGCAATAATTGTCACAACTTGATCACAGGACAAGTCCTGAGCAAGCTTGACATAACTAATGCAGAGCCATACTTTATTGGCAATGACATCACATCGCAGTTTCATTCAACTGGTTAGAACCACCTGGTGACAAGGAATAGATGAAGACTTGTTGTTTACTTTTGTAATTGAATTATCAAATCCTACCCTGTTCAATTTTAACTTGAAAGCCGTGCCACTTGACTTTGTTATTAAACCTGTTAAGAACGCCATGTTCTTCATCCTGAATTTTATTTACTTCTAAGCAATTATTGAATGCACAAGAATTTTTACTAATAAAAAGTTTTTCTCTTAGATACACTGGAAAAGAAAGATTTATTATTATTTACTAAGCTTAGATTTATCTGCCACAAGGCCATATTAGTGGAGTACCAACAGTTATAATTGATTTTTCAGATGAGCTTGCTAATCACTGGTTCATGGTGAGTTAGTTGTTAGTAATTTACCAAGATTAGCTTTGTCTGGCCCAAGGCCATAGTAATGGTGCACTAGGTGATGATTGAATTTGCTAACCATCGCACTACAGTTGCCCCTTCCCCCAATAGTTATTTACCAAGCTCAGTTTAGTCAGGCGCAAAGCTACGGTAATGAGGTACCTAATGAGGATTCAACATACTTCACAAGCAAATTGGTCTAGTTTATTTATCATAATGCTACTGTAGTTACTATTAGGTAAAGACTTACATGTATTATACTTGTTTGTACCTATTTACCTACAGAACATATTTTCTACATGCTCCCATATGATTTTATGGTAGCTGTCTTTTCTTTCTGTTAAATTTGATCTTTTTTTAGTATCTTTTCAAGGTTTGATCTGAACTCTTGCACCAACTTGAGTTCTTGTACAGGCATGTATTTTACAAAAAGCATGTTTTAGAGACATTAATACGAAATGACTCAGTTTCAAATATGTCAAATGCCCTGTCTTAATGGCTTCAGTACCAGTTTCTGATCGCTTTGGAACCTTGAGTAACATTTCATTTTGCTCAGGAAGTTAATAGTTGCACTTATAGTGTTCAAGTAGATACTTATATCATTTGGAAGCAAGGAACTATCACCCCATGGTTAATTTTTTTCCTACTGCTATTTCTATTATCAGGCAAGAAAACCATTAGGTTCCTATACTGGTAAGGATTATTCCACACATTTTTTTTTTTTGTCTATCTAAAAAAAAGACAATGTTTTTGGCTGAGATATTCTTTGGCCTTCAAATAAAATTGTCAGAATTTTGAACTAAGATTAGCCCCAGCAAGAGTTGAGCCCTATACCATGTTTTAAAATGTTTTGGAAAGGAAATTTGTAAACTGTATATTAATCTGGCTTTTTGATTATCTTTTTCAGCCAATCCACTGAAGGACACCATCATCGTATTTGTTGTTGGTAAGAAATATTTTTAATGATTTATAATTCATTCTTATCTCAGAAATCTACACTGTGCAAAAATATATTTCACAATATTTTTATAATTAAGGAATTATATGAATTTATTTATTTCCTGGCAGTAAAGACAGCTTTTTTCCTGAAATAAACTTAGAACATCTTCTTAGCATTTTTGAGGCTGAATAATTCGTTGCTTATAAGCCTACAATACGGAAAAGTAGAAAAGGTGTTGCAACATGAGCTCCTGCACAGAATTCTAGAAATAATTGTATAAACTATTTGATATGATAAATCAATGATAATCATAAAAATCCATCAGGGTTTTAGCAGTGTTGGTTGAGTACATTATACCAGTCAATTTATAATTTGTATTTTTGTCTTTGAGTTATGCTAGTCAGCTCTAGAGATACTGATGGTTTCAGGAACATGAAGATTTCTCTATAACCCTGGTCACCAAACCCCTCGAATCTCAAACCTGTTGAGTACTTTTGGAATGTATTGGACTAACAAGTTTGCTCTGTAGAACTTTCACCATTAGTGTTCAGCAGTATTGGTAGGGTAGATTAAACCAGTCAATTTATAAGTGGTATTTTTGCAATTGAATTTTGCAGAGCCAACTATGGAGCTATTGACTCATAGGCCAGTGTTACTCTACTATGAGGTTTCTGCTCTTTTGATAGTTTGCCTGTTTATGTGAAACTGGGAAATGTCAAAATGGATTCATATCAGAAGGTTATCTGACAACCTGAAATGGAATACAGGCAACTACCACCTTTTGTTCAGTGTTTCATCATTTCAATGAAAACATTGGGATTCCTTTTTTTTTAATTCGTTTGATGCTGGAGTCTGCTTTGTTGTAATCAATAAAACTTTATTTCTATAAATATTACTGCACTAAAAGCCATGATCACTTGATCACTGAACTTGATTTTCTTTTTCCAAAATGCAAGTGGACAAATTAATGGATTGTCTTGGAAGCTGGAAAATCAGGCATATTATTTGTATATTGTGTTGTGCTTTCCTCTTAAAATTGTCCTGTGTTGAGTCCTCTTTCTAAAAGTTTGACATTCATAATAGAAATTAAAAATTTTCATCTAAATTTTACATTTTAATATCTTTAAAAGTCCTGCTACTTTTAATATGCAAAACAGGTTCAATACAAAAAGAGAGTCTGAAATTCTGATATGAATCATCTTTGTTATTCCATGAGATATTTCAGATGAATACATTTTGGCTAATGAATTCTTTGGCTCTTTTACCATGGGCTAAAATTCTGTGATTAACCATTGTTCTTACTTTATGAGTATTGAAAACTAATGTCTTTTTCCTTGAAAAGAGACTGCCCTCCACTTCCCTGCTCCCACCCCCACAAAAAATGGATGAACTCTATGCCTGAGGAAGACCAAAAAAGCATTAGGTAAAAAACCACAGTGATAAAAACAGGGATGAAGATCCAAGTCTAAATAACTCATGGAAAAGATGCAATATATATTTCACAATACCAAAGGAAACACCTAATTTGGCACTTATTGGTAATTTGAAGAGATGAGAATATCAGATGAAAGACTTTTACAATTGAGTGCTAAATAGGTTGACAGTCCCAGTAGCTCATGTCAAAGACTGTAAAGCATCTCTTCCTTTTTTTTTCCTCTCTTCCCCGATCATTGCACCAGACAATAACCGTATTTATGTGGTATCATACAAAGGACATTGAAACAAGCCTCAAAGACTTGTCCGTCAGTCTGTCACTGATACTAGCTTAAAAGACTCGTAAGTCAGTCTGAGCAAAGGTTAAAGGGCAAACAATGAAGGGAGAATTTCAGAACTAATAGGAATCTCCGGTGCAAAGATTTATGCACTTTATGAACTCTATAAGCCCTCTAAATGTTTCCTGTGGAATCTGATGCCAAGGTGTTAAGAGCAGGTCTTTTAACTGATACATGATGTAGGTCTGGAAGAGCCAACTTGTTTGTCTAACATATATTATAAGTAGGGCTGCAACTAATGACTATTTTGAGAGTCTATTAGTCATTGATTATTGAAACGATTGTAACTTGCAATAGTCTTTACTGCGCTGCTTGCTTTTTTTTTTTCTGTTGTCGTTTGAACTGATGCCTTTTGACCACCCCATGGAAAAAATCATTGGTCTCCATAGATTTTCATAAGTCGTTGAAAAAAATGATAAAAGAATTCTTTTACAAATATCATGTGGGTTCATGTTTTTATTAAAACATATACTTGTTTTTTTTTAAACAATCTCATTTTATAAAAAAAAATTTCAAGTCAATATGAATTTCATAAATATTTTGAAATAATGTTGGAAGTTTTTAAAAAATCTATCAAATTCTTTGAAAAAAAACAAACTTTAAAGAGCAATATTTCCTGTTCTACAGTTTAATTAGAAAAGGTTTATCTCAGATTTTCTCCAATCTTTCTTATATCTAATGACAAAAGAATAATACAATCAATGGTTTCATGCTTTTTTTAACAGACATGTTGTCTTGTTATCAATGGGGGTATCTCTGCTGATCAAATAATTTACCCTCATCGTGAGTATTTCAGAAATAGATTAGATTGATTAAATTTAGCCTGGAACTGATCTTTTTAAAATGTGAACATTCTTTTCCATATGGATATGTGCCTCCTCTTTAGATGTTCATGTATTGCTGATATGCTCCTATGATAAGCAACAAAGGTAATACTTTTCTTTGCCACGACAAGGGTGAAATAATTCCAGACTTCAGAACTGGCGTGATGGTATTGTATTAGTGGCTGCCATTTTGCTATGGCTTGTTTACCTATCATCTCTGGAAAAACGATGTTTAGTTCTGCTGAACCAAATCAAAATCATGTGGGATGACATGACCAGTATCTTATTGACAATTGAATTCATTGGCAACTAATTTTGTAATTGATTTTTGTCAACTATGTCAAATAATCATTGCATCCCTACCCATAAGTATTCAACAAGATTAAGATCTGAGTGATTTGGTGGCCAGGGCAACAGTGAAATCTGAATCTTTCTGAAACCATTCCCATAAAACTCCTGCAGTGTGGCAGGGTGTATTGTACTGCTGAAAGATGCCACCCTTATCGTTGAGTAGTAGCGTACCTGATCTTCAGTGATGTTAAGGTAGGTGGTCCGTGATAAAGTACCTTCCACAAGAATGATAGAACCTAGTATCATCCAAACCATCACATACTTATTGTTTTCCCACAATGCATCCTGGTGCCCTTGCTTTTCTAGGATTATGATGTATATATACTGTACTGCCCACCTTATTGAGGAGAAAGCGAGATTCGTTGGACTAGTTGATTTTGTATCAATGGAAGAAATTCCAGTTCTGACACTTACATACATTTTGAAGATGTTTTTAGTGATGGACATTGGTTAGAATGGACATCCAAATGCACAAATAAGATTGATGTACAGTATGTTCCCTGGCACCATCTTCCCTTCACCTTGATTATAGCTGTTTGCAATTTGTGCTACTGTAGCTCTTCTGTTGGCTCATACTTGGTTAAAAAATCTTCTGTTCACTTCTCGCATCATTTTGGCTGCCCAATGCCTTGTCAGTGGTTGATTTTTCCCCCCTTGGACCACTGCTGATAGGTACTCACCAGAACTGGTCTTCTAGCCACAATAATTTGGCTTTTATTGAAGTCACTTAGATCTTTTTTTGCCCATATTGGTGGCATTCAGCACATCAAAATGGAGTATTTACCCTGACCCAGACATGCAAAGTAAGAAACTGTTATTCTTGCCACATGTTTTGGCTCATCAGTGTTAATATAATACACATATTTTTATTGAATCACTGTTGCCCCACAAATGGACAACTCATTCTGGGCTTCAGATTCTCTCTTTGCTTGTCTGTGTGTCTCCTGACTCTCCTGGTCATATTTTGGGGGCTACAACTTAGAAAATTTGCATAAGTATTCCACTAAATACCATCTAAAAATGATGGTTTTTTTAGGTCTCTTTGGACTAACAATGTCCAAATGTTATGCTGGTATTTTTTTTTTTAGTTATTTTAGATAAAAGATACATTTTTTAGATAATTACTTCTGCTACTCATACAGGCTATGGTGATTCATTTATGTGAAGTATGGATATATTATATATATATTCGCTTTAGGCAAAATGATTAGCACCCATTGAAACAATCCTCCAACTACAGGTCAATTGACAACGTTCCATCATTCAATAACGATTGAGGAACTCTTTCTTGAAAATAACTAAAAGTTTTGCATAAGACATTATGTAATGTATCCTTTTTGCTTATTAACAGGTGGTCCTGGTAGTGGCAAAGGTACCCAGTGTGCCAAAATTGTTGAGAAGTATGGATTCACTCATCTGTCCTCTGGAGATCTGTTACGAGATGAGGTGGCATCTGGATCTGCCAAGGGGAAGGAACTCACTGCCATCATGGAGTCAGGCCAGCTTGTGTCAATGGTAAGCATTCATGTTTCATTGCTATCTTTGATTGATACGTGGAAAACCTCAGCAGCCAAAACAAATGCTTTCACTCTCTTGAACACACTCAAGACCAGTAAATCATCAGCGGGTTTACTAACAGAGGAAAAGTTTTCTAGCTCCTCTTCAAATTCTGGTCAAACGTGGGGTTGGACAACAAAGATTCCGTTTACCATTTGAGACATTTTGGGGAGGGAAAGGGGGATAGGCCATCTAATACGGTGGTTTTCTTTCATCTATTTCGGTTGCTTTTTATTGAAATGTTCTTTTGGCTGATCCCTTTCAGCTATGTATAAGTAATGATGTGTGCGAAATATATAATGTTTTCTTCTGATGTCTATTTCAGGAAACTGTGCTGGATCTTTTGAAGACTGCCATGATTAAACGTGCTGCTGATAGTAAAGGCTTCCTCATTGATGGTTACCCAAGAGAACTGGAGCAGGGAAAGAGGTTTGAAAAAGAGGTAAACATCTACTTTTTTTCTGTTGCACACTCCACTGTAATTCCAGGGTCATCTAGGGACCATTCTGATGAACAGAGGGATGTGTGTTCCACCTTCAGTCCATAACGGAATCTCTTTAATTATCTAATGCCTCATGGATTTGGTTTTGTGATAAAAATGACTTACTCTAATAAATGACTTGGTCTAAGAAATATCAAAATTAACTCATCACACGTAATGAGTTATGGAGATAAAGGATGAAAACTACCATTTCCCAATTGAGAATAATCCAATGATATGTTGGTGTATTTTTAATCGTACATTGTAAATATTTCATCTGAGGGTCCTTCTGATAGATAGGGTGGAGGGGTGGGTGTCAGTTAGCCCTACCAGTTGGCCTACCTCAAACTATGACCTTGACAGTGCGAAGTGCAAGCTTATTTATGAAGAGGAAAAACAATTGCAGAAGAAATGATATTCTGTTTTATCACAATATCTTTTAGCCTATCCTTTCTTTAGCTGTAAAGATTAAATGCAGTAATTTGGAATAGAGAGGTACGGACATGACGTAAACTTGCATTGCATATCATGGGAGCTTATCTTCCATGTATGTTGAGTAGTACCATGACGACTGACACTTTCAAGATTAGGGAAGGTTCTTATCTGAAGTCTTTCTGCACAACATCCCTTCTTTCTGTTCTATGCAGAGATTTGAACAATTAAAAAATCTTGGAAAGAATAAATAGTACATATATATATTCATACTCACTCTCTCTATCTCTCTCTCTCTCTCTCTCTCTCTCTCTCTCTCTCTCTCTCTATATATATATATATATATATATATAATGAATTAAGAAATGGACAAATTTGGTCCAATAGAATGAATTATAAATGAATACATGATTTTATCAGAGCAAATATGTCCATTTCTTAATGCATAACTTGTTTTGAAAGAGATGAATAGACCGAGAATGAATGAAATGGAAATTTGGGTTGAAAACAGTTATCTCAGCTTTTGCATTACCAGTAGCTATTCAGCTCAATGGTAAGAGCATTACTATGTTGAAGCGGCTATCCTATCGGAGGCAGGTTCGATTCCTGTAGTAGCCCCATTTTCTCCAATTGTTTATTCTATTTACATTGTCTAAATTGAGTGACATATTGATTATGTAATGACGGGAGATCATCTCAGAAAAGTTTCTATACAATAAAATGCAATTCATCATTCATATATATATATATATATATATGTATATATATATATATATATATATATATATATATATATATATATATATATATATATGATCACTTGCATCATAATATGCAAAGGTAGTAGATGAGAATATCCATCTCCAAATTACAAATAACACAATATATTACCATATTTTAAATCATAACATGCATGTATTAGAAAGTGTCCACCAAAACTCTCACAGAGGTTTCTTCAGTTTTTGAGCTAGTCTGCCAAGCTATGTATGTATCTAGGAAAAACTTCCTTTTTTTTCTTACCCCCCCCCCCCCCCGCCATTTTTACTGGGGTGGGGGTCAATTGGCAATGTATGTTTATACTAAATTTGACTCTTTCTTTGTGCTTGGCAGCATTCACACTTGTTTTTGGAAAATTCATTCTTTTAAAATTTTTTTTTAATGATCGCTGCCCAACAAAAGTCAACTTGATCATTGATCACCCCTTTTTCTAATTTTTAATAGGTTACCCCCAGCACAGCATGCTATCAAAAGACATTGGTCAGGTGACGGTTTCTATTGAGTGACTAACCAGACTTGTTTCCTTTTTGGTTGTCAAGGGTACATATCCGGCAGACACTGGTTTAGTGTTACCAGTCACACCTCATAAGCCTACACAAAACTATGACCTGTATGATGCAATGTACAAAGTGATTTTCAAATCAAAGTCTACATTGCAGCTGTAAGCACTAAAAATGTGGCTGGAAAAAACTTTTTCTTCTATTTTTTATAGAAAGTTTTTCTGATCCAAGGGGTGCGGCTGTCAACTAAAAGACTCTGTGGCACTGGAACAAAGACCCCCTGAGGCGTCACAAGTTGAAAAGGAACAATTGACACTGGGTGTAGATATGCAACAAGATTTGTGTCAGTATTATTACAGGTTGACTGTTTGAAATACATGCTGATGCAGGTCAGGACACGATGGAATGACTATCAGTCTGTCTTTTGGGTTATCTACTTGATATCTCTTGGTATGTCTGTTGGTATTGCTTTAACGGGATTCTTGTGTTGAAATTATAAGTCGCTTTAGGAATTCACTTGATATCTTTTCGTATATCTATTGGTACAACTTCACCAAAGATAAAATCTTCTGGGGGTCAGTAGATGGTAGTGACAAGGAACGTAGAATTCTATGCAGTGTTGCAGCAGCTTCTGTGCACCCTACTCCGTTTACTCAAAAATAGGTAGCTTATATAATAACCAACTCCCCTTATGGTTGAGGGTGATGGCTGAAGAATATATGATTGATTTCTCTACTTCTCAACTGGCAAATATTGAAATCATGCTAGCCTAAGTAATCTTCATTCTGATCTCTCCAAATTTGGGAATCTATAATTTTCCCTTTGGAAATATGCATAGGCGATAGGCAGGGCTAGGTCCCCAAGCAATCAATTTACCTTCCTGAAAACAAGACATAGTTTCCCTTTGCTTACCCGACACTTTGGTGCAAAAATATTTTCTCAACTCAGGGATTTTAAACCTCTCAAACAAAGGCTATTAATCATACATCTGTATTCTGTTAAGGCCTCGCTAGTCTGACAGCAGGTTTCGTAACAGCTTTGCAGTTTTAGATTCTTGTCTTCCTTATCCACCTGGTTTCTCTCAGAAACCCGTTTTGGTGAGCGTTCTTTTTTTCGTAAGTGCACTCAACCTCGCAAGATTATCTTATTTCCACATTCAAATTTTTCCAATTTTCATTGTGTCATTTTTCTAATTGACCCTTCAATTCCATAGTGTCACATCATTTATTAATAAAAAATAAACAGAAAATAAGAAAATGGTGGGGAAATTATGTTTGATGGGCAGTTTTCCTCCCTTGATAAATTTGTGACAGATAGATTCCTGATGGGCACTCTTCTGGGGCCCACTCACTCGATGGGCAAAATTCCTGATGGGGGGAGTATCCAATTATCACTGCTACCCACAGCAAACCAGTTTAAACACTTGCTGGGTTTGAGTTATCCATGTGTTCTGAAAGTTTTATATATGTATTTATCTATGTATCTGGACTTCACCCAGCTGTAAGTGTTCAGAGTAACAACTTTATATTTTGCCCTCGTACACTCTCATTGATGAATAATGAATTTGTTTTTTAGCTTTGATTTTTTTTTTACCCTCCTCCTCCAGTTTTTAGTGGAGGGTTCAATTTATAATATTAGTTGATTTTGATTTTACTTGATAAAAATGAGCATATATGGACGGCTGTGATTCATAATTTCCCTTGGAATGCTAGTTTTATATATATTATGAAAGTCGATTATTCACTAATAACTGTTCATCAGAAATGTTGAAAGGGATTTTTTTTACACAGAATTAGATCTTATAGTACTATGATTAATATTTTCTTGTAGGGATCATCAGTTATTCACCAACAAATTGTTTCAACTATTTATAAACAAAACAGTTATTTTCGCATGGTTCCCCAGCAATACTGATTAAGCACCACCTCCCCTCAAGCTATGATTTTTATATTTAGCTTGTTATTTTGTTTTAAGGTTGACATGGACAGATAAATTAACTTAGTTAATTATAATTTTGATGTCTTTCTCAAGAAAATACCTTATTTTCATGGCACCAGTTTGAATCAGCTGTGGTCATTGAAAGTCTTACTGCTAAAACATTCACTCAGAATCTTTTTCCTTGTGTGTTATAGAAACTGCTAAATGAAACATTTTTCAATATGAGCAAGCACTTGTGAATATCATTCTTAATGCTATCTTCATGAATATCTGAGTGAAAACTAATCATGAATGACAGTTACAAATTTACAAACTTATTTACAAAAAATTCTGATGATCTGTGTAAGAGACAAAATGTTCATTTTTTATACAAAATACTTTTAATATTGATTTACTTCAATTACAGACTTGAATGATTTTAGTACTTCTTCATAATCCTCTCCGGGCTGTAGAAGCCAAGAATCTATTAGTCTTGAGTCTTCCATACTATTCTGTTTTAAGTATTTCTATTAACAACAAATGTAGTGCACCCAGTGAGGATTGAACTCACTACAGCAGTAATGGTCAGTAAGACTTGAAGCATTACATGGTGAATCTAGTACAACAATGTTGGAGAGATGTATGAATTCGGTTGTGTCTTTCTGTCTGTCTGTCTACACAATATCTCCAAAAGTGCTCAATGGATTTCAATCAAATTTTGTCGGAGATAGGACAAATGGTTAGGAGGAGATAGTTTAATCTTGGGGTGGATCCAGGAATTTATTCTTGATTAAGAGATATTTTTCCCCCCTTATTTTTTTCATAAATTTATGTATAAGCTCATGTCTGTTCACAAGATCTCTCAAAAGGTTCTCTATGAATTTCAATGAAATTTTGTGTAAGGGTAGACAATAGGTTACAGAAGCAATTAAATATTTTGTCAGTTCCATGCACAATTATTTTCCCTGATGTTTGCAGAGATATATGCTCTTTGATTGCTTTTTAGTTGTTTATAAGATTGAAATTTCATCCATCATTTTAAAAACTTTCATTTAAATACAAATGTTAGTTTGGGTTGATTTTTTATCAGGTTATTTCTAAGAGATTCAACTTGTTCAGACTTGGAGGAAACACCTCCCTGATTTCAGTTAAACAAAATTTCATTGAGAACAGATTGTTTGATGAAGCAAGATTTTCACTGCCACAAAAGGCAATCTGATAGGAAAACCATTTTCACGTAACAAAATGTTCATGATAAATGATGTATAATGGAGGAACGAATGTGTAAAATGAGAAGGAAGACATTTTTGTGGGTGTAATTGTAAGGTGCTTGAGAGATTTCTAAAAACCCTTCAAGAAATGATGTCAGCTAAGGAGAACCTGACCTACTTGGATGGATCGGTATTGGCTGTCAGCCAACAGCAAGTGAGTTGTCAGGCTCTCTTCTGTAACTCATCTCCTTAGATAGTTATGTCAGCCTCCTTTGGCTCCCTGGAAAATCGACAAAAATGTCATTTGAGATGAGCTTTAGTGTGTTGTTTCTGAATAAGTATATATGTATATATAAATATATACACACACACACACACACACTTGATATGCAAACATCTGCTCCAGTTAATGCACAAACATACATTCTCCAGATATATATGTCTTTTCATATATGCATAACTTCAGTAAATACTAACACACGCATTCTGCACTTATGCTTGAGTTTGCATAGATGCATAGTTTCTGTAATCATACACACGCACATTCATATGCATAGCTTCAGGAAATACATACACGCTTTCTCATTTAGTCTTGTGCTAAATTATGCTATGCGTAGTAAGCATCCACTCATTCATTGCTCCTAGTTATCATACACATTCTCCTTATATGCACATTTGCATATATACATAGCTTCAGTAAATACATTCACATACATAACTTCTGCTATTACACACACACACACACACACACACACACACACACAGAGGTACAAATAAGCACACATCCTTCATAAATATATAAATATGCACAAATCTTTCATATGTATATAGAGCAACACACTACTCCATATATAGTGTCTCCTCTTCACACATACAAATATCCATAAACTTAGTTAATAACAGTAATGATGACTAAGTGATTGTTAATTAAACCGACATTTGCATAAAAAGTTTTTCATCATAGAGTTTACAAAAAAATTCAATGTTCATGCTTGAATGATGCTTTTTTTCTCCCCCCCACTTTTTTTTTAGAATTAAAAATGACCCCCACCCCATCTTGATGATTCTAACATTTCTTCATAATAAAAACTTCAATTTTCTGGTTATAATCATGGCTACTATTAACAAAGTATGAAAGTATTTTGGTTGAGGTTGAGCTCAACCTGAATAGCCATATTGAAACCTTAAAAAAAAAACATGAATAAAGAAAGGTTTGCCCTGTGGCTGAGATGGATGTGTATTTTTATTGTTGTCTGAGGTCAGTGTTCAAGCCAAGGTAAAGTCAGGATATCCAATACCAATTTCCATGGTAGTCAAGCACTCCCCAATGAAGATATTTGTACAACATAATCTTCCTTACCTAGTTTGGCCTATCTTAACTAAGTTTATCAACAAAATCATAAGAAGCAAATGTTAAATATACTAAAAATTATTAAAATACTATTTTATACATTTACAAATAAGTCCAAATTTATCATTTTTTTATTAGAATTTCTTTCATCTTAATATCTGCTACTTTTTATTACAACTTCCAAATCATCATTCTATAACCATCAGTAATCAGGTTGAATTGGAATAAAGAATAAGTCTCAGGTGAGACTCAAACCCACCTTGCTTATTCTTGGGAGCCTGCCTTTCCATGGCAGTTGCCTCACTGATAAGGCTATGAATTCATCCAAATTTAACCATATAGCTATATTCTTCACTTCTCCAACTGTCTGTATGCTGCCATCTTTATTCATATCACTTTATTCTTCTCTGCAATGCTTCCTGGGGATAGCAACAAAAATCAGTGTGGAAGAAAAACTAGTAAAAAATTAATAATAATTGACAATTCTTCATCTGAAAAATTTGAATATGATCAAATCTGAATTTCTTATAAACATTTTCAAATGGGAGGCTAAATTTTAAATTGCAAATTTTTTTTCCTGTAGGTCTCTGGTTGTAAATTTGTCCTTTATTTTGACGTAAGTGATGATACCATGAAGACCCGTTTGCTGGGCCGAGCTCTCACCAGTGGAAGGGTTGATGATAATGAGGAAACAATCATGAAAAGGTTGAAGACGTTCCATGACCACACCTCTCCAGTTATGGATTATTATGCCAAACAAAAGAAATTGCAGACTGTAAGTATTATTTTAGCTTTGCTACTAAGAATGAGCGATAACTGTGCCCACATAGATTTTGAATGACAAATGTTGATTCATTGAATATTTGCAATGACTCGTTTCAAAGCTCTCCGACAAAATCTGGTTAATATTCAATCAACATTTGGTTCCTGTTGGAACTGGATCATTATCAAACAGGAAATGTTTATTGAAGATCCAGAGACCAATGAATAAAAAACAAAAAACTTTGGAAAAAAAATGTTCATTTTTTGTAGATTTTAAACATCTGAAGTTTATCCTGTGTGGCTCTTATGTTAAGCAAGTGTAACCTTGCTCCATTGCTATTGGTCTGTAATAGTCAGTATTCCAATTGTTAGACAACCTTTCACTCTATCTTGCCATCCTTTGTGCTCTAGATAACTCTTCATTATGTGAGGAGCTTCAATGGAGCAGTTATTGGTATAGAAAAAAATAATCTGAAAACAGGATTCAAATACATAGGAAAGGTATGAATCCACTTCTCTCTATGTTCTGTCCCATTACCAGATAATGAAGGTTTTGACATTGGCCTGCCATGAAAGTTGACAAAAAAAAATTTCTTTCCTGCATTTGACACAGTCATTTGTATAGCGTAACTTGGGCTCTGAACAATAAAGATTTTCCTTTGATTTTTCTTTTCAAACAAATCAGTTCTCCTATGACTGAGATAATTATACATTTTCTACCAGCTGTAGTGGTTTGTGTTCAAGTGGGGGTAAAACCCAATACTATAAATCTTCAAGGCAGGTGGAATTCCACACTCCACACATCGGTCAGAGACTGGAGTTGACTTTGTTTTTCTATCATAACAAGAAGAAGACTGGCTGCCGCAGGGTCAAACTCCACTCCAACTCCTATTCTGACTGAAGATGATTACTGCAACTTCTGTATTGTATATATAATAAACACTAAATTATAATGATATATATTTTTTGTATAAGTGTATTAGGAAATAGGCCTGTGTGTAACTGTACGATAAATTTTTGTAAATATCTAAGACATGCCAATTTAATTGAGACAGTGGAACAGCCTGCTGGCATTCAGTTGGTCATTAGTTCAGATCATGATAGAGGAATGTGAATTTTATATGTCAGTTTACATCCCTAATTTTGATGAGGATTGTTTTTGTTATTAAATCCTCTCCCGTGTTAGAGTTTTAGGGGAGTAAAATCTTCATCGTTTGCTTGTCCCATCTCATTAAACCAAACTGATGTATGAAATTAACATTTCTCTACCGTGATTTGAAATCACATGCAAGTGATAGGTAAGCAGTTTTCTTACCAACTGATCCAAACTGACAAGTCTTATGTATCTATGAAAATTTGTTTTAGATACACAATGAATATGAATGAAAACATTTATAAAAATTAACATTTCTTTTGAAATCACGACCAAAGGATCAGTGGGTGGTTCTGTTACCAATTGTGCCCAACTGACAAGTCTTACCTATTTATGAAAATTTATATTAATATATATATGTAATACAAAAGTTGTAGTGATCTTCAGTCATTACAGAAGGAGGAATGTAATGCACCCAATGCAGATTGAACTCATTACAGTAGTAATGGTCAACTAGACATTGGTTCTTGATAAAGCAACTTATTTTTTAAGCTTAGCTTTGTCTGACACCAGGCTGTAGTAGTGGGGAACCCAGTGAGGTTCAAATTTGCTAATTTGTAGTAATGGCCTGTTTTGACTAGCTTGCTAACCACTACATCTTGGTGAGGTGCCCCAGATATATCAGCTAAGCTGAGGTTAGTCTGGCACAAAGTATAAAACTCCCAGTGAGGATCAATCTTATCACAGTGAGACAAAAGGGTAACCATTGCTCTGTGATGAGTTAACTACAGGTACTTACTTAGTCTGGCACAAGATAACCAATGTAGGGCATCCAGTGAAGATTGAACTCACTACTGCAGTAATGGTCAGTGAGACTTGAAGTATTACATGGTGAATCTAGCTCAAAGTTACAAGTGTGGGATAATTATTCAGGGTCAGACCCATAATAGTAAAGATAATCTGTAAGACAAGCTTGTTAACCATTGCTCCATGATAAGGTGCTCTACTGACCTATTTATATTATCTGGCACAAGATCATAAGAGTGAGCACCTAGTGAGGATTGAACCTATAGTAGTAATGGTCTGTAAGACTAGTTTTCTAACCATTGATATATAGTAAGGTGTATAAATTGAAATGGAATAGATCTGTTTACAATCAAAATCCTTGAAAAAGGTAAAAATGGATACCATGGGATAGTAATTGGGTGTAACAAACTATTCACCTCATCGCTACCGATTTAGTTATTCACTTGAAGCAGGTCACTTTGAGTCTTCAGCTGAATTCGTCCTTTTTTCCAGGTGAAAGCTGAATGTAGCCCCGAAGAGGTGTTTGCCCAAGTGGAGAAAATATTCAAGCAATGCTGCCCAGGCTTAAGTACGATTTCGTTCCATTGTTGTCCAAGTATTATGTCCATGGTCTAAATCTTCTATTGTCTAAAATTTATCTGTCAATTCAGATTTTATCTTCCACTTCAGTTGTACCTTTTTCATTCATACCTTTTTTGCTAAAGTTTTGAAGGAACTAATATTATTGTTTATATTGTCACTTGTATCAAGTGGACTTCCTTTTGTTCTTTCCCATTTAATTAATTCTCAAATAATCTGTCACATTATCATTCATTTGTTTTTCAATTTTTTATCCACGGATTCTAATGGTTTTGTGTGTTTGTGTCTTTCTCGCAATGTTTCCCATTTTTCGAAGGTCTTTTCTTATTTTAAACTTATTTGCATTTTGTTTGATTTGAACTAATTTCCTCGCAGGAAAGTAGTCCAAATCAAACAAGGTGCAATGCTCATAACACATTGCCCAGATAAAATTCTGATTGGAATTAAATTTATTTATTATTTAACTTAATTTCAAAGGTTTGTTAATTGAAAATTTCTTCAGACTTCTTATTTATTTTTTGTAATTCTGACCCAAGACATTATTCTGAGACTTGTTGGTAGTATTGAACTCATTCTTTTTGTTATTGAAAATGAGTTCTATAATCCTTGGATCTCGTAAGAATTTGTTTTTATTATTTAAAGGTCTTCTTCATTCCAATTTTTTTCTTTTCTAAAGGTTTTTGAAAGAGTATATTTAATTTTTTATTGCAACTATCTCAGAATGTCCCTTGGGTATTTTACATAAGTCCAAGAAAGGTTATGCATTTATTTAGAATGAATTAAAAGTTCATAGTATAAGAAAAGATTTTTGCTTTTGATATTGATAAATATATTACAAAATATAAAACCACAAACATTTACAAATTCTCATTGCGAAAAATTAGTTCATTCATAGAAATTTCTATGAAATAATTTTGATTAGGGTGATTTTTTTTCACCAGGCATTTATTTTGATTTGTGCTTTTGAACACAAATGTGGGGATGAAAACAAAGCTGGTTCTAATCTGTTGAAGAAATGTTTGTAACATAATTTGTAATTTTAAACCCCTTTACCATGGTATTTCTTATTGATTTACATAAGTTTTAGTTACTACTCCTTTTTAACCTATTTGTATGTGTGTGAAAAAATCTCTCAATTGGTTTGGTTTAGGTTCACTGAAAGAGAAATTGTTTTAATGTAATAAAAATTTGAAAAAGTAACAGATGCTAGGAATTTAAAGAAAAATCCAAGTTTTGACAATTTTACTGTTTTAGCAAGATCTTTATACAATTAGATAAAATTCTACAATTCAGTTCCTAATTTTTAATTATTTATTTCAAATCATGAATATTTGTTGCCTGAAACTAACCTCAATACAGGGTTGGGTTTGGGAAACACTCAGTGAAAAACAAATTCACTGACACTTGCTTGTGAGATTTGTGAATCATTCCTTTCTCTACAACAAATTTTATATCAAAATCAAATCTCTAGTTGTTCACTCGATAAAATAATACAAAGTAAGCAATTTCTTAATGTTTTTATATTCTTATCACTTCTCAACTTGAAATATTTCTGCTTTGAAAGAAATTAACACTCTTTATTTTACTTTTAGAATGCTGCTTAGATGATTGCAAGATACTTTTTGTTGTCGGTAAGTATTTTTGAACAAATGATATTATTCTTTTCTCTTGTCATAAATGATTTTGTCTTCACCAAAATAAGATTATCATTTTTTTTGTTATTTGGACGTTTTGTAACCAATTAGTATTTTTGCTTTTGACATTAAATAAAAATGTCATTGAAGTAAAATACTTTATTCACAGAGTCAATAGATATTTGTTCTGTACCTGAAAAAATTTTTTCAACAAGCTGTTAATGCAACACATAATATCATGGGTAGGATTGATTAAGCAAATACCTCAAAACTTTCATTCACTGGAATAAGTGGGCAAATTTAAGCTGAATGTGGATGGGAAAATGAAACAATAATCTTTGTTGTTTTTGAGAACTCACTACATTTGTACCTGGTATATGTAAGAAAGTTTCTGCTTTTCTTATTGTTGCCCATTGACTTTACCCGTACTCAATCACTATTACACTTGGCTCTAGTCATTCTCTTTATTAATGTATATAAATTTATATCTATAATTGCATTGCAAATGATTTTACTGTAGAAATGCTTCAAAAGGGGAGAAAGAGATGCTTAATGTTGTGGAATTAAGGCAAAGATTACTGACAATGGGGGGCTATTATATGCATAATTGTTGTATTTAGACTTCTGTTGTGGTTGATTTACTCAGCTATTCAGTGAATGGTTTGTGATGTTTCAATTGGTGTTGTTTCTTAGTTTTCAGGGGTCACGTTTAGATTTTTGTTGTTAGATTTTGTTGAAAATGTTGTGTTAAAAGCAAAAAGACGAAGAAACTAATCCAAGATGAAAATATGTATAATAATGACAATACTTCTGAGAAACTCTGGACAAATGTATTACTCTTAATTCAATTCCCCCCCCCCCCAAAAAAAATAGATCAGCTAAAAATGATATAAAAAGCATTAAAAAGATGAGAAATTAGTCAGGATTAACAATAAAGTATATGTGATTTAAAGTCAACATGATTATGTTAATCCAAACCTATTTATGTGATTTTTGAATGGACTGCTTAAAAGTTCCAAGTAAACAATTTCATTCTCAACTTGCCAATCTCAGTTTTGTCAATTTGTGCCAAACTCCTTCTGTCTAATCTAACTCAAACATTTCTAAACATGTTTCTATGTTGTCATCCCTAACAGCTTTCTCCACAAATGATTTTCTGCATTCTCATTATTTCTTGCAGGTGGCCCTGGAAGTGGAAAGGGAACGATCTGTGCCAAATTAGTGCAGTCATATGGTTTCTGTCATTTATCTTCTGGAGATTTACTCAGAGAAGAAGTAGCATCTGGCTCTGCTCGAGGCAAAGAGCTCAATGCAATTATGCAGAAAGGAGATCTTGTTCCATTGGTAAGTCTCAAATGTCTAGTGAAGAGAAGAATAAGAGCAGTCTGTACTGAAGGAGTAGTAATAATGTTGATCCTGCCACTTATTGTAATTATGATTATTATTTGTAGTCGTTGAGTTTTCACAGCAGTCATATCTAATGGCTTTTACTGGAGATCAAGTGGCAACTCTAACACTCTCCTCAGTATTTTATTAATATTATTGTCAGGATACTTTGATATCTCTCAGATTTTCTCTTTTTTGTCTTGTTTTTTTGTCTTTTTTTTGGTTGTCCTTTTTGCAAAACTTTTCAAGGCTGTTCCAAGCTCACCATGATTGGTACAATAGTACCCTTCGTATTCCATAATCTCTTTAGTTCTTTAGCAGGGTCTTGATAGTTCTCAAGCTTTTTCAGTCTTCCAGTTTCATTCAAGAAAATTTCCTTCAATTATATATCTTATTTACGTTGTCTAAGCCAAGTGATACATTCACAGTGCAATAACGGGAGACCATTTCAAATAAGAGTTTCAATATAATAATGATTTTACTACAGTAATGAAGTAAAAAGAGAAAGTGTTCAAAAATTCATTATCTTTTGTTCGTGTGCTGACAAAGCTGATTTTTCTGTTTGATATTTCAGGAGGTTGTTTTGCAGTTGTTGAAAGAAACAATGATTAAAAAAGCTTCACACACCAAATGCTTCTTGATTGATGGTTATCCACGAGAGCTTCAACAAGGCAAACAGTTTGAAAGTGAGGTAAAGCCATCCTTGTCTGATTTTTAGTTATCTTGAAGAATCTTTCCTTGTCTTTTTGCATCAAATCTCCTGTGTTTATTCTGGATAATCATAAAAATGTAAAATTTATGTATGATTTTTTTTGTTTTTTTAATGTTTTGATAAGAGAACATATTGGGAAAATAGCAAATTCAAAATTTATAAGGTTTTTTTTGTCTACATTAATGGAATACCTTGTAATTGATCACATAGAACAAAACCATAGTCAATCGAACTATTTGCTTCAAAAGATATAATATAATTTTTATTTCATCTCTGATTCAAATAAAAAAAACAAAAAAACAAGGGAAATTCTTTATGTCAATCTGGTCTTCAAATATAAATTGAACTTCACATCAGTTTTCTATCATTTTTGAATATCACAAAATGAATGAAGTAACTTCTGTTGAAATTTTGGAAATAAAGCAAATTTTCAACCTGAAACCATTAGTTATCTCATTAACTTTAATGATTCAGAATAAATTTTTCAGAAACTAACAATCAAAATCTGGCAATTAGGAGAATTTTGATAAATTTCTTTGCTCAAAGACTGAAAATACCACAAACTATGGTATCATTGCAAAAAATCAACTTTTCACAGAAAAAAATATTATTAAAACCTCCCAACTCGGTTCTAAAAAATACAGTAAGATATTTGTTTTATATAATATTGTATAATTTGTCTTCTTTGAAACAACATAACTTTTTGTATATAACACATGAATAATAACTCTGAGATGAAGTATTTATCTGATCACATTTTTTAGGTTGAATACACTCCAAATATTCAAGTAATCATCATGAATTCAGAATCATGTAACCTCCAATGAGACTTGAACTCATTCCCTATTCTCAGATCTTGTCTTTCATGGATAAATTTTTCACCAACCTATCCATAGAATTCTGCGGCTGAATTGGTTGAGGTATCATCTATGAAAGACAAAATTCTGGGATAGCTGATGTGAGTTCAAGTCTTATTAGAAGCTACTTCTCTGAGAAAGTTGTGATAAAAAGCAACAAGAGAAAAAAAAATACTGGTAAAAAATAGTTAAATTATTTATATAAAATGAAGTTTTGTTATTTTCAAACATGAGGTCAGATTTTATACCTATAAATTAGTTACAAAAATTTGATATGTTACTAAGGATGCAATTAATTAGAATTCTCTACTGATTTTGTAGGTTGCCAAATGCTCAAATGTGTTGTATTTCACTGTTCCTGATGATGTTATGGTTAGCAGACTGCTTGAACGTGGTAAAACCAGTGGCCGTGTTGATGACAATGAAGAAACCATCAAAAAGAGGCTCCAAACTTTCCACAATGTCACACAACCCGTCATTGATTATTATGAAGGCCAGAAGAAAGTTGTGACGGTGAGAAACCATTTTAAAAACCATTCTTCCTGTGTCATAAAAATAATCATTTTTGTCTTGCTCAACTCCATTCTTGGTAGAAAAGTAACACATATGAAGCAGAGGTTTACAAAACTTGAAACTAAGTCTCAAATAGTGGGCATCAAGAAGAGTATCCATCTGTAAAATCCAGCTCATTAAATCCATGATAAACATGTATACCTTCATATTTAATAATATAAATACCATTGTCACTTTTGTGTGCAAATGTCTGTTCACCTATCGCACTACTACAAACTGATATTTAAAATGAGAAACGCTTCCAGGACCAGGAACCGATCGCCTGACATAGACCTTTGAAGATTGATGATATACATATGAGCTATTGCTACAGACATAAAAATGTATCAGTATTTCAAGTTTCATGCATTGTCAGTCAATGAGATGAGGTAGGAAGAGACATAATAAAGCAGCAAGACAAATGGCCTAATTTGAAACAAAAACAAAAACGTCACTTGAAATCATAGATCACTTTGACAAACAAATTATGGATGGATTGTAAAAGCATGCAATGAGCTACAATTTCAAAATGATTATTAATTTGATATTTAATTTCATTAATTAGATATTGTATTTACTTGAGTACAATGTGACTTCAAATATAATGCAACCTCCACTTCTTGTAGCCAGAAATCAATGATATATTTTATCCTCTTATTTAAGAACACATAAAATGCAAAAATGAAGACTGACATGGTTCCTGATTTTACTCTGTAAACTTGGGTTTGAATTTATCTACAGATATATATATTTGATGTTTTGTTACCATAATACAGCAAAAATGTTTCCTGTCATTTTTGACGGGTTCTATGCTAGTTTAATTATATTAGTTTGCTGGACTCATAGAAATTCTATAGTTATTTCCAAATGTAAGGGTTTTATATTCGTAATTGTTGCAAGAATTTTCTTGAAGCAATTGATTATCTACAGAATCTGTAATGTTTATATATATGGGATCATTAAACACTTTTGGCCTCAACAATAAAAGATAGATTTAAAAGTAAAAAAAATGGAACTGTGTCCTTCCCCACATAGCTTAAGGGGTGAGCAGTTGTTCCTTCCAATTTTGAGTGGTCTGTATGTGTGAAAATCTTTTGTTGTGCAATTTTTTTTCCTGTGTCAAAAGTATTGCACACTTGAATTTGGGATAGTGAATCAAATGTTTTCCCAATAAAAACTCAGTAAGCTATCTACCAAATTTGAAATCTTTTGTGTGTGTATTCATTTCCTTTATGCACTGGTTTTAAAACTTGTGTGTGTTTCTGTGCACAGCTTAGAAGGCATTATGGATAAGACATTTCTGTACACTAAGTCAGATTATATTTAATCATGTTCAATTCATGACTGTATATGCTGGTATATAAGATACATATTTAGTTTCTTTTGTTTTTTTGTTTTTGAATATTCCCCTATTATCCAGTGTCCAATATGCTGGTATCACAACCAGGAGGCCATTTACAAGATTAAATATGGACAGTTATGTGACTCGGAGACGTTGCAGTGAACGGTAGTCCTCGAAATACGCTTGTAAACCATTCCCCTTGTATTCTGGCATATATAGTATTTAGGAATTACATTTTTAGCTCCATTAAATTCTCAATGTAAGATCCCATTTCCAAAGATCATTATTTTATTTTTATGATTTGATTGATTGGAAAAAAGAACAGAAGACTATATTACATCCTATGAGGATGATGCAAAAGTTCCTCATGCCATCTTTTGCACAGTATTAAGAACATTTTGGAAGTGTCTCTAGAGTTCACTCAGCTCTCTATTCCTTGTGCAATTAGTCTAATACTGTACTCCATTAACCCCAAACCTTGAAGAATTCATTGAATCAGAACCAGAATTGTTTTTGTTTTCTGATGACACACACTCACTATTTATCTGAAAGGTTGCATATGGTCATAGAAAGCCAGGGAATATATTAAGTGGCAAATTAAGTTTATTAAGTTTATCAAAAAAAAATAAATGACAATTTTTTTTAAAATTTCAATTGATGTGATTTTTTTTGTAAAAGAATATCCTCAACATACTACACACACCCAAATGGCAAAAACCAAAAGAATTTATCTGCAGAATGTTTTCAAATCTTCATCAACTTGCTCAGCTGGATGTCCCATTGCAATAATAGAATTAAGGTATTTTCTCCCTAACAACAAGCATCCAACATTCTTTTGAGCTCCTCTTTTCATGTTACTAAGAACATATCATCACATACAGACTTCTAAACCCACGGTACAATCAGTAGATCAACAACTTCTAAAATCTTCAATCCTGAAATAGCTACAGACTAAGAATTGAAATGATGCTTGGTAGCCAACTAATGAACACTCCTCCCACTCACACACACACATACACTCACTCAGACACACACACACACACACACACACACACACACACACACACACACACACACACACACTCACTCACTCACACACACTCACTCACTCACTCACACACTCACTCACACACACACACACACACACACACACACACACACACACACACACACACACACACACACACACATTAACCCATGTCCCACCTTCTTTCCCCTGACAGGCTGCTCAGGGTCTTGAATCAAGTAGCAACAAGCAGCTGGTAAAGTAGCAGATGAAAAATTAGACTAAAGCCTGGCATCATGACATCCAGGCTGAGATAGCAATGAAATAGCAAGAGGAATGGTGGTAGTCCTATGTGCACACACACACACACACACACACAGACACACACACACACACACAGAGGCATTGGGGTTGGGGAGAGGTGGGACAGCATAAAAAATTAGGATGTGCTTTTAAGAAGTGAAAAATGGGATCTGAGTGTGTTCGTATTGGTAGATGCAGTAGTAATGGTTAACATGCTGATCTTGCAGGCCATTTATTGTAATGCAACATTTTGAAGCAGCAATCTTTCTATTTTTATACATGTATGTGTTATATAAGGAATGGATATATGTGATCTGACAGAATGAATTATAAATTGCGTTATATGATATAGAAACTTTTTTGAAATGATCTCTTTATCATTATACGGTTGATATATCACTCACTTTAGACAGCATAAATAGAATAAACAATTAAAGAAAATGGGGCTGCCACAAGAATCGATTGAGTGATATATTAACCGTGTAAGTCAAATAAGTTTCTATATAATATAACACAATTTATAATTCATTCTTTTGGATCACACATATCCATTTCTTACAACATAACTGCCACCTTGAAAGAAACTGATAGACTAATAATAAACAAAATGGGTTGAATTTTGGGTTGGAAGCAGTTATTTTGGCCTGTGAATTACTGGCAACTATTTAGCTCAATGGTAAGCGCATCACTACATTGAAGTAGTGAGTTAAATCCTCACTTTTGTAGCCCACTATTGTGACTTGGTGTCAAAGTTCAGCTTATTTTTATATTTTAAAGAGCCTGAGTTGTAGTTGAGGAAGTTGCATATTTCTATACCAGGTGGGCCTGAGTTGCATAGATGATGAATCATTCCATTTAAAAAGAAAAAAATTACTGCTACCCACAAGAGAATGGTTTACTCACTGTTACAAGGTTTAGGTTATTCATGTGTTCTGGCATTTATATCTATCTATTTAGACTTTGATTAGCCTTAACCGTTCATAGAAACTTGAAATTTTGCACACACACACTCAGTGTATATGTACATGCAGAAGTGCACACACATTGTATTCCATGTCATTGATGTGCACTTTTTAAATCAAATTTTGCACCTGAAATCATACCTGCTCATTATATGTAAATTTTTAGCTGTACTTGAAGCAAGTGTGCATTTTGTTACTAAGGAAATGGAATTTTCAAAGATTCCAATAAAAATCAATAATCTTTACCTAAGTAGTAGTTATTTTTTCCTACCTTTGTTATTTTTTCTTTGGGATTCGAATTTTACATCTTTTTTCTCTATTTAAGATGCTTAAAGTATGAGGATAAATGAATAAGTCTGTTGTCTGACACCTAGTTATTAGCTGAATTTTGATATCAAATTTACACTATAATATTTGCTCTTTATGATTGATATTCCCTACTGAATTAAATGTATTGACAAGAAAGGAGATTATATTTCAAAGTAAGGATTTGCTGCATAATATAAATGCTTCTTTCATCATTATTGATTTACCTGTGTATTTTGCTTTTGTTAAATGAATTTTAGCTTAAAAATTAATCCTTTTTTTATTTGTTTATGACTTTAGGGTACTCAGTATTACAAAAAGGCTTATTTAGATTATTTTTTAAAATCATACTGAGTTTTTGCACTACAAATCTATTTCAAGCTTATGTATGATCTTCAGGTGAATGATGTACTTTTAGTTTCTTGTTTTTGCAGGAATAAATATGAAACAGATCTGTAGCATATAAACTCCATCTAATCAGAAAATTACTCATAAAAATTCAAAACTGTATGAAACTCAATTTTCCTGTATTGTTCTCTCTCACACACACACACACACACACACACACACACACACACACACACACACACACACATATATATACTATTATGTGGCTGCACACTATTTATAAGGGTGAATGTTGGATGGACATACAGCTGTGTAATTATATTTATCTGAACTATGCTTTCCAATATATTTGTATGATCACACATGCATGTGCTACACAGTTGGACATATATATATGTGGTTACATCTAGCCTCCCCTAGACTCCTTAGACACACACTCAGGACACAAATTTTATTCGCACAGAACAGCAAAAAGAACTAACCTTGACCATACTCTTACACAAGTGCCTATTCCCTATCCAACATAAATAGCAAATGACAGAGATATGATCCCTCATCCCAGCACAGTCCAGCTATCCATCCACAGACAATCTCAAACACACTCCACTCATAATACAGAAAACTCCAGTTCTCTTCATTTCTCCATCTTGCTGATGATATGGGGGTCATTCCCCACAAAACGGCCTAGCTGTGAATAAGTACCTATTCAACAAATCTGTGTTTTCCTCATTGTTTATTGAAAATTTTCACTATATATATGTGTGTATGTATATATACTTTAAACAATAGTGGAAATAGATTGCCCTAGTTGAACATGAATTTTAAGACTTAACCTAGATTGGTGCATTGAGAGTCTGTCTAAACATTTCAATAAATCAATATTTATCAATTGATCCATGCTTTTCTATAAGCAATCAAATTTTCTGTTTTATTTATTTATCTATATTTTCTTCCCTTTTTTCTTCCAGATCAATGCTGATAAATCAGTGGCTGAAGTATTTGGACAGGTTCAGGCTTTCATGAAAAACTTCTAATTGAGACAAGTTTGGACATTGCCGTTTGTCAAGGAGCGGAAAAAAAATTTTAACTATAAAAAATGTCTTAAGATAGAATTTAAAATTAAAAAAAAACAAAACAAAACAGTTTTTGATCTGCTCTATGATTTTAAAAATATTTAAAGTTATTGTAATTATTCCTCTGGGTGTTTTGCACTGAATTGGCAATAAATGAACCAGAGTTATCATTTGAAATCCTCATTGCATCCATTTGCAGCAAGATTCCCAGTAAAAAGAGAGAAATCAGACAAAATGAGAGAAAAGAAAAAATTGGAGATTATCGATGAGAATACTTTTTTTTTAATGTAAATTCAACTATGTAAAAATATTCCACCATTTCTGTTGATAATTCTAATTTATTGAACATTTTTCAGATCATAAATTCTCTTTTTATCTTCAATTTGTCTTTTTATTTTTCCTTTTTTGAAATGTTTGCTTTTGATATTCTCACAATCTTACTTACACTCTAGATTTGGATTTTCTGGTTTCCTTGATACTCTTCTGAGTTACACAGCACCAATCTTTTTTTTTCTTTCAAATTTCATTTTTTTTTCTGAATATGCATGTTACTCTTTCATTTAGAACTGTTGAACCAGTTTGGTGTTCTGCCTAGAAGGAAACTCCAAATACTTATAACCTACAGACTTTATCTGCTTGTGTTAGATCGAGATACTAGAGGGAATAGCTCTTGGAATATTGATAATGATTCATCTCAGAATTTAAGAAAGATCTAGGAAGGCCAAGGAATATATAGGCCAAACTGTTGTGATAAAAACAAAAAAGATCAGGGTACTAGCTGAATTAACATGGAAAATAATCACAATGACTCATCTCAGAATTTCAAATAATATTTACCATGATCTTATGTGTAGAAAACATTTATTATTTGCTTTGATTAGGTTAGCTATGTCATTCTGCTTCTTCTCAAAAACATTGAACATTCGGCAGATATAGATCATGGGAGATGATTTTTATCTTACAATATTTGATTTTTAAAGGTATTCAATGAATGAAATCAATTATATTGTTAGTGTGATTACATATAAACAGATAATATTTAGCAGACAAGTTCATTCATTTATTGATTCTGGAACAAAAAAGAGGAAGATGTCAAGTGAGAAACCAGTTCCGAAACTTTTTAGCCTTGCACATTTAAGGCTGACTGCTTTAGGTTGGGAAATAAAATAGTCATTGATCTGACTTGTCGGAAGTTCAATTGCAAGGCTCATTGACCAGATCAGTTCAGTTTGCAGCACAAAGTAATTTTGTTTGTGCAACAGGGAATTCAAGAGCATTTTGCCAGGTTTTACAGAATCTGACAGTATAAACTAACTCAGATGCAATTCTTGGTAACTTGAGAAGTTTGTTGTCAAAACCAATCCTGGAGATTTTTGGGCTGCGTCACCAGACATGGAATTAAAACAGACCAAGTGGCATTATTGATCAAACAAAGATGGAAGCTTATGTTACAGAACGAGTGTACCATGAGGTTCTTGCAATTAGCAATAGCTGTACCAAATTGACCAAAGTGAAATTAGAATATCATGCAGTTGAGCTCCCACTACACCATGAACTGTCTGAATCCATAAGTTGCCAATTTAATGATGCAGTGTGCAAGGTTGTGTGATTCATTAACCAGCTTAATGATCCATACTTGTTGTAAAAAGCAGCAAATCTTCAATTTCACAACAGGTATGAGATACCACCAGATGGAGCAAAAATATGCTGAACATCCTTGTATTCTGCTACTGTAGCAATGTAAAGTTGTGAAAGACAAAGGGAAAACGACAGAATTAGTTTTGTTTAAACCACCAAATCCAAGGAGAATGATAAAGAAACAAATTTGAATAATAAAAGGATTGGTGTAGTGCCTCACTTGGATTCACACTTAGACCTAACCATCATTTGACCAATAATATTGAGTTTCAAGTATTACAAACCTTTGAGAGCCTTCCCTAGGGTCAAAGTCCTGAGGGTTTGAAGGATGGGTTGAAGATATCATAACGTTATCGATCACATCCCTGATATTGGAAACCAGAACACTCCTTATTCAGTCCTAGTCCAATCCTAGTTCAGACTAGTCACATTGAATTTAGTAGTAGTAATTCAAACCCCTTTGCAACGATTTCTTTTTTTTTTTTCCTTTTTGTCCCCTATTTTTCTTTTTTCTTTTTTTCTTTCCTTTCTTTTTTCTTATTTTTTCTTTGCTTTCTTTTTTCTTTTTTCTTTTTTTTCTTGAAAATGCTTAGGCTGAAGATGCAAATTCCAATCAACAGTACAATGCCTTTATCTGCTTGTTGATGTAAAAAAAAAAGTATGCAGCCTAACTAACATTCCAATTCACGAGAAGCACAAATTCCTTTGACAGAATATTTTTTACCATTTCTCTCGACAAATGCGCAAATAACTTCTAGAATCTTCACTGATGTACGAGATATCTACTTCTACGCAGTACAGTACATTTATCAATTTTGCTAGTTGCTATCCATAATGATCAAGCCAGTTGAAATGGCCTGCAAGTCTAGCATACAAGTGTTCAAGTATTTACTAAACTTGGTCTGACTCAAGGCCAAAATTGTGAGGTACCTGGATTTAACTCACTACACTAGTAATAATCTTTTCCAGCTGGGTTAATTTTTTATATTCAATATCTCATTTTTTTAATTGATCTTGCAGAAGATATAAATATGTTGAAATATTTATTCTACTTGTGGAGATCACATCTCTCTCTTTCTTACACTCTCTCTGTGCTTTAGATGTATTACTGTATTTTAGTAGGTTGTATGAGCTTTATTTAACAGCAGTTTGACCTAAAATGTTGAGTTGGACCACACACAAACAATTTGAAAAAGCATCAGGCTCATTGTCAAGAACACACACACACACACACACACATATATATATATATATATATATATATATATATATATATATATATATATATATATATATTTATATACATTCCACAAAGCCTGGAATCTGTTCTGTACTGCCACCAGATAATCTGTTGATGTTATGATCAGGACATATTTTCTTCTTCTAAATATATATATATATATATATATATATATATATATATATATATATATATATAATAATTGATAATTGTGTCATCTACAGACAGCTGTTTCGTTGTATTACAACTCATCAGTGTGGCTGTAGACTATCCAACATCCCTTCCTGTACCATGAGGTAGGATTGAAACCTTTGCTTCAGACCCAGAGGCAGACATTTTACCCCTTTTACCTACGCAGGACTGGATGGTTAGGAGGACCAAATGAAGCGATATATTTACCTACGCATAATTCTCTATCTACCAAAGTGCTTCATTCCAGAGTTAGAAGAGCATTGCATTAGAGCTGTAAAAGAAGAGAGCATTAATTATAATAATAATTAATAATGTATGTTTCAAGTATGTACTTAATAATTAAGTGTGTGTATATATATATATATATATATATATATATATATACACACACAGAGTGAGAGGGAGAAAGAAAAATGTAAATGGCTGGCTATTATGTCAGCTTTCTGATCTAATTTTGTAGCTGGACACTTCATGCTATTAACTAGGTCTTACAGATGTACTATAAAACCTTGATGTGATAATACGACAGTTATCCTGTGAAGGCCACCAGGAAAAAAAATTGAAAAATGATGTTTGAGAAACAGAATTTGTATAAGATCACTAAACCAGCAGCAGACTATAATTTTGGTGTGTTCTCTACGAAATTTTGCTTGGTAACTAAACCTCAATTACCCAAAGTACCCTGGTGACTGACCTCTCTTATAAGGTGGAATAAGTTTTGTTTTTGTCAAGTTATAAAACTTGTTCATCATTTTCTGCCTTGGTCCTGAAATCTGAAAGAAAGGTTTTGTGGGATTTTTACTCTTGCCAACTAAATTGGACTGAGTTTACATATCCACCCATGTTTGTCTGTCTTTTAGTTTCTTTGTCCTCACAATACTTCTGAAAGTTCTCAAATTTCAATGATGTTTTATGGAAGGGTGGGAAATTGGCCTTGGAACAATTGTTTGAATTCTGGGATTTTTTTTTTTTGTGATTTTCTTTTTTAACAATGTGAGATATTATATCAGGCAATTCAAATTATCCTAAGAAGTAAATGATGTTATTAAGGTGATGTTATCATAAATGAATATGATAAACTGCATTGTGGTTGTTTTACAAACTTCTGATGATATGTGTCTGATGAATAATTATTGTAAGCTTTTGTCACAACATAGTCTGGGAAGTGTAACCTGATTGTTCAGTTTTTTAGTGACGATGATGTTGGTGGACGTTTGCACTTTCTGAGTACTTTCTAGTTCTATACTGGAACATATAACTTTCCTAGTGTGTTACAAAAACTACGGTTACTATACCCTAGGAGTCTTCCGGATCAGGTCTTCTCAACTAGGGCGAGGGTTTTTGAAAGTTGAAACCTTGAAGTCAATAAAGGATAATGATGCAGTACAACTGTTTTATGTAACTCCAACATAATGTTCACACATAAAAAGATGGTATCATCTCTTGCTGAGTTCACCTACTGCATTTGTACTGATATTATAAGATAACAAGGATACATTTGTATGTGTATGAATTGCATAAATGATAATTCAGTCTTTAAGGTTGTTTTTCAGTAATTTTCCAGACATCATTAATGTCTATATAGTGCAAAATTTCATTCTTTATCAAATCTCGCTAAATGTTAGAGCCCCCCCCCCTAATCTCCCTGGAAGCCAAGTCCCTAGCGCCCCCAAATCTCTTGCCACACCTCTGGTGCAAAATATCCTCTCATTGCAGATCAACCGTTACTGAGTGCAGCAATGTAGAGTTGTACTTCATTTCACTTTCAGAATCGTTCATCCGAATGTTCCAATCTTGGTTTGAATACACAACATAACGGCTTTTTTTTTTTTTTCAAGTTTCCTGTTCTGCAATACGTCCTTCTGTTAACTCTATTGCAACTTTTAGCGATTGTAAATAGTTTTACTTTTTCATCACTTTGCTTTGAGCAGTCTTCAAATCCTATGATATCAAAGTTGACGCAGTCTTCAATGCTGACGAGCCTCCTCCCTCCCTCTTTCCTGTTCTCATATAGTCTGTTGATGTCACCTCTTAGAGGGCTAGGCCTTATGCAGCTTCCTTGTTTTCTGATCCCACTTTTTCAGTCTCTTCTCCAATCCAGTTTAAGAAGGTTCTCAAATCTGTCACACTAGACACAGCCCAGGTATTCATTCAGTTGATCAAGTTTCTGCTGCTGAATTAGGTTTCTTGTATATTTCTTGTTCTTCTGTTGTATTCCTTACAAACTTTTCCTCCCATCTCATTCTGTGGAGTTGAATCTGCTTTCAGTATTTCTAGATACTTATAATTTTCTTTACCATTGAGTGTCCTAGAAACTATCCAACAAAATTGTCAAGATAGGTTTCTTTGGTTTTTAAGTTGGTTTGGCTGGCTATGTATATATTGTGCATACAAGCCACACCAATAGAGCTAGAGGTCTGATAATTTGAAAATTTTCTCCTTATATTTACAACAGATTTTTGTCATTTGAATTGCTCACATTGATTTTTAGTGTGTGTGTGTGTGGGGGGGGTCAATTTGTAATGTAAGTTTTTGTTGAATTTTGTTCCCGTAGTTTGTGTCCAGCAGCATTTACACTTTTTTTTGAAAATTCAAACTTTTCCAGTGATCACTGCCCAACAAAAAGCAAAAGTAACCTGTCCATCAATCACTTTTCCCAATTGTTTTAATCAATAAATTCCAACCCAGTTTACAGCGAGAAGAAATTGGTCACATGATAGTTGACTGTTGATTATTGTTTTTGTACTTTTACACCAGTAGTGACTGGTAAGTTTTTCTAGAGATCAAGTGACAGCAAGCCTCCTTGGTACAGGATTCTTAAAGATTTTAGTAATCTCTGGATACTTTTAAACTTTTTTTTTAAATTTCCAATATCTTCCCAAGGTTCAGGAGTGTTACAAACATGCCAATAATGATATTTACAGAGAATAATAATCACCCCCATATTCCATGATTTGTTTTTTTTAGGTTTCTGTCAAGTTCATGCCTTTTCAATTCCACTTAATGGTGTGCTGGAACAGCAACAATCATTAATCCAGGTACAGTTGACAAACTCAACCATGCTTACTGGCTGCATCAGGGTCAAACTCCACTATAACTAAACCTTTAATGACTTGGCTTATAAGTCTTGAAAATGTAATTTTTGTCAAAACTGTTTTCATTTAACTGAAAAGGATTTTTTGATTTGGCCATGAAGGGGACTTAATGCAATTCTAGATAATTCGATATAATTAGAGGCGATTCTAGACACAAACTAAAAGGAAAATAAGATTGTTTGGGTGACTCCAATTTTTCAATCTTGGAGTGGAGTAGAAATGAGGTTGCATGCCAAATTTCAGTCTCCTCAGTAGTTTAGAGTGGTTCAAATTATGGTGAAGGTCATTGGTAGATTAGGATGAATTTATTAATAGTAACATTTTAAACCTTTGCTCTCATTATGAAATGAAAATTCCTGACATTTGGCACTCAAGAATTAAAGTTTCGTCTTTTTGAAGTGTTTTACATTTCATTATTTGATTTTGATTATTCTTAGTGTATAGAAAACTTGTCAGTTTATGTATTCCACTTATTTATCAAGGATTGTTTTTCCAGAATAGATAAGTTTATAGTCTCAAAAAGTGTCTTATTTTAATCCAAGGTCATTGTTGTTTCCAAAGGAAAAGTCTACTCTGGAGTAGGAGTTTGACAGGTTCCGGAAATATGTATATATCAGATATCTTAATAAATATATATGTGCTATTATGAAAAAAGTCTCTTAACTTGTCATTAAAAGGGAATCAAAATCATTTATGAGTGAAAATTTTTGTCATTCAAAGAAAAGGGATTCCAGTAAAAAGAAAAAAAATTGTTGCATAGCATCAGTAATCATAAATAAAAGCCAAAATAACGTAACCATTGTCCAGATGCAAATAATTTTGAAATGAGGAATCTAAAAAAAAAGGCTGAATTCTGTTCAACCAATAAGATATACTTTTGATGATATATCTAGAAGTGTACCTAGAACAGCTGTTAGGACAAATTAGGAAAATAAAACATGAACAATGAAAAATCATCAACTAACTATGTATCCTTGTTTACCAAATAATCTTGATCGATTCTTTTTTATATTGCTACAAAATTTCAGGCGAGTTTTCAAGATGAATGTGAAATCATAGTACATTTTTTCTCATTGTACAATTATCTGCACAAATTAAGAATATTTTGATGGAACATTTTTTTATGTCAAAAATATTCAACAAACTGTTGATAGTTTTTCTCTCCATATAATGGTAAATATATCCCTTCCATATTTGTTATGAAAACTAGATTGATTCATTATGATTCAATACTTATGAAATTAAAGAACTTTTCCTTCATTTTTCACCAATATATATGATCTCAGATTTTAAAATGACTTCTGCTGACTCTTTTTAATAGTAATCTGGAAGATATTCAACTTATGGGATGTAATTTTCACTACAAAAAGGCGTGTCTTGGAAAATCAAGCAGTTTTGGTTTTTAAAGTTTTCTTAAAAAATAATTTGCTATTCTGCTCACTTATAATGTTGCATTTTAGGTGCTTATAGACATGCCAACTGCAATAAATGCCATATAGAGTATATCTATTGAGGATAATAGGGTAAAAGTACGAAGATCCAAAGAATTTTTTGATGGTTTCTAACAGAAAAGTAAAATTAATTTTGCTATATGATTCAGCAATTAATAAAAATGATTACTCTGGCAGTAAAGCTTTTTATGTGTAAAGAAAAATGAAAATTTAAATCCAAACATGTTTTTTCAGCACCAATTTGAATGAAATCAAAATATTCTAAATATAGAAATAATCAGACTTGGAATTACTGATCAAAGCTTTGCCCCATGAAACACAAGACAAACTAATTTATAAGATGATCTTGAGAGTGGAAAAATTTGAAAAATTAGACTTCATTTCTGCTACCAGAAAAAATTAATTGAAGGACTGTCTGATCTGTCCTCTGTGAATGCTTCTGAAGACAGGGCTGAGATTTAATGCTATTCTTGAGTCTATCTTAGAAATAATTATTTCATTCTAATTTTTGAAGATAAATTTCTGCATTCATGTGCACAGAAGGGACAAATTGAAAAAAGTGTGCCAAAAATCAATTTTTTCAAACATCGAAATGAGCAAAAATTTTACTACTTTAATGAAATATAGGTATATTTATATCCTTACAATATTATTTTTTGCTGTTTGATTGAATGAAGACACTTTTTGAGACTACAAAATTGATCCCAAAACCAAAAAAATCAAAATCATACAAAATAGAGTGGAATGAGACTGACTTGAAGAAAATTCCATTCTTTTGAGTGCATTTAATGACCAAAAACCTGTGATGTAATGCACAAGTAACAGTGACATAGTGACATGCCCTAAAACTGATGACAAATTTACTCACACTTCTAAAGCTCAACTTGGACTGATTTGTTTTGCTAAAGTTTGCAAATCCCATTCACAGGAACTGTTGATACCAGAGTTGAAATGGAATGTATAGTTTAGGAATGATGTAGTATTAAAAGATGAATTCAGTTTTGTCAACTTTTTCAATTTCAATGAAGCAAGGGAGTTTGACCCTAGTGCAGCAAAGCTTGTCTAGATTTATTTTTCTTTTTGAAAGCTCTTCTGACAAGGGAAGCAACTCTGTCCATACATTTGACAGTTATCTTTTCTTGCGGAATCATTTCCAGGATGATGTTAATTCTTGTGTGGAATTATTTCCCGGATCTGTCAGACTTTTATTCTAGAGTTGACTTTTCCCTTGAGAACAACAATGACCTTGCTATTGGATTAAACTAAGACACTTTTTGAGACCTTAAACTTATCTATTCTGGAAGAACAATCCTCGATAAATTAGTGGAACACATAAATTGACAAGTCTTATATACACTAAGAATAATCAAAATCAAATAATGAAATATAAGACACTTCAAAAAGACAAAACTTTAATTGTTGCTGATCTAAATTAGAATGTTGAGAGCCAAAGGTCAGGAATTTCATTTTGTAATGAAAAAGAAAGGTTTAAAATGTTACAAGTAATAAATTCATTCTTGAAATACTGGATATGTACTGAAATTATGTAAATATTCTTAATGAGTTAAATATCCCTACGAATGACATTAAGCACTTCAATTTATCATACATAATATGTTGCCATCATAAAATTATTCCTCTTTTTGATTTAAAGCATTTCATTTACGTTTTGGAATTTAATTATGAGTCAACTGAAATTTCTTGGTATGGTAGTAATTCTGTTTTTACCATTGAAAGTACCCACTGATGCTAGGCAAAAAAAAAATGATAATCATAAGAACAAAATTTTTTAAATATCATCTAGTAGCACAAATATTTGATTTATAAAATAAAATTACTTTCATTTCCTCCATCCATTTGGCCGTCTGTGAGCAACAAAAAAAATTCTTTCTTTAAGAAATTAAATACTAAAGCTTCTTTTTTTTTTCAATCTCTGGTGTTAAGTCAAATACCTCAATAAAATATAAGTATGTTGAGTTATATCTTATTGCAAAAATATTTTTTGCTGTTTGATTGAACCAAGACACTCTTTGAGACTATGAACTTAATTCTAACCCCCCCCCCAAACTATACGATACAGAGCTGAATGTGACAGACTGAGTTTTTTTAGAGTGCATGTGAAGATCTTTTATTAATTTATTTGTTTTATTGTTTGGGGGTTAGGGGGGGGGCACTTTGATCAGGGGAAGCGACTCTATCCATACAAACAACATAATTATCTTCTCTTGCGGAATAACAATCAACTTTTGCATCTTTCACAATAAGAAATCAATGGGAGACAATTGAAATTCAGATTGTATAATCAGACATTCAAGAGATTATCGAAGGGAGGTAACTCTCTGATGCAAAAAATGGTCCGATGTTAACAATCAAAAGTATTTATCGAAATAATTTTTTATAAATAAGTTATAATACTTGAAAAGAAATACTGACTGTTATGATTGATTTCGATCATTTCATAGATAGAGCATAATGATCACATACTGATAAAACACACGAAACCATAAATTATTACATTAGAAATTTTCAGTTTGAAGATGGTTTAAATTTGGTATTGTTGCTTAGTCCTCAATCCTATCCTAAATTTGGAAACTTTGGCAACGAGAATATAACGTATGTGTATGTGTGTGTGTGTGTGTGTGTGTGTGTGTGTGTGTGTGTGTTGGGTACCTCTCGTTGTAGTATCATATATTAACAAGCTTGTCATCTTCTGGACCAATTTTGTCAACGTAGTGAGTTCGATCATCACTGGGTGCCTAACTAGGGTTACCACCTCCTGTGGAAAATAAGGAACACTTTGCCAGCAGCACCATGTCCAATGAACACAAATAAAGCGGAGTGTCTGGGGATCCCCCCCCCCCATGAGATTTTGAGTTTCAGATACCTCATTCCTTGCATTCTGGTGAATTTTTTATGCATCAATTTTGAATTCCTCTGCTCCTCTCAAAATTAATGAAAAGGAAATAAAGAGTCAATAAGTGTAAAGCACAGTCGCATAATTTATTTTAAGGATTCAAACATTGGATCATAGGCAAGGGCAAAATGTTTGGTCTCTCAAAATGAACTGAGTGATATATTTGGAGGAAGCAAGAATCTATTAATGAACTCAGATATTGCAAATGACTTGGTAGATCACAGAGACCACTATGTTGGATGGCTGAACAGTGCATTTATTTGTGAAAATAAATTCTATTTTTTACTGCCAAACTGATCAGAACAATATCTCTGAATTTTTGAGATGAGGTATTATTATTATTTCTATTGATATTCGGACCATCCTCATCTTGGTTGTTTTTCATACAACGTTTCGTCCGTTGCACTCAAGCATAGTCATACTGACAGCGGATAAGGGAAACGCAACTGTGGTAATGGACAAGCTAGCATACAGTGAAAAGTTGGCCAACATAATTGGGGAGGGTGGCTACTGCAAGTTAAAAAGAGATCCAACTCTGAAAACCGAGAGGAAGCTGTTGCGGATCCTAAGCAAGAACAAGGATCATTTCCCCTCAGTAACCTACAGACAGTTAACTCAAAAATACAGTAAGCCACCACATATGTACAGCTTCCCAAAGATTCACAAGGTAGGTACTCCATTATGATCTATAGTAAGCTGTCGGGGCTCAGCATGCCATCCACTGAGCAGGTACCTGGTGAGTATAATCAACCCACTGGTGGGTAAGACCTCATCCCATGTAAAGAACTCAGCTGACTTCGTAGAAAAACTCAGAGGGGCTCCAATTCAAACACGTCGAATGTTGAGCCTAGACGTGGTGAGTCTCTTCACACGAGTTCCTACATCCGAAGCACTGTCAGTAGTTAGGGATAGATTAGGTTCAGATCCCACATTGGATGAACGCACCAGCTTCCCCCTTAACAACCTAATGGAAATGTTGACTTTCTGCATAGAAACAACATACTTCCAACTGGGCAATGAGATGTATCAACAGGAGGAGGGCTTAGCTATGGGATCACCGCTATCACCAGTGATGGCAAATATATACATGGAGTACTTTGAGGAACTGGCCTTAGGAACATCACCACTAAGGCCAAGCATGTGGCTTGGATATGTAGATGACACCTTCGTACTATAGCCACATCCGGAAGACCCACAGTTACTACTTGACCACGTGAACTCAATCAGAGCTTCAATATAGTTCACAATGGAAAAGGAGAGTAACAATAAATTAGCCTTCCTGGATGTACTGGTAACAAGATCAGAACAAGGTTTCAATACATCTGTGTATCGTAAGCCAACGTTCACTGGTCGATATCTCAACTTCGCCTCTAACCATACATACAGCGTTTAAAAAGGGATCGTCCGATGCTTACAGCACAGAGCAAAGCTAATAAGTAGCGACACTGACACATACCTCTGTGAGATGCATAACATAAGCAAGAATCTCCAGAAAAATGGTTACCCCAAAGGCTTAACTGTCACCACTGGAGAAAGGAGAGTGACGGAGGAGGAGGATGACAATCATAAACCAACTACAGTCTGTCTCCCCTACCTTATGAATGTGTCTGAGAAGATCCAGAAGATCTGCGCCCCATATGATATCTGGGCCGTATCCAGAAGCAGATCAACGCTACGCAGCTACCTCTCCCGCACTAAACCACCCACTGAGTTATCGAACACCAAAAACTGTGTATACTCAATGCCGTGCAACTGTGGGCACAAATACACAGGTGAAACATGTCACCCCTTGAAGTTTTGGGTGGAAGAACACCGAAAAACGGTGAGCAAAGGTGAAACCAACAAATCGGGTATAGCTGATCATGTATGGAAAGAAAAGGGAGACCACCTACCCCTCTGGAACAAGGTTGAGATAATTGATCAGGAAGAACGCTGGAAAATTCGAAAAATGAAAGAGTCGGCCCATATGTTAGGCAAGAAAAACTGCCTCAGTAATCCTAGCATTGGAATAGATACCATATGGGAACCTCTAATAATAAAAGACAGAAAACAATAACATCAAAACATCAAAACTGTCACCTGAGGTTTAAGGCTCCTAAAAATTAGCACCTGTTGTCCACATGGACACATAGCGCAGTGGTTACAGCATCAGACAAATTACTGTAAAGTAATCTGATGGTTCTAGGTTCGATCCTAGTGTGAGACAATATAACAATTCTACTAATGCTACGAGGGGAGTACGATCAATATACCCCCGTCAGATAAATAAAGGGTTCGGTTCGTTACTTCCCCACACCTACCAGATGAAGGCCGTAGAGTGCAACAGCTGAAACGTTGTATGAAAAACAACCAAGATGAGGATGGTCCGAATATCAATAGAAATTATCAGAACAACTCTATTATAACTCAATTTATCTTGGTTATGTGAACTTTGAATGTGAATTCTCTCTCCACTCACGCCATCCTCCAACTGTCTCTACATTTTCTTCTGTGTGTACCTTTTGCTGGTCTTTCCTGTCTAAAGCAATGCTTTGTCCTTCAAAACCACTGAGTGGAGCTTGGCACAGAATAGGTCAAAGTTAAAAGAGACAAGGAGCTCACTTTTAATAGTCTCCAGAGATCAATGGTTCTGGATTTCACATTGCTTGCTGTTCATCCTGGAGAAGATTCTCTCCATAAACCCTGTAGAGGTTGGCATTCTCTGAATGAAGGAGATAATGAAGAGCATATTTGGTTGATAAGCTGTTATTAATACAGCCACCAATTTAGTGGCCACATCTTTGTTATTCCACTGACGCCCCTTCTTGGAGCTTCTCCACAACAATGTTTTCTGAGGTTCACTCACCATAGAGATTGTTCATCTTTTTCACAAATCTTAAACTGATCATTGAAGGTAAGTTTGCTATGGAGAAAGAGGGATGGGAGACAATATTGCTTTCAGAGAAGTCAGACCATTTCTTGATGTACCTGAGGGCAGACTCAATGAATGCAGTGAACTCCCTTGCCTTCAGAGAGATGTTGCAGCTTTTTTTTTATGAGGTAAATGTTGGACTAGTCATTTTACCTGTTTTAGTTTAGCATGATGCATGATGGGATACAGCTCTACTCGTGTAGTAGCAATGGCTTCAAGCTTCTTGTTGCCCTCTTTAAAGTGGGTGAGAATGTTGTTGCAGAAGAGGAGGTAAACAAACTTCCACAACATTGCCATCTTCCTCCTTTACTCTAGAATCTCTGGTGAACTTCAATAAAGTCTTGATTTGTTTTGGGCTGATGAAATAGGACTTTAATGCCAACCAGCTTTGCAGGAGTCATGAGATGTCAAGGTAGAGAAAAAATTTGATAGTGACATGCTGAAGGACATCTCTGAACTCAATGTCATAGAACTCACTAAAAATCTTCAGATCTCTTCTTTTTGCTGATATGGAGAAGAAGTTGTACACTTTCAGAACCACATTTCCCACATCTACACTCAAGTTTTTAAGAATATGCTTGAGGGTATTATGCACAATTTGTGCATAGAAATCACCCTGAATTAGGTTGATTTGTCATTTTCTCAACTTTGTGTTGACAGAGTGGTGGACCCTGAAGTTCATATTTGCATTGTCCGTGCTGAAATCTGAAACTAGCTCTATTTTCAAGTGTTTCCAATGGGTCATGGTTCCCTCTGCAGATTCATAAGAAATTTTGATGAATTCAATCATATTATTCACCATACCACGTTCTAGTGTAAAGATTTGGATCGTCACAGGGAACATCTTTCTTTTGCTGTTGTTGGAGGCAGCAATCTGTATGGAGAAAGGTAGAGCTGTTTCATCTTTCTTCAACATCCTGATCAGATCTTTCACAGTCTTTGTTGCTGGTTCATTCCACACCTATGACTATGCTTCTGTTCTTCCATAACAGATTTTCCTGGCAACATTTCAGTCCGGCAACATTTCCTGAGTGAGCTTCTGTGCAAAATTCTCACTATTGTAGCTCAGGTTGTGTCTCACAGTGGAGTAAACCTGAGTCAGCTCTGCAGACGTTACCTGGAAGGCAAGAATCATTGAATAGATTAAACAATTGAATGTAAAAAATGATTGACCTTTGGAAAATTGTTGACCTTTTCTTGGTATAGTTAATTATTTACTTATTATACTTATACATTATCATATTTAGGCTTCTAGTCTGTGAACTATAAGATAGCCTGTAAATAGACTATTTCATACCCTTTAAGATCCTTAACAATAGATTTGTATTTGTTTTTTTAAATTCATGGATGTTGTGATGGAATAAAGTTACAGGACAATGTTTTCATGCACATGATATCCAGAGATGATGGCTACAGCTCCAACAGTTTAGGCTTTATTCTAAGACTCAAGTATACAATCAGTTTTAACAAATATCATGTGTTAACAGCTCTCTGATAAATCATTGCACTTATGCTACGACCAGTAAATGGTAGAGGTCTGAAGACTCTCTGCTTGCTAGACTGTATCATAACAAGAATATTCTCTTACAACATATCATCAATGGAAGGCA
Organism: Thysanoteuthis rhombus; assembly: GCA_963457665.1. Taxonomy (NCBI): domain Eukaryota; kingdom Metazoa; phylum Mollusca; class Cephalopoda; order Oegopsida; family Thysanoteuthidae; genus Thysanoteuthis; species Thysanoteuthis major. The sequence goes on from OY735206.1 coordinate 66,898,294, forward strand.
TTATAAAATAGATCTCATTTTAATCTTCTGTACATAACCTCTCACAAAGGTTGGGATAGTTTAGCCTTTGGCAGACTAATGTCCACTATAGCCCAATTGGTTATTATTATCTCACAACCAGGGTTAGAAAATGATTAAGTACTTAATTTCAATTTTGAGATTGTCGTCCATCACTTGAATATTTCCATTTCAAGATACTTTATACATCTATTCCACAATATTTCAGAGGGAAATTTTGCACTTTTCACTCCAATGCATTTACTGCTATTTACCATTTATATCACATTTCCCATCTATACTTCTCAGATGGTTTCATTGAAATAATTGTTGAAGGCCTTAATGGTTTCATTGAAATGATTGTTAAAGGCCGATAATTCAAAGAAAAAAAAAAGAGAGAATATCCTAAAAGATAAAAACAGATTGGTCGCAAATTTGTTTTTTTATTTTTTCTTCAACCATTAATCATGACTCTTCAAATACATCTGATGACCCTTTTGAAGTGCCCAACTTCTAGGTTGGGAACCACTTAACTAGACTACATAACTGTGAAGTAATTAAAACTAGCTCCACCTCAGGCAGCTACAACAGTATGATGCTGTTACACATTAATCTATCATTGTAACAATGCTATATATAATGACACATTGGACAGAGGCAAGATTTGCTCCATAACAAGTATTTTTATTTTTTATCTTTTAAGTATATTTTGTCGATTATACCTCTGTACTTTTATTCAAGTAGGATTTTAAATGTGACTTACTTGTAATACAATATTTGTACATTGTGGTATTCATACTTGTATTAGATTTGAGACTTCTTTCATCACTGCTTATTGCATTCTATATTCTGTTATTTAGGCATTATATAATAAATATTTAGGCATTATATAATAAATCTAATAATGGGTTATTGGTTAAATGTCTTTCTCACAAATACAAACAAGTTCAGACACTTAGAGGGTGTGGGTCTCCTGCTTTCATCTTTAGGGTCAACTTGTATATCTTGGAGAATGGCATGGTGTGGTGCCATCTGAACACAATGCAATATAAGAACCAAACACATGGATGAACTCGTGGACTTTGCTAACATAATGACAAAATCATGTAAGATTTTATCATTGGAATCTTTGTGAGAAGAAAGATTGGAACAAAATCTCAGATAGAAAATTTTCGTGTACACCTTATAGAACTGGAGATATTTTGAAAACAAATATACAGTGCAAAAAAGCTGTAGTGATGTTAACAAGAGATTACATGTAATGATTTGTCTTGGAAAAGTTGACAACATGGAAAAGGGAAGGAGACTTGGGACTTCTTAGTACATCTCTATTTTTTTTTCATTAATTTTTTCAAACCCATATTCACTTTCAAAGCTCTGACAAAAACAAAGATGGGTGAAATGTATCTAAGCCATTATTACACTTTTTAATAAAATTTCTTTTTGATGTACCAAATTGTCTCAAGTCTTTCTCTTTTTACGCATTGTCAACTGTTTCACAACATTCTATTGGATCTACATCCTTCCTCCTCACATAATGATTTACAGTAATGTCACTACAATGTAGATTAAATGCAACCCTGTGAGTCGTGCCAAAAACCTGGATGGAATAGTAGTACATAGTAAGGAAGAGAAGATACTAGGCTTAAAGTTAAAGCAAAGAACAAATCAAATGAAAACATATGAAAATATTTCTGTATTAAACAAACAGGAAGGATTTATTTTGAATATGTAAATGTTCATGTGGTTTGTAAGTATTTGATTGTGTGAAGGAAAGATATTGAGTTAGACTGTGTAAGTAAATCAGTGTCTTTAAAAATGTACGTGTATAAAAACAAAAGACCCTCATAAAATGAGCACTTATCTTGTCCTGGTTGAGATGGCTTGCTTTGCTTTTGATGTCAATCTATGAGAGAACCTGGTGTGTGTTGAATAGATCTGCTGTGTCACCATGGCTGTTCATTCTTAGGGCAGCGAAGGCCACAAACCTGTCAAGGCTGGGTCTGAAGAAAACCCTGTGTTTGGAATCGCTGTTAAGATCATTTATGTAGATAGGGAATTAGGTTGATTGGGATCAATAGGAACTCAGAATTTTTGGCAGACTTTAAATCTGATTTTTTGTGCAGAAAAAATACTTAAACTAGTTTTCTGATTGGTCTAAAAAGCTAGTCGCTGGGTTCAGTGTTCCGTGTCCCCAAATCGTTCAGAAAAGGGTCTGTGCTCACCAGCTGAGTGCAGGCAGTCCTATTTATGGTAACACTGGTGACAAGAAGTTTGGCTTTTTAGTGTTTCCTGGAAATCAGGCACTGATGATTTTTAGACTATGTGCTTTCTTGAAACACTACTTAAAGATAAATTAAAGATTTTGTTTTGTGAATTGGATCTAAATGGAGGTATGACAAATTTGAAAAAAAAATACTGCGTAGGGTAATTTTTCATATATTTTTTATTATTTGGACAATATTTTTTGTGTGGATGAGCGTAACCTACCAATCGAGTGACTTCTAGTCTTTAGAAAGAAAATGAATCAATCGTATTTTCTTTTTGTCTTACAATACTTAATACCCCTACATAACATCTGCTATTGTTGACATGGCCTGTCAATTACTTATTAATCTGCGATGAAGGATTATCAATCCCTTCTGTAGAAAAATACTATATTTTATGTTTTTTTTATGCAGCATGTGACGATTTTTTTTACCGAGTTTCAATTGAGAAATGATGAAACTAACTTTTGAAAATTTAGATTATACCCATTGTGAGTGTAAATCTATTTTCGGCAGATTTTTATTTACAGGATTTCATTATTTTTTAGATTTCAAGACTTATTCACCAACATTTCTGAAATTTGTGCATCTGAGTCTTCGTTACTAGAGCAACAATAATATTGAGGCACAGTGACACACAACTCATCTGTCATTCTGTTTTAATGCTTCTCTGCTATGTCTCATGAAACTCATTTGGTTTCATTATTTCCTATGTTGCTTCAATCATGTGAAAACGTAGTGTATGCATTTAGAATCCAAGGAAATATAGGACAAATTTTGTTCTTTATTGATTCAGTATGGGACGGTGCATTTTACTTTACTTTTCAATATAGGGATGATCCAGTATTGTTTAGGATGGGTGGCAACTCTTAACAGCCATCACTTAGTACCAAACTAACCTAATCTTAGTAAGTAAATAACAGATTATGGAACATTGATAGCCAACAGTTGATAGCAAACAATTAATAGTCGGGTAACTTCTTATCATTAAATTTCGGGATATGGTGTCGCTAAATGAAAGAAACTTCTGAAGAAGTGATGCTTATTTTCGTTTATTTTCATTGTTTGAGGATTTGGTGACGCTAAATTGAAGAAGCAAAGTCAAATATAACAATAGACTGCAAGAAAACAGAGCAAAAAACACAAAAAACAAAACAGATGCTTTAAATGAAAGTATAATCATTTAATTATGAACAAAAATTCATAAATCAGAAATGCAATGAGAGAGAAATCCATCTTATACAATGATACAATATATAAATTCCTAGCTTAGATCAAAACATGACAAAACTTTAAGTAATTGGTGACTGTATAAATGTTTAGTCTAAATGCTTTCTTTTGCATCCATTCCAAAATCAAAAAATTAAACCACATGATATCGATTTTTTTAGTTTAGTTTTCAGTTTAATTATGAAAATCAGTATATTTTATTTTTCAAAATTGTTTAAATGCACATAGCAGCAGAGATATTCATATTGTTAACAAAAAATGAATAATGGATATTACAAACAAAATGAAAAATTACAATCAATATTGGAAAAAGATGTTACAGATAATACGAAGTAAATTGAAACTTTAATAGAATGTTTTTGTTTTACAAATAAATTTACACAAAGTAGAATTAGCGCCAAGTCTTATGGAAAGAATTAAAATCTCGTTTATCGTTGTCATCCAAGCTCTGAAAACTTCGGAGGTAATTATATCTGGTACCTCCAGAGAGTCTGGGACCAAAATTATTGTCTGGTGCCTTTTTTGAGGACATTGATTAGCGACATCAGTTTAGTGAAATACGGCTATGAAATTGATTTCTCGTTAGCGACAACAGTTCAATAAAATCTAGCCATTAAAAAATGAACCCGGCAATGAATGGTCGACAATCAATTTGCTTCGGGTACCAATTGCCAAATTACGTTGGGTACACCGGTTCTCGTAAGATCACTGAGGTTGAGAAACATTGAGCTCGGTCAATCATTAAACTGGTTATCACTTCTTGGAAATCGTGCCATAAACGGTATTGGTTAAAGAGAGTGACGCCACTTCGGGTGCTTGTCACCTCTAAGTCTCGCAAGTTAGGACAATAGAAACAAACGTGATATGGAGAACATAGGATGGGACACCTTGCGCCGTATACTGCATGAAGGCTCAGTGCGTACGTTTGTGTGTGCGTTGATAGATAGATAGAGAGAGAGTGAGTGAGTGGGCGTGGACATCGACATCGTGCGTTGCGTATCTCCTGGTTCCTGTCATTGACCTCCGTCAGTTATCATTTGAAACCCGAGTGAAAAAAAAACTCAAAACAACCCCGGCCATTTGGGTTTTTAGCGGGAGGAAGCAAAACTTGATCTATCCACATATTTATATTTAGCAATAGATCTCGTGTCAGGTGGACTTTTTTTTAGTAGTACACTTAGTTATGCTAGACACCGTGCATATCCACTTTGTTCTTCCGGTGAAGGCGGGAATATTTGAATTATTATTGTTTTGAAATGACCAACTGACATCAGAAAATATCCAAGATGAGTGAACAAAAAAGCAATTCGAAAGAAAACAAATCGAGCCTGGAGAAGCCAGCAGAAGTTCCTGAGAACAAGAGTAAAACTCCAGAAGTTGGTGTTAATAATGAAAATTCTGATGATTGTGCTAGCAGTGGTGGAAGAGAAAATGATACCGATCAACTCGTGCACCGAAGATTCAAATTCTTGAAACATGCTTTAGATAAAGTTGTTGCAAAGTGTTCTTCAGCAGGAAAGTAAGCAACTTTAGCAAAAAAAATTATTTTTGTAACTTTTCTTCCTGCAAATTCATCTTGCGAATCCTCATTTTTGGAAAGTGAACATTTCGGGAAGAAACTCGAATTAAACATCTAAAACAAAGCAGCTGGAAACTTTTTCAACAGTTGTCAATTTAGTCATTGTCATTATTACTACGGACATGAATGTTTGATTATAACTCTGGTCTATGGTTAAAAAAAAACGAAAACAAAACACGACTTTATTAATGTTGGTGTTAAAATTAACTTTTATTTAAATTAATTTTATATTTTAAATGTTCAAGACTCTACTGCGCGACTAAACCAGGTTTTGTTTTCTTTCTCTCTCCTACTCTAGAAAAATGGACTCAGACTATCCATTCCGTAATTTATCTTGGAATTAAACCACTTTTAACCGTTCGAAAAATTACTCCGTAATAGTTTAACAGAAACGATAGCGTTTCTTTGGATTATCTCCGTTGCAAAATATCAACATTTAGTTCAATATTTCTTATTCCAATCACTGAAGTTATACGTGACCTCATAAGATATTTAGTTGAAATCCTTGAAGATATAGTCAGTTACTTGTGCGATCCAGGGAATCTGTAAAAGATTCCAAGGAAAAACTGTCCTGTGAAAAACTGTTTTTCTTGCTTTTTTTCTCATATTGGGTTTTTCGGCAATGATTTCACGAAGTCAGAGTTGCCTTGATATCTCACAGAAGATCGGCCAATTTGATATTATCATTAAACGAATTTTTGTCATTTGTTTCAGTTAAATGTTGGAAATTATGCCATGTGAAAGATGATTGAAGGTTCTTGAACATTTTTTGTGTGTTTAATTCAATAATTTTCATATAATCATCAGCCACCATAAGTCCACTGCTGGACAAAAGCCTTTCCCAGCCCCTTCCATGTCGATCATGACTGTGCTAACCTCTGCAATGTCTTACCTTTTTATATCATCTCTCCATCTCATGTCTTGTGTTATCCTTATTAGGTGTCCCACCCATCTCCATTTTTGTCTCTTAATTATTTCTATGATATCTTTCAGTTTGGTCAGTTCTCTGACCCATTTGGATCTTTTTCTATCTCTTACTGTTATTCCTAACATTGCTCTTTCCATCGTTCTTTGCGTTATTGTACTTAATAATAACGTCCTGGTTGTGACTATGAGAATTGAGGGTAGAAATTTGGCTGTGACCTATGGATGTGAAACATGGAAAGTAACATTTTTACTTAAAGTAGCTTCTATTTACTGCATGTGTAATGATGGATTTTATTGAGACGTGTATTAAGTAGATAATTACCAAGCTTGGCTTAATCTGGCAAACAAGGTGTGGGGCAAAACTCCCTTACTTAATGTGCTTAGGTGGACCCCTCTCTGGTTGAATTAAGGTATGACAGATATTTCAGTAATTACATTTTCTACTTGGATGCTGACTGTGGATTTAGGGTTAGAGTTATAAGTTCATTTACAAAAAAAATTAATTGCATGAAAATTTATAGTAAAAAAATGTAACACTTGAAGATATTTTGAATTTTCAAGAAGTTGTTTAGGTAAATATTTTGTGTATATAGAAATTATGGTTTTGCAATATAATTTAAAAATAATTTTTCTGCCTTTTTTTCACCTTATGCACCTTTTCTGGTTCTAATTTTTTGTGTAGATTTTCCTGGTACCAGACTCATTTTCCAACATTGGCCAAGAGAAAATCAACTGATTTAAGACATATTCAAGAGCAAGTCATCCAACAATTGGGAGAAAACATTCGGGTAAGACAACCCCCATCCCAGTCATTTTTGACCTTGATTTATTTTAAGCTGAGGCACATCCGATTGTTTACTGAAGTTCTCAGATGAATTATTTTCATTATTCCATACATTATTCAGATCGAAGTGATGGGTGGCAAGATGGTTACCAACATGGAAAATGGGATTGGTAGACTGAGATTAAATTTTGGCTGAGACAAAACTTATGTTCATTTCCCTTAAATACCTTTGGGAGAGGCATGTATCCACCTCTCCCTGTGCCATATCCTATAGCCAAATATTTTGACATAATATCCTTGGTGATAAATGAGAGGAATTCCCTACTAGTATAAGGAGGGGGTCATCAAATATGGTTGTTGGTGGAGGATTTTAAATCGGTTTATCCTGGATGTAGCATAGCATAATGCTTACCAGCATGGAAAACAGACTTGGCAAACTGAGTTTGAGATTCAGCTGAGGCTGTATATCTCTGCACTGGTGTCCTTGAGAAAGGCATAAATCCATTTCTGGGAAGAGTCAGTACCATCATTAGATACCTCAACAATAAGTCCCACCATTGGAATGTCACTATGAATGAGAGTGACTGAGCACTCAGGTAAACCACTCTCCTACTAGTAATCAATAGCTGTGCAGGTAGTTGTTTCAGAAAGCTCTTACCTCCATTGTCAGCCTTTATGGTCAAAGTGAGGATCCCATGATTCATGTTTTGTATGAAGTATTTTGAAATAATTGTCCCACCTTTGCTTGTTTTTATTTTTTTTTTAATAGATAAAATTTTTGAGTTTGAAATGAATTTTTGATTTAGTGTCTTGTGATAGCATTGCTATCATATATGTATATTTGAAATGGTTAATAGTTTACTGCTTTATATCTATTTTGTGTGTGTGTTAAGTTCTCTACTACAGCTCTGATGAAAGGTCCTTTATTTTCCCTCTTTTATGCTGTTTGCTTTTTGTCAGACTGAAGTCAAATTGATGTTAGAAGAAGAAAACATTGAGCAGATAATGAATGATCTGGATGTTCTTATCCATAAGGCCCCAGCATCAAAGAACACAGTTGCATGGTAAGTGAAGCAATCACAAACTATTCTTTCATCATTTAATACCTGTCACTGTAAGATGAAGCATTTTCATTATTTACCTAATTATTCAGATTATTATCATCTTTGTTGTTTTAATCATTTTTGTGCTGGTACACTCTATAGCCCTGCTCAGTGTTGCTTGAAGTTCTGAGATGATTTACATCCGCCACAGTTACATGCTGCTGTGCCTTAAGGCGTCTTAAGATTTTTGCCTGTTTTGATTACTGCTGCTTGATTTTAGAAGCTCTCAGTTTCAAATGTTATGGAATTTTTTGAATAGTTTTATATCATATTCTCTGTGCCATAAAGAGAAGAACTTAGAAGAACACTGAATGCTCATGGTAAAGAAGTACTTTCACTTTGCTATCATGATGAGATATTTAGCTGAATCATCAAGTTGAGGAAGATATCAAATACTATTCTACAGACAATTTTTTCTTAATTTTGTAAGTTGGCTGTGCGAAGTCTGGTATTCTTTCACATTGACAAGTGCACTGATGGAGGGAATTTTGGGTATTATGCTGCAAACAAGTTTCGTGTTTCATTCATGGTACAGAGTGACATTAAAGTATCAAAGGGACTGGCCTTGGTTCAGCATTGTTTCAAAAGTATTACTCAAAGAACATTCTTTGGCATGGAGTTGCTTCCTCTCTACTGTCTGACAGTCAACTGCTGATGTGACTGCTGAAATGCTGGAAGCCAATTTGAATGGGTTTGTTTGGATATCTTGAATATTTTGGGTATTAGAGTTAATCAATCACTGCCCACGATATAGGGTATCTGGAACTAACCTCCTCTAATTGATAAATTGGTGAATAGGTTTAAGAAAAAAAAAAGCCACTGTCATAGTGTGATGGTTAACAAACTAGTATTGCAAACCAATACTAGTGTAGTGAGTTTGATCTTCATTGGATATCTTACTATTGTGGCCCTGTGCCAGACTAAGCTTAGTATGTATTGTTATGTGATTTTGTTATATAAAAATGTTTTTGGGGAGTGAGTGGGTCAAAGCTGTTCGAAGTACTTTTTCATTGATATTCTTTGTTATTTTGGTTGACTTGCTATGAATTGTTTTGAATCATTGCTTGTGTTGTAGGCGTCCAACTGGTGATATAAAAGATGATGTCAGAGCTCATCTGATGCCAGAGAAAATGAAATATCGTGACAGCCTGAAAGAATTGCTCAAAAACATGGAGGAAGAGAACAAGCAGTTGAAAGATGTTGTATCTCATCGGCATAAAGCTCTCCTCAGAACCAAAGAAAAACTCGATGAACATACCTTGTTCTTCAAAAAGGTGAAGTGTCTGCATCTAACTTCTGTTTCTGTCTCTTTTGTAGAGACTAATCTCTTTGATTGTATGTCGATTCTTGTTCTCAACCTGACATTTTAATTTATTTTTTAAATAATTATTTGTTGATTATTTAGTAAAAATGTCATTTCATTCCATTAGATTTAACAGAATTTTCAAGATAAATATGGGAGGCCTTTCAACTCATGATTTTTCAGGTTTATATTGAGTTCAAGCAATAGAACTTGAATCTATAGGGAATATAAATAAAAATTTCTCAACGCTGTTGGTGAAAAAAAACATAAGATCTTGGTTTCAAAAATTTGCAAATGGAGATTTCAGCTCAGAAAACAGCTAGAAGTAACAATAATGAAGAGCCAAAACTTCTGTTCTGTAGTTTTCCAATTTGTAATGTCACTTTGACACCCTGAACTGTACATAGAAATATAATAATTGTACCTTCATACCTACAATGAAAGTTGAAGGTTGACTTGGTTGGTTTGAGTGCCTTTTAAAAAAAGTGGTTACTTTTATAAACTATTGCTAGTGAGTTCAGTTCTCACTGAATTCCTCATAAATGGACTTGTGTCAGGTCAAGCTAAGTTTCTGCAAGCAAAGCAAAATTGTTCCCCCATGTCACATGCGACAATAATTTTGTCTTCCTTTCGCATACAATCCATGGAGAAAATGCATCTGGCAAAATATGAGATAGCATGCCAAATTAAATGAGTTCAGAAAGTATTGGCTCTGTGAGTTTTCATGGGGCCAGGCTGCTAGCTTGACAACCCAAGATGAATTGTCTTATAGAATAAATGTTAAAGGTTCCAACTGCCCTGCTCCTTACTCTTAGCTAGGGGGGATAGATTCATGCCTTTTCCAAGGGCATTAGTGCAAAGTGAATGCAAACTGTTCCAATCAAGGTTTGAACTCATTTTGCTAAAATCTATTCTCCATGCCATTAACCATTAGGCCACCTACACCTCACATGATGTTTCAGCCGTTTACAATTTTGGGGGGTTTAATTTGGTTCTTCAATTTATCTTATTTGAGCTTGAGTATATAATAACATCAGAATATTTTCAGGTTCAATGATTTAGTTTTTAGGTGATATCTTCATACATCTTGTCATAATCACTTGTATTTTTTATTACTTGGACCTGTAAAATTTCCACTGGTATTGACAACTAAGATATTACTCTCGCATATATATTTCTGCAATTAAAATATATAACTTTGTTAAAGTAATTCATTACTAATGGAATGTATCTGCATTAACCATGATATTATGCAAAGGCAAATGGAACTAATATATGTTATTATTAATGATTACTTTACTAGTCCACTACATTTCAAGGGTAAGAGGGAAGAAAGATGAGGAATATGAAAAATAATCCAGGAACATAATGGAAACACATAAAAACAAGCCGAATGATAATATAATTGTTGTTCTTTATACAAAATGTCTATCATTCATTGTTTTTTTTTCTGTCTCTTTCTGCAGGTGATGGACACAACAGACACAATACAGAAATCATTTGTATCAACAGAACTCTAAAACCTCATTTACGTATCACAATAACTAATTCTTGGTTCATTTAAATTTTAACATCAAAGCAATAAAGATTTTATATCTTCTTGTCAGTAATTGTTTTGTCTTATTCAGGTGACTTTTTCTTCAAAATAATCATAGAAGCCTATTTTCCCTCCTCTTGCATGAAATTTTGATTCATGAATTTAATGTAAAATAACAACCTTGTAAATTTCCTGCTTATCAGTGAACATAGATGATTTGTTTTCTTTATGTAGACATGTACAAACATTCTATCCAAAAATTATTTGGATTATTCTCCTCCTTTTTGTTGAATTTATTGTTAGCATGGAAGTGGATAGCTCTTGACTTTTTAAAAAATTTTTTCAAGATAATGGGTTACTGGGTTCTCACTAACCTATCAAAGGAAAATCAGCACAAATATGAGAGGGAAGAACCCTGGGTTAGTTTGATCAATATATCTACCATCATTCATAGGATGGATTGTTCATGATAAAAAAAGTGATTTATAGCTCTTGGAATGATAATGACTCATTTCAGAAAGCAGAAATATTTTCACAAAATGAAGGAGCTCATATATATACTTATCCCCCACTGGATAATTACTTTTGGGTGGTACCTATATCTATCCTGAGTAATGAGAGAGGGGGAGTATTTGGTTGTTGATAGGTCCTACGATCGAGAAGATAATGTTTAGGCTTGAATACTCATTTACCTTCCTTGTATTATCTAAAGTTCTATAATGAAATATTGTCATTATTTGAATTATTCAAACCTAGTCCCTTTATTTTCTATTATCACATTTTGGCCACTGAGAGACAAATTTTTCTTGTAAGTTGAGATAGAAGAAAAAAAGATTAAGATTACCAGATGCAACCTGAGGGAGGATGGAAAACCAGCTGGTCGAATCATAATGAATGAAACAGCAACGGTGAAGACTCCAGTCTAAATAATTAGTGAATATTGATTCTAACAAATAAAAAGGTTTTTATAAAAGAATTTGCATAGTCATCATCAACCAGTCTTAGGTTGTAGGTGTATGACACGGGGAGTGATCAGCACTACCCTACCACGTTAGTCCATGATGTGTTGGCAGAAGTGGATTGATCCCCAAGTTGTACTCTGAGAATTCTTGTGAGAATAATTTCTGTGAAAAAAATCATGAATACATATTTTAATTTCTATCAATTTCTTTTTTCAAGAAAAAAATCTTCTGAAATCATTTGAGTAGAAAATTCCATTGCTCCAAATCGATATTTTCATCAACAAAATTGTTACCATTGTTATGGACAAAGGAACAAAAATCATCAGATTTTTGATCTTCCAATTCTTGGTGGAAAAAATGTTGTTGCATCCTTTTTCATGAACTAATACATGCTGAAGCTTTGTTCTGCTTATGGTAACTGGTATTTCCCAATGGTTACCACTTAACTGTAGTGATCTTGAGAGAACTGGTGTATCCAATGTGATTTGGCTGAAACCCTTTTGCCATGTGCATGCAGAGAATCGGTTATCATTTCTCAAGTCTCTAGTGAATTGAACCATGGCCTACTGAACCTGAGGTGAGCACTCTATTACTGGGCAAAGGTGATCAAATAATGAGTCCCGGTGGGGGAAAAAAAGGCCTATCATTTGCTGTGGATGTCTGTCATAATTTTCTCAATTGGATAACTTAATTATGCCTTAATATATTTCAATGAAATTTCGTACGTCGGTTTGTGTAGAGATTTTACTTATGGGGATGGTGAGTTATGGTTGATTTGATTGTTTGTTTACATTTTATAAGCAAAAATGTTTCTGTTTATGATAGGGAAATTTCTCAAATCTTGACTGATTTTGTTGAAATTTGGATATTATATTGACAAAACACCAGGAATTGAAAAAAACTTTGAGTCACGATCGATCTTATTGTTTGTGAACATTTGATATATGAAAAAATAGATTTCAACATGATGATGATCTCGATAATTTCCCAAAATGTAAATCTGAGCAATTGTCACAGGTGACTATATTGATTTGACTCTTATTAGGTTCACTAATTGTTGAGAATGGTTTAACAGTGCAGTATAGAGAAAAAACAGGAATCCAAAATATCATAGAATCCATTAAAAAACTCAAATGGCAAAGGGCTGGTCATGTCGCAAGAAGGTCAGATAACTAATGGTTATCACGACTCACAATGTGGACCCCCAGAGATCATATACAAAACTGTGGCCCGGCAAAATATAAGATTGTGTGACAAAATAGACAAGTTCAGAAAGTTTGGCTCTGTGATGCATATGATAGGTCTGGCAATTCTTAGGGAAGGCTTGGGTCCAATGACGGATACTAACAGGTTGATGATGTAAACTAAAGTTATGAATTTATTAGAGAGTACATTGCTCAGCTAGTGGTCACATACCAAGTTAGCAATTTATTGCATGTTGATGGCTGTTAACTCTGATAAGGTTGCTATTTGCTGTAGCAGCAGCCTCCATGTGTTGCAATGTGTGTATGGAAAAGTGTCTACCTTAGAGTATTTATTACAGAAAGTACTTTACTACAAATAGAGAAGGAAGAGGAATGAAAGCAAAGAAGATAGATATTCATATTGACAAAATTTTATTCATTTACCACTGTACAATTGGCAAATTTAGGAAGAGTATGCAGGAAGTCAGTTCATAGAGGCTGATTAGCATATTTCACCATGTAAAATTTGCACCCCCCCCCTTAATATTTTGAGCTAAAAAAAATCCAGGTATGTATTGTATATGGAAACGATATTTGTATGTATAGGACAATGCATTTTTCATTCAAAATTGAACCTCGATTGGGAGTGCGGATCATCTATGTTTATGGATTATACCTGGCAAAATATAGTAATGATATCTGTCAAGTGGTGTGGGTGATTGGTGTTAAGTTCTATGTTGGACAACTAATTGTTCTCTCTGCAGAATTACTGAATTTGCATCAGTTTGTGCTTATATTCATAAAGCATGGATCAAGGAATTAGAGGGTTAGAATTTAGTGAAAGCTGATTGGCTGGAAAATATTTTCAAAATCTAGGCACTGAACTCATTAGTTTGGCACTGCTTCCAGGTCCCCATTAATAAGGAGAAAGAAGCTTGATTTTTATTGATGGTAGAATTTCTTGGCAAGCTAGAAAGAATGCATCATTTTTCTTATGACATCACTCCCAAGGAGGGAATTCTGGGTAGGTTATATAAAACATCTCAAGATTTCTTCTTTGTACAGAATAGACAAAATTTGTTGGTGTCTGCATTCATATCAAACATTAAGGCAAAATGGTTTCAAAATCTTTCATGTTTTCCTGATTGCAGAATTCTTTGCTCAGAAGAGATCTATTAGAAAAAAAATGAAGCAATGTATATAATGCTGCCTTTGATTATTTATGATGTTCTTGTAATATTGGATAACCAGAAAGTATTAGGTTGAGAACATTTTCAAGGAAAGAATCTTCATTTTCTCTTAGTGTCGTAGTTTTGGGCATGAATATTAAATCTTTATGGAAATCATCCTTAGTTTTCAAGTTGGTCCCTTTTCTAACAAGATTATGCACCCAAACACAAGTTACTATTTTTTCTGTAATATAGACACTGGTATCAGCCATAACTTTAGTTTGGAGCAAGGGACAAAAAAAATAAAACTTATCCAATGACTATATGCCCAAACTGTATAAAGAAAATGAAAGTTTCCAAATTAGATTTCTGTACAATTTGATTCAGAGAAATGTAAACACCAGTATTAGAAACACAGTTGAGCCTGATATGATGAATAAGTAATAAAAGCTGAGGATTAAGAAAGAATTCTGCAGTAATTTTTTAAGAATTTATGACAGTTTTCTTAGTCTTTCAAAGTTTGAGAAAAACAAGTGAAAAAAAAAAGATGTATGCAGTGTATTTCAAAGACCAGACGCAGCATACACCTAACGAAGGCCAAAGAATATACCAGCTGAGATGACTTAAGACACATGGAATACCAAATATACTTCATAACTTCAGAGAACACTCAAAAGGCCAAAAATTACACAACTTGGAACACTGTGCCAACAAGTGCAGGGATTTAAGTGTCCCTTGATATGGTGTGGTTTGCAATATAAGGCTGGTGGGTTGTGGAACCCTACCTCTTTTGCCTAAATTCATCACCCATTCATCCAGAAAACCGTAAGTAAAATCAGAATTTCATCAAAAGAATAACTTAATGACAAAATTATCAAATATCCTCAATTTGCAATCAATTAACACATAATTTCTTTGATCTGGTGATAAAAAATAGCTTCGTTCTACACAGAATTTGATTTTAGTTTTATCCATGATTTAGTTATAATGCTTTGGTCTTTCTTGAGCCCGAACATCTGCCTTATGAAGGGGGACTACTATAGTTTCAACATTTGGAATAATAGAAACACTCCATGTGTTTTAGAAGACCATCCTTCAATGGTAGTGGAATATTCCAGTCCAAATTGGAGCTGACTTTGTTTTCTCCCGATGAATCCTCATCAAATTCAGGGGAGTAAACTCATGATATGAAATCGCAGTTCAGGTGATTTCTAAGCAGCTCTCTTACCAAGCAGTGCCAAGCTAACAGATCTTATATTATACATACCATACAAAAGTTGCAGTAATCATCTTAAGTTGGAGTAGAGTTTGACCCTGCAGTAGCCAAGCTTGGTTATTTTTACCTTTTATGTTTGACAATCGACCATATTTCATCTTATTTGAATTTATTGAATGAAACATTGTCTATTTAGAATTTTTGTCTGATATTCATTTCTTATTTTTCTTGCTTTTGTCACATCACATTTCTCTTATATAAATTAATGGTAATTACTACAGGGCTTCATGCAATTTCAGCTCATGAAAGGTTTTTAGAGAAGTGCTCTACTTATATATCGTGAGGGAAACATGTATCCAGAATACAGAAATTAATCTAGTTTGAATATGATAATTAATATTATTATAACAAGAATATATTTGTACATTAAGTTCCAATTTTTACCATTTACAATTTTTTTTTCTATTTTCCCCCACCCAAAAAATATATAAATCCACTTCATAGTTTTCCCATGAAGTCAACCATATTCGATTGAGCTGTTCCCGCATAACTCAAGAAAGAAAACATTTTCTTCATTAGAAAATGATTAATACTAATTAAGTAACTGGTGATATCACAGGTAGGACTTATCAAATAAATATGTGAAAGCTTCCATTCACTCTAATCATTACATATAGTGACACAGCTAATTTTAGTAGAAGAAAAACTGACATGACTGCATATGAATCCACTGATCAGCTAGAATAATTTTCTGGGCTCACAAATGAAATATTTTAATCTGATTTGGCAAGTTTCAGCACTGAATATGTCTGTGAATTGAAATGAGGAAGAAAGGCATTATTGGGTCAGGAATCAAATCAAGTGTTACTGACAGAATATGGTTACTATATATATCAATTAATTCAATTTTTGTCAAGTATTTCTTTCATCTTAATTTCAGTTGCCATTGCAACTATTCAGACCTTTATTCAGCTATTGATAAACTGTGTCCATCAGTAATAAAGAAAATACTCTTGGTAAGACTAACTCATACTCCTTTTAACTTGGGAAGCCTATGTACAACACTTGCTCTACTGTTACAAGAGTCATCAATGGAGATCGAATCTAACCATATAGACTTATCCCTCATTTTCCTCAAGAAAAAGGAAAAGGGAATAAGGCTATAGAGTAAAAAATAAAAGTTATGGTGAATGTTTATAGCTCCAAGTTAATGGGGATGTACGATTCAAGATGGAGTATAACTGTGCAACCTATGATTTGAATTTTCCTTATCAATGTTTGCTGAATAATTTTCGTGAGATACGGCATTCTACATAGTTGAAGGTTTGATTTAAAAAGGATTAAAGATGTGCTTTTTCACTAATAAAACCATAAATCAGAAAACTAGTTGCAAAAAAAAAAGAACTGAGATCACATTGATATGTATGTCAGTTACAACAACAGAATGATATTTTCTGTAATAAAGAAGAATTTCAAATGATGCATACCTAATTATTTTTGCCTTGAATAATTAAGTAGCTGCACAATTATAAAATTCAACAATTTATTTCTTCATAAAGAAGCTGATCAATTATAGGCAAAATAAAATTATTTGAAATCATACTGAAATGGAAGAAGTATTAATGAAAGTGGGGAATAACTTAACAATGGTTGGGAAACACAGAGTTAGAACAAAGAATATAGAAATTCTTAGACAATCTTCATGGATAAGGTAAGAGATCTTGTGTGAAGAATACTAAACTAGGAGACAAATACAATACAGTAGTCCCCTCTTGCATGTCAGTGTTCAGGTAAAGGAAGATGTTTTCATCACAAAATCAAAGAAATTATACATAAAACATGTAAATTGTGCAAGTCTTTGGCTATCACAATTATTAAAAGAAATAACAACAACTTATTTTGTAAAATAAAATTTAATTCAAGAACAACAGCACTAAGTGGTTTGATTGTTATTCCAACAATCTTCATCATCAGTCTGAAACAGTAGTTATGTTTTGTTTTCAGGGGTTAACATTGGTAACACTCGCAAAGACATTGCTGTAAAATACAACTTGTCAAAATGGTTTGAGAGAAGTGAACAAAATATCTGTGCATGAAATAACATATTTCAACAAGTACAATCTGCAATTTAAAAGAAAAAAATCCCAATGCATATTATTTATAGAAATATAATTGTTATAAATACATGGGATAATGCATTTTTCAATCAAAATTGAAGATCAATTGGTCTATATGGTTACATTTGATCTCCCGTTGGCTCTCTTAGCTGTAGAGCAGTTTCGCATAGACAGTACATGGAGAAATATGGCCCAAGAACACTTTACCACAAAATTTATAAACACAACCACAAAAGCATAAAACAGTTTAGTACAACTTGCATGCACAGATGTGAATTGGCTGCCATTAATATGGAAAAAAAAAAGGAAAAAGAAAAAAAGTCTCCATTTGTGGCTAGAGATATAAATTTGTGATCAACGTTAGGTACGCTCGGAACGTCAAATGAAGGCTCTAATAATTAATTAATGTTTAAATTTTAAAAATAAAGATATATTAGTCAAAGATCATGATAATTATACTTTATTTTCCCCATCCATTGGAGCCTTTGTATAAAATTTTAAGCATAATAATCAATGTTAAGTACACAGGAAAATCTCAAGAGTTTTTATTTTTCAAATATATCTATTGAAATAAAATTCAAGCACCCAAAGATTTTATGAGCCATTGCGTTTTTTAAAACATATTTGATATTTCTAGTTATAAGGTTAGCTGGAAATGAAAAATCAAGCCATTTTTAGCCACCAAGGGAGGCAACTTCTGTATGATATTTACGGTGGCCAATACATAGGTGGGTGCAAGTTTTACCTACTGGATATGAACATTTGCAGATAATTAGTTGTAGATAGAAATAATTTCCCATGGGTGTAAAGGAGATTCCTCCACATTTTAAGGCATTCACCCTGGTTTCTTAGTAGACAGGTTACAGGTGTCCTTGTGCCACACTTGAGTTAAAAAAAACAACCTAATTGTTATCGTTTCAATGAAACAAATTTGGTAGTTTCTCAGAATATTACTCCTGTTGGCCTTAAAATTATCTTCCCTCGACCTCCCCTGCCCCCCGAAAACATTGCTTTTGCTTTGGAGAAATTAGATTGTTAAATGGTTGTTTTTAAACATCGAGTGGGCGAGTGTGTGAAACATTGAAAGTTTCTTTTAAAAATAAAATTGTTTCCATGCATTTGTCTACCGTTGTTAACATCGAGTGGGTGATTGTTTTTTTTCTCTAATTTTTTTGTGTCGTCTTTTTTCTTTTAAGAAGATAATCGTTACTTCATTTTAAGGCTAACAAGAGTTATCTCCGTTTACCAAGTATTGGGAGGATCAATCACACATGTAAATAGAAAACAAAAATCAGCTTCAATATTAAAACATGAAAAACGTTGTCAGTTCTTTTTCCAAATTTAAATCTGGAATTCATAAAAAATATCAACTCTGAAAATACTTCTAAAATGTTTAAAAAAACCTAACTTGGCTTCAACCCTCAAACTTGCTCTTCTTCAATTCAGTGAAAAAAAATAGCACCACTCAGCAATCTTAATGTCAGAAAAATGATTTTAAGATACATTATGTAATCATCTTTTTATAAGTTTTTCCATCAACAAGACGGAATGAGAGGGATGGAAAAATCTGAGAAGTTTTCAAATTCATCAACTTAATTATGAAAAAATTTTCGGAGTGAAGAAATTACAAAAAGAAAATGATTAAGAAAGAAAGGAGAGAGAAGAAAAGCACCAAACTTTTTTGAATTTAAAACAAAACCAAACCCCTGGCATCAGTTGAGGGATATACCAAATCACTTCAATCAAAACAGGTAGCAAAATGTTCAAAACCAATTGCTGACATACGTGAATAAAATATTTGAAACACAAGAACGTAGCATTAAGAAAATTTTGGCTTGAAAGTGATAAATGGCATTCATAGGAGGTGTTTTCTGAATAAATACAGATCTCTTAGTCCAGCCAGGCTCATGTGCATTGTGTAGTAACCAAAAGGGAAGGAATTTATCAAGAAATAAGGTGGGTTATTCATTATTCTATCACATCCATTCTGGAAGAGATTATGGGTTCAAAACAATTCACCACTTGAATTCCCTTTTCATGTTGGATTTTACATTATGATCAGGAATAAAATGGACATTTGATTCAAGAATTGAATGGTTATGATACGAACAGGAAAATAGTTTAATCTCATCGTATTTAATTTTTAATTTAAAGATTTTTTCAAGAATAAAATTTATATTTAAGGAAAGATAAAAATGAACATGAATGAATGAATGAATGGATGGATGACAATTCAGAAAAAAAGCTCATATCCTGATGCAAAGTTTAGCCAAAAATAAGTCATCGGAAAAGAAATGAATATAATTTTCAATTCTTGTCAACAACAGATGTGGAAGTGAAATTAATCTTTCTTCTTTCGTTACAGACATCAAACTGGATGGATTATTGTTTCTCAACGAGAAAATAGACCTGAGATTTTTTTTACACGTGTTCAAGTTGCTTCTATTTTTTTAGTCTTTTTTCCGGGAAGTAAAAAAAAATCAACCCTTGGACAAAAAACTTGTTCGTTAAAAATTAAAAAAATGATCTTAAAGTTGAGCTTAAAGAAAATAGATAAACATTTAGTAATTATCTCAAGATTTATACAATTGTGTTCAACAGGCATGATTTTTAATAATAATTCCAGTGCCTTCAACTTTAACCTCGTCGTAAACCCAAGCTCTGTCACATCGGCATTCAGTCCCACATTTTTCAGAACCGCATTTCTTACAGGGGAAATGACATCCCGGACAGTCCATCTCTAAACAGTCGCAATAATCCTTACCATTTGCTAAAAGGGCGCCAGCCTCGTCATACATCCTCCTTGACCTTCTGTATGAAGAAGAATTACCTTTTTTCTTCTTCTTTAAGTTCTTAGCATTTTCATCGCCCTCCTTTTTTTGCTGGTTCGTTGCTGACATATTAGCAGCGGGTTGATTGCTGCTTCGAGTTGACCGAGTTATCATGGCGAACACGTTTTTCTCAGTTCCGTTTTCGTCTTTCAATTCTTTAGTAGTTTTAGTTTTTTCTTTTTCTCGTCTAGGTCGCATGATTGAAACAGTATCTTCTGTTTTTATCTTCTGGTCCAACAACTGAGGTTCAGGTTGAGAGTTGGCTTCTTTTTCGTTATCCAATGATGAAGATGATGATGATCGATCTTTATCTCCGTCCTCTTCGGGCTGGGTTTTCTCACAACTGTCAGTATTTCTTCCTGATTTCGGGTCATCTATCCCGTCAACCGGAGTTTTCTGTCGTTGATGTAGTAGTAGTCTGTTTCGGGTTAATCTGGTAGGGGCAGGGAGATTATTGTCACTGTCCAACCCCGCATCTTTTTTCTTCTCTTCCTGACTTCCCCCCGATTTCGACATCCTCTTTCTTTCTTATTCGCTAGTTTATTTCTCCTGATTTTATCAATAACAACTGTCCCTTTCTTTATCTTCACTTGTTGATCCTATCGAAATCGATAGGAAGTTGAGAGATTCAAATTCTTCTGTTTGTTTTTTTTCCCTTTTTAGTTGTCAGGGCGTTTTCATCTCAAGATTAAATAACTCCAACTGATGACCCCAGCAATTATTTTCCTTTTGCTTCGATTCATTGTGAACTTTTCAAGACTTGACTTGTTTTCTTCGGAACTTAAATAAAAATGAAACGAATTCATGCGACGGAGAAATCTGCCGCCAACCAGTGCAATGTTTATGTAACTCTTCTCAGCATGGCGCAGGGAGGTAGTTTTAGTTCTACTGACTGATAATTTTTTTTACATTTTTCTGGGCGCCAACCGTACCATGATAATGGTTATCAAGTTTGCCTCGTATCTGTACATCAAGGAAATGAATATCATAGGCATACGAGCCAGGGGAAAGAAAGGGCAATTGCACTCCCAAGTACGAGCAAAACAGCTGGGAAAAATCGGACTATTGATATTTTTGCTGCTAACAAAGATAGAAAGCAATTTCTCTTTCGAGTTTGATGTTACGTGATTTTTAGTTACTGTGTATCATCGGTTATTGATAAAGACTTTATTGGAAATGAGTACTTGTGTTTTTAATCTGTGTAAAATTTCGGGCAAGCCCTTCTACCCCCAAATTCCATTTTGTATTGAGTTCGATCCTTATTGTGTGTCCCATGACAATGGCTTATAGAACAATTAGCCATGAGTCCATCTATACTAGTTAGTTCCCCTATGGCTGGGTTCAGTCCTCGCAGGGTACTTCTATACTTGCAGTCTGTCTTGTGGCTGAAATAGTTGCATGCTTCTCACTAGTGCCAAAAGTGTTTGAGCCTAGGATTTTTAACATAGACAATACCCCTTTGCTAAGTGGACTAGATAAATTAGCGCAGCACGATCTTTGTATCATTTCGCCTCGTGCTTAGTATAAATTGATGTTTGATTTTTTTGATAATCATCATAGCAAATGCCTTCTGTAGATCAATTTGCTATCAGAGTGGGTTTGATTGTCCGTCGGTGCCCTTCTACTATGGCCTTGTGCCAGACTAAGCTAAAATTAGTGAATAGTATGGTAGATGCCATAGAATAATGATTTGCAAGCTCATGCCATGCATTGATTAGCTTGTATAGTAAGTTTGATCCTGAGTGCCCTATTACTGCAACCTTGTGCCAAACTAAGCTGAGCTTGATAAATAACTATACATGGTACCAACTATAGCATGGTTTGGAAGATGTCAGGAACACAAATTCATTTGGTCTTCAGTGACTATCCTATGCCTATGGACTTGTTCCAGACTAATAACCTGTGTAGTGCCCCCTATATTTTTAGTTAGGAATTAAGTACAAAACTCTTCTTTTAGCATAATATCTATAACGCCACTTCCTCTGACAACCCCTATAAAACCCCTGGAGCTAGTGAGCATTGGACCATGTGCTTCCAGAGGTTTTATAGGGGTCGTCAGAGGAAGGGGTGCTGGAGCTAGTGAGCACTGGACCATGTGCTTTCAGAGGTTTTAAGCTAAAAGAAGAGTTAATTCCTAACTAAAAATATAGGGGGCTCTACACCTGAATTGATAATAAACTCTCTATAATATAATTTTTTTTTACTTTGTTTTTCTACCCTTTTTTAATTTTATTCCCCAACCTGGAGAAAGGTTTTGCTTTTTTTAAAAGAAAAAAAAAAGAAAAAGCCAAACAAAAAGGTGTCAAACAACAAAAAAAAAACACCCAAATCACTTGCGTCTGTGTTGGGGCTGAGATAGTGTGTATTTACCTTACCTCATGAGGATGATGTAATACAAGGTTGGTTTGATGTGGGGGGCACACATGCATATGTGTGGGTAGGCTCTCCCTTAAATAGCTCTAATCTCAACAACTACTGTTAAAAAGACATCAGTACAACTATCAATCCTCTTAGTACAATTGGGAAGTGTTGCCTCAGGGTTTACTGTTCCCTAAAACCATGGCAAGGTGTCCTCACATTGGTGCAATACAATCTTCTTGCTACCCTTTAGCTTTGTGCTTTACTAAATTCAGGTTAGTAAATATCTAAAACAAAAATATCTTGATCATCCAGAAAACTGGATATTCTTTCTTTAGTAAGGTAGGGAAAGTGGGACCCATACTAAAAGCACAATCATATTCAATTGTTGATATTCATTAGGCATTTTCTCCCTTTTCCATCTCTCCACCTGTGAAGACACAAGAAATTGTATCCATCTTTGAGGAACAGTGTAGATCTTGAGAGTGATTGGGGGTATTTTAGTGTATGGAAATAATGAATCTGAGGTGTACATGTGAAGACTAGTTGAGGGTCAGATAATGACTGTTTGATTTGCCCTATCCACACCTTGCTTTCTTCTGGCTCTTGTGCCACATTTAGGTATCTGAATGAATGTGTAGCTTACTGGTTTGTATATGGGAGAATATAAAATCTATTTGAGCAAATGTTATGATTTGTTCCAAGTCTGCAGTGACAAAGTTTGTTTTTAAGTAACAAAAATGGACTAAGCTAATTGCTTAGCTAAATGATAGAAAGTGGAGCCCTGTTCAACTTTGAAATTGGAATTTTCCTCCTTCAATGTTCGAACAGATCAACTCATATCCCAAAATAGGTACAAATCACCCATTTTTGAGGTAAGAGTATTTCCTTTGTAACCATAGAAAAAAAAGAAACATTGAAATATATTCAGATCTAGGCAAGAGATTGAATTTCTAAATTATTCAACTAGTGAGATGCACTACTAAAATACAAAAATGTGTATTAAGAGAGTAAATTTTATTTTAAAAAAATGAAAACCAGATTTGGAATAGTTTAGTCACTAATAACGAATTAATTAAATCCCTTCTGGCTGTATGACTGCTCTTCAAAAAGATATGCTGCTGTGTAAATTGACACCTACTTCACAAATCCTGTGGTGCGTGCTAAATTCATCAGATAGATTCATCCCCTCAAAATAAGGCAGTACCATTTTCTTCAGATTGAAAAATTCAGAGGGTTTAAATGAACTGATACGACCAATTCGAGGATTCTTTTTTTTAATGCATGAAATGTTGATATATATACAAGCATATGCAGTATGTTATGTTTTATGAATGTTTCCAGTTACTAAGTATCACTAGTGGAAAATAAGTTTTATTCAACTGGGCATGCATTAAGATTAATTATTTGAATCAAATGATTAATCTAATAATCAATCAATGTTTTTATAAGTTATCAGAAGTCATCCAAGTATTCCTATGGATCTCTTCTTTTTGGTGTTCAAGTGGTGATGTATTTGCTGTGAACTTCAGGATTTCAGTCATTACCAAACTCAATCTATAAATGCAGGAGGTTGAAATAATTTTCTTTCACATTAGTTGATTCATTTTAAAGACAACACACATGTATAATTTTTAAAGAAGCTTTTTAAAAAAATATTCATGTCCTTAATAGCAAATTTACTCGTAAAATCCAAAAATGAAAATGTAAAAACTCAAGGGTGAAGATATCTTATCATCTTAGCTTAGTCTATCATATACTAAAAGGAAGAATGAAGGTGACTGGAAGATTGTGCTGTGCCAATTTTTCAAGTGAGGGGTTTGCTTATCAGGAATAGACCAAGGGAGATAATATAAAGCAGAAAGGTGGAGTTATCGTTCTTCGTTCCAGCTTTTATTTTTTGGTATCCTTGGCACTCGACCAGTAAATTTTATTCACACAGGTGCGTCGGCGGCTTGCAGAAGTATTTCCCGTCTCCCTCCTCTTAACCAACCCCTTTCTTTTGAAATCCCTCCCTCGTTTGACCCCCCAAGCCCACACGGATTTAACTCCTGATACCTTGATCGTCCAGGAATTATTAAATTTGTAAAACAGTTGAAACAGTGGATTTGGGAAGCTCATCGTCTTTGGGCCGAAGTGTCATTCATTCTCGTTCTTTTCGCAGTTGTCGATTTTTACAACGATTTTCCTCCCAAAAATCAAGTGACTTCAGTTATTTTGGTAAGTGTAAATCATTTTCAGAGTGTATTTTGAATTGATGAATTAATTATTAATTAAATGTGTATAAATCGGAACCACCCAACACGAATTATTCATAAATACGTAAAAGCGCATCGTTTTTAGTTCTGTGTTTGAAGATGAAGACGTATAACATGACATATGTAAATGAATTTATTGTACAATATTGAACATGGAATTTTTAACTTCAGTATCAAGTTTCTCTGAAATTCGGACTATAATTGCATGCTCGTTTTTTTGTTTTTTTTAAAATAATTATTTTTGTTTTAAAACCAAACAAGTATTTCTTCTGTTACATAAACGAACAAGTGATATTTATTTAACCCAACGAACGATAACTTAAATAACTATTGAAAACAATAACACACCCTTTAATGTAAATTATATAATAATCACTAATTGAATCCAATATGTAACGTGATATTCTTGGAATCAATAAACACTTGGTTATGGTGTTGAGAAGAAGAAGAAAAAAGAAAAAGAAATAGTGTCCAGACTCCTGGTACGATTTCTTCGTTGAGGAAACAAATGAGTATCCCTTACCCAATTCCAAGAAAGGAATTTCTCTTGTAGTTTCCACTATCACTTTACAAGTTGAAAGAATCAAAACAAAACAACATGTTTTGATGGATCACTATTACTCACAGGACATAGACGTTTTCAATATTTTTTCAAGTTTTACATTACGAATTCTAGTTTTTAGTGTAATGATAGCTTATGCTGGAGAGAAGATGATGATGAGGATTTTCGATAAGGAAAAAAAATCTCATTTTCCGGTTGTGCATCGTTTTTTTTCTTTCTTTTTTTTTTGGCCGCCAAGAAAGACATTTACATATCAAGCAAATAATAAGTTGAAAGATAGGGGGAAACGTTTGTACTCATAGAATCTTTAATATCGTAAAACATATTGTAGACAAGCCTGTTCTCGAAAACAATAACAAAAATAAACATTCAAAACATAGAACGAATATCTGATACCTCGAACTGATTTTATTTTATTTCTATAATATTGTAAAAACATTTGAAGCACGGTACAAAAAAGTCAGGAGTTTGATTTCATTGTGTTTTGTTAAAACAGTTTTTTTTACTCGCAGTAATTTGCTTGTTTGTCTATACAAAATATGTTTGCTGTCGTTAACAATCGAGGAGAGATGAAAAGTGCGCGTTTATATTCTACTAGTCTGACACAAGGCCACTTGTGCGGATCGAATTCACTACCTTAAATTCAATGGTCTATTGCTAGACTATCATGCTAGCCATCGCTCCAAGTCAGATGCCCTTATTAGTAACTTCTAAACATAGCTTAGTCTGGCACAAGGTCACAAGTGTGAGGTACCCTGTGAAAATCGAGCTCAATAGTAATGGTGCACAAGGAATAGCTCGCTTGCTTGCAAACCAAACCATTGCTTTGCAGCGAATAACCCAAGTGTTTAACAAACATTTTCTTTATTTTAATTTTACTTTTTACAGTTTAAAAAATATTACAGATAACTTCATCATCTTTTTAGTGAGTAACTTATTTTCCAAAGTAATATCTGAGAGAAAGTGATGATGACATTCAATCTATTTATATTATCATTGATAATTCAATCAAACAAGAACGGAATTCTAATGATGTGTCCATCCACGTAGCACCGTAAGGGAAACTGAGGATGAGAAGGTGGGTGGGGGATATGAAAGGTAAACCGCGGATAAGGGACACAATTGAAATTGAGACCGTGGATGGGGGGTGCTGCTAGAAGAGAAACTAAACCATATTTTTTTTGGTTTCTGTGGTATAAAAATATGTATGAATTATATCCAAAGAAAAAAAAAATCTGATCTAAAATCTTCTGTTTGTGAACGCTGATGACGTAATTTTATATCTTATATTGAGAATTGATTGAAAAAAAAAAGATTGTTCTTTGATGACAGAACAAATTTACCCTTGGAAGAGAAACAGCGGATATTTTTTTCCATCATGGGAATTGATTGAAAAAAAAGAATAAATGACGTCAGTTAACTTTGGGCAGACAAAGTGAGTTATAGAGATGTTTGACACATCTAAAAAATGATGATAATTTTGTCATTGTCATTTGAGTACTACATTTTTTGCTTTTCCCTTTCAGGATTTATGTGAATCAAAACAATTCTTAATTCAACCCTTTATGTCCTGTTTTTAAAAATTTGTAAATCTTTTGTAATGATATTTTTTCATTTAATTTGAAAGCCATAACAACTAACATTGAATGATGGAGAAACATTCAAGTAAACTGATCTTTATTGAAAAATAAAAATTGTACTTACTAGTACCAACTGCCAGGACACGTAGGTATCAAATGAAGACAAAACATGTGGTACATAGAGAATTGAGTAAGAAATTGCAATGTGTCTGTTAAATAGAGGCAATTGTTACCTTTCCTGTTTCAAAATGGCTGCCATTTTAGCTGCTGAATAACAGATGTGGATGACCCTAACAATAACAGTTCTAACCCTAACGTATCCTTTGCATTTATGATGTTTTTTTTTTTTGCTTTGATCAAAAAAAAAAGTAAAAAAAAAATACTAGCCTCTTGAACCACATGAAACTGCCTGATATCAGCAGACCGCGTAAAAACTGAAAAAGCTGTTCTGAGGAATATTGTCGTCTGCTTCCTGAATTAAAATTAGTCGTTAGCATGTTATTCTGCTGCTAGAATAGTAGCTATTTTGAAACAGGAAAGGTAACAATTTCCCAAATTAATTCATTTACTTGGCTTAGCTTAGTCTAAGTGTCACATTGGGGAATGAAGTGAAGATCCAACTTACACTAGTGAGTGAAGTGGTCCATTGGAGAAGTTACTCTGTAGGCTACTGTTTTATTTTCTAAGCTTAGTTCAGTCTGGCTCAAAGCTACACTAGTAAGGGCCCCCAGTGAGAATCTAATGGTTTACAAAGTAGTAGTATGCTCACTATTGGCTGAATGAATTTATTAACATTCCTCTTCATGATTATCATTTTCAATGTGTTGTGAAACTTGGAATGTGATGAATGGAGTAATTGTCTTCTGTGGTTTTTGAAGTAGATATTACAAAACAATGTATTACATGTTTAAAGAGCTAAAGATGTCTTTATGCTCTAAACTTGTTTGATTGTCTACGGTTCATTTTACAATGAATTGCATGCCATATTAACCTTATGCTGTTTTTTTCCTTGTAACTGGAAGAGAAAACTGCTGTTGAACATTTGAAAAACATTCTTACCTGCTAGTAGCATCTATGATTGGTGTTGTTTTTTTCATTGACCCTAGAAATAAAATTTTGTTGTTATCATCAAAATTTTAAACAATCTTTTCACTTTATTCCATCACTTTCCCCTCTCACCGATATACATTTTTTCGCACACTACTTTTCTAGTGAGATAATGTTTAAACCATCAATAAACCCTGAGATGATCTGCTGAATAATTGATATAAATAATAAATATGCATTGAAAGTAATTATTATTGACTGACTCTCTAAAACAATGTGCTTATTTTTGTTATTAGTTAGTGTCAACCAAATCTGTCAACACAGGTTTCTTCAGTTTTTATTCTGGTCTGGCTATATATATATACTGGCCACACCAATTTCAAATATTTACTCCTTATTATGGTCAGAAAATTTTTTTTTTTTTTAATCATCTTCTTTTAGGGTGGATGATCAAATTCATAATGTAAGTTTATGCTAAATTGGTCCCTCAGTTTGTATCTGGCTATATTCACTCTGTATTTTAGAAATTCAGACTATGAAGAACCCTATAGTATTGTCAAAAGGAAAAAAAATGAAAGAATTAAATTTTCATTTAGTAACAATTTGAATTCAATCATTTGCTTTGCATGATTTCTTGGAAACAAATTTCTCCCAAACATCAGTAAGTTGTTGATTCTTGAGAAGATTGTTTCCAATTGCTCTGAGTGCAAGTCTGTTTAGTTGTCCTTGTGTCTTTGTTTATCTAAACACATTCTTTATATGTTTGATCTTGGAGAAACTCCTCTTTCCAGCTGCATTTGGTATCATTAAACAGGAGTGAATCTATAGTGCTGGAGGGAGACCTCTGGCTGTAGCCCCTAAAGACCATGCCTGAAATTGGCAATGATCAATTCTTTGATTATTAAACTACAAAAGTTTTTCCTTGGTAATAATATTGTTTTGTTTTTCTTCTGTTGAGCACCCAGTGAGGATCAAACTCATTAGAGTAGGAGTGGTGTTGCTGTTGTTCAACTGTTAAGAGCTCTGTCTACTAAGCTCTGCTTAGTATTGTACAAGGTTACCAGTGTAGGGCACAAAATAAGATTTGAACCCACTATAGTTGTGATAGTCAGCTAGACTTGTTTCATGCTGAAGTGTTTATTTGATTTCTGTAGGAAAGAAATTCTCAACATATTTCTCAAGGTTTTATTTTTTAGTTGATTAGTCTCTAGAGATTATAGCAAACTTACAATTAAGAACTGTCAACATAGGTTTCTACAGTTTTCAGATGGGTGAGGCTAGCTGGCTATATATGAATTGCATGTACAGGGTGCACCAATGGAACTAGAGCAGTGGTTTTGAAAATGGGGTCCGTCAAATATTGGTTGGGGGTCTGCAGTTGAAAAATTTGAATTGATACCATGAATTCAAAATTAGTGCAACAGCTCTTTTTCTACAACTTACCCTCATGAGTAGGTTTTTCTCTATGATGCTGTAAACAATGAAAGCAACTGAATGTTGAACATGACATGAGAATCAACCTGTCAAATATTGAATCTAACATTGCAAATCTGGTGGTGGAGAAACATCATCCATTGCACAGTGAATCAGTGAAGATAATTATTGTTCACTGATCCATCCATTTGATTAGGATTCAAACAAATGTAATCCATGTGTAGCAAAAATGATTTTTAAAGGTCAAAAGTTGCTTATTGTAGCTCATTGATTATTGTCTAACAGTTAAATGATTAAAATAGGGGGTCCGCTAGGATATTTCCTTTATAGAAAGGGTCGTTAAGTTTTCAAAGTTTCAAAACCTTTGAGCTAAAAATTTAAACATTTACTCCTTATGTCTTGAAGATGCCCCCCCTTTGGTGTTTTGGGGGTATGGTTGGTCTACAATGTAAGTTTATGCTAAATTGATCCCTTGAGTTTGTGTCTGTCAACATTTGAAAATTTGGACTTTTTAGTGATCCAACAAAAGATAAAAGAAATAATTATGTTGAGAATTTCTTTCCTACAGAAATCAAATAAACACTTCAGCATGAAACAAGTCTAGCTGACTATCACAACTATAGTGGGTTCAAATCTTATTTTGTGCCCTACACTGGTAACCTTGTACAATACTAAGCATTGATCTCTCCTTTTCAATTTTTTAATTGATCACCCTCAACTCAGCATACTGCCAAAAGATGTTTGTCATGGATGATTTCTATTGAGTGGCTAACCAATCTTATTATTATAGCATTTCAATTCGATCTCCTAATTATGAGTGACAGAATTGAATATTTATCATCAATTCAACTGGCCACAGTTGTATTCCTAGTTCTTCTTTGATTCGTTTTATTCTGATTCTGAATCTTCTTACTCGAGTTACTGTGTTCACAATCCCCCAAGGTTTGCCAACTTTGCTTCATGCCAGAAAAGAGAAGGTCACTGTAGCTCTGGCTCTAAACTTAGAACGGTTCGAACAGATGTTTACTGTTTAATTTTTAAGCCATCCAAAATTTGGAAATGTTTCAGATAGGAAATAGTCGAGTATTATATCATCTCTGGCATCTTTGCTGACAGAAGGAGGACAATTTTGTAGAAGAAATTTCAAAAGAATATATTTAACCACTTGATACTGGGATGTTTTTGTTTGACACCATATCAATGAAATATCTCGTCAGCTGCTCCAGGGGGATCATTGCTTTCACTGCCTTCAATACCATCTATCAATTGTCTTTAATCACAATTTGTTTCACTGCTAGGAGACCCAGGTCAAACAAATTTCTAACAAGATATCTCATTATCTGTTCATAAGTGCTTAAGAAAATTAAAAGTGATTAATACATGCTGTATATTAAGCTTGTCTGGTACAAGGCCACAGTAATGATGATTGAGCTAACTAGCTAATAGCCTACTGAGCTACATGTATGTTTGTGTGTGTGTGTGTGTATATATATATATATATATATATATATATATATATATATATATATATATATATATATATATATGCACAATCTTGGATTGTATGTAAGAGATGCTGTTTGATTTTTTTTCTCAAAATGACTGGAAATAAATACCCTGTCTACTCTATTGGAAGATGAGGCCTTTCTTTAAGCCTTTACTTCTGCAGATGATTACTATGAAGGAGTTCTTTTTTACCTTTTGTGTTCTATATTCTGTTGAATAGTGTAGATTTTGCTAAGTCCTCTTATTGACTTTTTACTTTATTTTATAACTTAAAACAACATATCTATCATCAACCAAGCTTCCTCATATAAAATCAAAGGCCTGTCTTTGCTTTGACTTAGTAATCAACTGCTTGAGGTTTTTATTAACCATATTTGATGATATATTAAGGTGCTTTTCAGAAAATTATAGACGTTACAACAAAATGTCTTGTAAATCTCCCTGCGTTGAATCCTTCCTTCTGAAATGGAGGAGCTGTTCTTTTGCTCTGATTTTCTCTCTTACTTGGAATTTTGTGCGTGCTCATGTGTCTACTTATATGTGTGTTTGTATACTTTGACATAGGGAAAATTTTATCGAAATATTAAGTATCTTTTCCTCCATCTACAATAATTTAGCATTTTTCTTTTTAAGCTATCGTCCCCCCTACTATTTGTTAATGATTTATATCCTCTCTTATTTGGTTTCTATGGGCATGTTTGTGTTAATGAATGATTGATATGATGTACTTGGTTCTAGAAAGTATTATTTGGCAACTTTTCATTTCATATGCATATTTTATTCTGATTTTAAATCCAATTGCTTAGCATACATACACACGCTAAATTCAACCATTCTTGGATGGATTGCTGAGATTTATGAAATGCAATAGAACGTGAGGTTTTGATATTCAATGTTGATTCATTTTTTTTTAGACAGTTCTCATGTTTTAAATCTTTTGACGGTTGAATAGTGATCCTCTCTGATTTCATTTGTTGTGTTCACAGGCCAACTGAAATCATTTACTTGTATCACTATATATATTATAATAATGATTGATAATTGTGTCATCCACTGACAGCTGTTTCATTGTATTACAACTTTTCAGTGTGGCTATGGACTATCCAATATTCAACCAGTACCTTCGCTTCAGACCCAGAAGCAGATATTCTACCTGCCCTATGCAAAACTGGACTGTCAGTAGGACTGAATTAAGCGATATATTTACTTATATACAATCCCTCATCCACCCAAGTGCTCAATTCCAGAGTTGAAAGAACACATGATATGATATATATATATATATATATATGATATTATATATTCCCATTATTACACGGTTAATGTATCATTTGTCTTGGCCAAATTTTTAAAAAGTTTCAATATGCTATAATGCAATTTATATTCATTTTGTTAGATCATGTATCCATTCCTTAATAGCACATATATATATATATATATATATATATATATATATATATATATAATCATGATGTCAGTGTATGATTCAGAGCTTCATTTCATTGTTTGATAAAATTGCTCTTTGCAGTAGTGTACAAAATTCAATAGAATCTTGCATAGAGTAGAGTTCTAACAAATTGTGCGAGTACCAGTGACTTTATTGATATTTAATGAGATAAGCTTAGTAGAACACTTGACAAAATGGGATTAAGAGAAGATTATGTCGCTCCAACCATCCATTCAAGAGAGCTAGCCTGTCTGGAAGAATCAGCAATTTAATTCCACAGCTGAAGAACAAATTGGCCTCAACACAGAATCTCAAAACAAATCTGAATTAACAATGCAAGGAGGATGAATCAGCCAAAAGTGTGATAAAAAGTAAGACAAATTTGGCTACACTGAAGTCAAACTCCCTTTGCTTGATTGAAATCTAAGAAGTGAACAAAACAGAATTAATTTCTCCATACAATATTATTCTCAATCTATGTGTCTCATCTCAATCCTTTATTAATTGTTCCTGTAAATGAGATTTGCTAATTTTAGCGGAACAAGTCTACCTGAGTCGGGCTTTAGGAGTGGGAGTGAATTTGTCATCAGTTTTTTCGTACATCAATGTGTCTCTGTTATTTGTGCATGATGTCATCCATTTTTCTCCTGGTCATTGTCACCCGTGGAAGTAAAGTCAAAACGAGGTTGACAAAAAAAAAGAAAGAAAAAGCTAACTCAGCTTAATGGTTAATCCGCCACTAGCATCAGAAGGAAAGGGAAGGCATACTCAGTCTAATGACAGCAGAATTAAGGGAAAAAGAAGAGAAAAATATTTTGCTTCCAGTTGGATTCTATCCAAAAATCTATTGATGACTAGCAGAACGCCTTAGTGGAAGGCAATTTTTCCGAAAAAAAACCCCAAAAAACAAAAAAACATTTGTTATGTGAAAATAATATTCATAACAGAAATTCAATGTTTACAAGAAAATATGGTGAACTCTAAAACACGAGTTGATATGACATGACATCATGGAATCACTCTTTCTTTTTCACTCTCTCTCTCTCTTATTCTTGTCTTAAATTCTAACATCTTAAATTCCAGGGCTGACTAATTGTAATCACAGTCAACTCTCTGATAGTTTGACAAAAATATGAAGTAACTAGTGAAAATCTCAAAGGAACTCAAAAGTATTACAAGTGAAGTTTTCATTTAATGTTTCAAAGTTAAAGCTGATACGAAGTAGCAATGGAAGTTTCTTCCATTGTTGAATTGTGTCAGCTTGATCTCTGAAACCTTTTTCTCGGCTGAAAGAAAATAATTTTTCTGATTAAAGCAGAAAAATTGAAAATATAACAATTTTATCAAATGTGTACAATAAAATCAATGACTATTATCGGCAGTTTGTTAAAGCTGTTATTGATTCTGCACACATCTATATTGAAAACAGATGTTTGCATAAAAAAATCATATGAGCTGTTGCCATGAGAACATCTGACATTTAACATGGTTTGATTTTTTTTTTTTTCTCTTGCAATGTTTTTTTTTTTTCCAGTAAGAGACAAGGTGTGGCTGTTCCTCTTATTTCATGTTTTAAAATATTCTCCAAAGAAATCATTTAATGTAATCGAAAAAAATGTACTGATTATGAATAACTCCTTACAATCACATCCCCTCCCCTCCCATGTTTGAGTCAGTGTTCATAGCAGGCTGTTGCATTGTATATAACAGGAGACTATTTCCTTTATTCATATTCTTTATTAGATGGCACTTATTATGACACAGTGATAAGCAAGTGAAACTTGGTAAATAACTGAAAGGCACTTGATAATAGTTAGTGAACTGGTCTGGCAGATCATTATTTCTGTGAGTTTGATTGTCACTGGGTGCCCCACTATTGTGGCTTTGTGTCAGACTAAGCTGAACTTGGTAGATTTAGTGCACCTACTAAGTTTTTTTGTGAGTTTATCTTCACAAATCAATTTGCTAGTAAACTCAATCCGCACTAAGTGCCCCATTAATCCGATTTTGCAGTAGACTAAGCTAAGCTGCATAAATAACCA
Source organism: Thysanoteuthis rhombus (assembly GCA_963457665.1). Classification (NCBI taxonomy): domain Eukaryota; kingdom Metazoa; phylum Mollusca; class Cephalopoda; order Oegopsida; family Thysanoteuthidae; genus Thysanoteuthis; species Thysanoteuthis major. The sequence continues at coordinate 66,932,734 of OY735206.1, forward strand.
GATCTTGTGCAATGTTGAAACTTGTTGCATATCTTCCCCTAGATATAAAATTTGAGGAATATCAAAAAGCTATAATACATTTAGAGACTCTAAAATCAGGTATGGCTGATCATGTATAGAGATGAACCAAAATAATTGATGTAGGAGATCATTTAGAAAGCAGCACACATGCTATCCAATCAGGAGGCCAAGCATAGATAATAACAAAGTATAAGCAGTACTAATTAAAAAAGAATAAACAGGAAATTTAAGTGTTTCTTTGAATTTTTGAGATGAGGTATCATTATTATTTCTTTTATTATTCGGACTATCCTCATCTTGGTTGTTTTTCATACAACGTTTTGGCCATTGTACTATACGGCCTTCATCAGGTATCATCTGGTAGGTGTGGGGAAGTAACGAACCAAATCCTTTATTTAACCAACGGGGGTATATTGACCACACTCCCCTCTTAGCATTTGTAGTATTATTATTGTCTCACACTGGGATTGAACCTAGAACCATTCGATTACTTGCTGTAATTCTGTCTGATTCTGTAACCACTACGCTATGTGTCCATTATGATACCTGATGAAGGCCGTAGAGTACAACGGCCAAAACGTTGTATGAAAAACAACCAAGATGAGGATAGTCTGAATAATAATAGAAATAGAAAATTTATGGTTTCAAAAAAACACTAGCCAAGTATCCTTTTAAAAGTTAAGCTAGAAAACCAGTGTGCTCTTAGAGCTTTTTTGTTCCCTGGAAGTTTATGAGTTCAACACATGGGTCAGGTAATGCAGAGACATAGTCCAACTCTGTGGGAGGAGAGTTGTAAGAACCTACAACTGGCCATGTCATGTTTGGAAGTGTGGGTGCTTACTCGAATCAAATAAGAGATTTAAAATTACAAAATACACACTTGCAGAAGGTTAAAGGGTGCAGCCAAAATATGATACTAACTATTGAATCATAGTGGAATTATTCTAACAGAATATTTTTCTTTCCGTATCATAGCTGGAAGAACAATTCGAACTAAATGTCTCTGACTTTATTCCAGATATAAATCAATCTCAGTTTTATTGATCCCCCCCCCCAACATCTGTTACATGCCCGGAATCATCTATATATTCTGTTGGCTGAATTTAAAAAAAATTAATTCACTATGCTGAAGGGGCGAAGGTTATGGGATAGGGGAAGTGGTTACTTTACATGAGCCAAGTATTAAATAGATGGACCCCGTTAGAGAGGAACTGAAGTTTTGCCAATATGTGCACTCTTTAATGATTGCTGAAAAAGATTTAAAATATTTCCTAGTATATTAATTTTATGGTGCTAAAATAAAGAGAAAGAATGAAAAAATGACATGGAAAGAGAGGCAAAAAAGCTCACTTTTTTCCCTGTGGAAATTCTTTTTTGAGTAACCTCTAATTTATGATAGGTTCATTTAAAAATTTAAAAAAACATATTGCCCTTTAAACTAAAATATATAACATTCATTTTCATTGGGTTATTCTACAGTATGTCAGTATTACATTTGGTTATTCTACAGTATGTCTGCGGGAAAAAAAAAGAATTATTTTTCACCCCTTTTACAAGATGCTTTAAAAGGGTGGCCTTGTACACTACTGCGAATTTTTTTTTTTTTCAACACAGATGAGAATATATATCGGTATCTGTCTATCTTACTCTGTGTATGTGTGTGCGTGTCTCTCTCTCTATGTATATATATATATATATATATATATTATATAGATAGATTGAAAGGGATATCATGTGATAATTATGTTGCTCTTTTGTGGAAGTCACACCTCAAATTGAGAGTTAAATATTTGTACAAATTTTGCTTCAATGAAATTTACTTTTGAAATCTCATTCTTTGCTAAATATTTACCTAAAAGAACTCTGTTTTAAACCCATGAAGTTCAATTGAGAAATAAATAAAAAAGAACTCAGTTTGAGGAAAATTCATATCAATAAGATGACAACCACTTGTGTGTTGAGATCAATTCAGATCTACACCCATGCATATACATTCGCCTCAAAGTAAGTGATACAAATCGCCATGGACTAATTTTCAAACTCTTCACTCTGTATGACACGCAGTTCTGAGAAAATGGAGAAGTAACAAGATTCAGGAATCTTTTATCTATCCTTATCTTCCACTTGCTCCTTTACACTCTATTATATCTACACTTGGTCATTCTATCTGTTCAATGGAACTCAGCTCCAATTGATTTTTGTTCTCTCTGCTTCGGTTGATTCCATTTTATTTTATTTAGTCCATCATTCATGTTTACTCAATTATTTCGATTGAATATTGGTACTGTATTTACATTGAACATGTCATTATTTGCCAAATCATGAGGTTTGGTGAATTATACCTGCGATAAAACAAGTCACCATTGTTGCTACTGTTTTATAGACAGGTAATTGAGCGCCGAGGCCATGATATCACGTTTCCAGGGTTACAGTTCAGGGGATCCAAACAACTACCCAATTGTGTAAACAATAGCGTCGATATCTATATCGTTAATGATATTCTTTTCAGATGAGCCCAAGAGTATCTCTCGTGGTAAAAATCACTATAAATCCAGTCATCTAGAATCATTTTATTATTGTGATGAGATTATTTGAGGATAAGTTCAGACTAGCATGAAAAATAAGTCGTACAAGGTCACGAAGTATCAAAATAAACACGAGAGAAAGGTGTTTGTCGTTTTGCTTGTATTTCTTTTCTCGAGAGAATGAAGAATATTACATGAACAATTATTTTCTTTATCTTGGACATATTTTAATAGAAATGAAATTCGTTCGACCGATTGCGAATAGCGAGACTGACCGCCATTTCAAACTGGGCACAACAGTAGTAAAATTGACTCAATAATCAGTGTTAATTTGTGACCTTAAACTTACAAGGTTGTCAACAATCGTAAGTAAGATGCACTTGCAAAATGAAATCGATAAAAAAATATTGTACGACTATTATGATAACGTAACATTGTAAAAACTAGGAAACATCAAATCCAAAACCAATTGTCGTTTCTTAATCATAAGATCTTGGAGAGTGGAATGCATTTTTATTTCATCAAACATATAAACATTTAGTAATTATATCTTTTTAAATTAATACAGCAAATTAGGCTTAATGCCTCACAAGTAGTACACACCTTTATATTTTCATATATATAGTATTTTTAATTTTTTTTATTTTTAAAAATATTAAAAAAGTATATAAGAAACATATCAACAATCCACCTAATGGGTTCAGTCCAGTTGCTCACCCTACCATGTCAATTTCATTGTTATAATATTTGTGTTGATAGTAAGGAGAAATGTTGCAGAAAATTTAATCTAAAATTTATTCAAGAAAAGATATACATAAATAAAAAAAAAAAGGTGATGAGATTTGTTTATTCTAAATTCATATTTTTATTGAAAATAAAATTATTACTAGTAGTACTAACTGTTTCGTTTCAAATATTTTTTCTATGCTTTCAATATAAATACATCTTATAAATTCTTAAACGTAGTCATTGAAAGTATCACGTTTACACCGCTCTTTCAAAACGTAGTCCACATAAGTTTTCAATCATAATTACCTTGGAATTATTGTTAATCAACTAATTTTTCAAATGGAAATTTTCTGCAATATTTCTCCTCATTGATAACACAAATATTATTACATTAAAATCGACATGATTTAGTGTTGGGTATTTTAAACAAGCTGTCGTTTCGTGTCTTTTACAATAGTTCATCACTGGCGTTAATACTTCGTCTACTCAAACTTCTGGAGAAAAAAAAATGATGATAAATCGATAACATGACAGAAGTTATCAAAATTTGTTCTAGTATAAACTGGGTACCCTCTACTGACAAACTGTACGAAATGGTAGATGAAATAACGAGAAAAAAATGTTGAAAAAAAAAAAAAGAAGCAAAATTTCCCATATTATTTTTTCATGGGAGAACCACTTAGCCGGAAGCCAGGTAATGACGTCACCATTTTGCCATTGTGTAGGATGCTGAAGTTTTACCACATTTCCATGGTAAAGGTTTTTAGGATCCAAACATAAGACTTGAACGAGCCTTCAAATAGTCTCGATAGAGCTTTATCAATAGGATATTATAAAATCAATCCAGGCTTCTCTCACTATTCGGAAAGACACTGTTGTAAATTCTACCCCGTTTTCCCAAAGATCCTGTTCAGAAGTGAAGATGGATTTCTTCAATTAGGTAGATACTTGAACGATATCGTATTTATGATTAGCGGATATATAACATTTATTTTAGTGCGACATAATTAATGTGTGCGGTTTGTATACGCAAGCAATCACATTTCATAAACCCCAATGTGGTGGTATTTTCCATAGTCCGACTACGACCATCTTATTGAATTTAAAAAAAATATTTAATCTATTTCTATTCACTTCCACCGTAAGGGTGGCCTCTCAATCCCTTTTATGTACTCCATTCTTGTGAAAAATACGTTGGGGTCTACTAAATCTAAATCACACATAATCTCAAACACTTCCAGTCTCCTAAATCACACTTATCTTCACTAAAGATGGTAATTCTAACCCCTTCAATATATCTTCACAACTTATATTTTTTGATTCTGGTACTAACTTAATTGCTCGTCTTTGGACTTTTTCTAGATGATATCCTTAAATTGAGAGATAACATAACTAACATGATTTTATCAATCAAAAACTTCCTAACATGATATTTCCCCCTCTTCAAACAGGAAAAAGCTCTAATACTAGACTTGACTTGAAGTGCTACTAAAAGGCTCTTAGTTTTTGTTACAGAAATTCGCTCAAACATATAAGCTATAATAGCTTGGAATAATTTCATAATTTTTTTTCCCCAAAAAATAGATTTTAAAAATTTAGGTAGAAATAGTTTCAAAAGAATACTTTATAAATACATTTATAATACTTATATACAGTTATAAGAAAATTATTAAATTGTACGAAAAACAAAAAAAAAAAACAAACAAAAAAACGAAAACGATCAATCTCGTGAGTCATTCTTGAAAAAATTCTGTAATTTAATCTTAATACAAAAAATTCACCCATCGAGTGGCGAAGTCGGATGTCATGGCGAAACCAGCTTGGATTCAGTTCATATTGAATTAATTAGTACTCGATGAATCTTGCTCGTTTCTCTTTTTTTGTCGTTTTATTCATTATTTCGACTGCAATTTCACATGGTTTGTCGATGTGGGACATCTACCTCATACTTGATGAAAAATTTGGTAACTTCTAGTGATTTTTATCGATTTTCACGCGTTTTTCTATTGGAAAGCAGACGACAAAGTATAACAAACGGGCGGCCATAATGGTTCAATGTTTCGTTGCCGATTGCAATCACAGATCTGATCGTAACAGTTGGAAATATTACATATTTACTAATGATGAGTGACTATCCTAGCATTGGAAAACACTTCTTATACTTTCCCATAACTTTAAAGGGATATTTTTAGGCTAAAATAGAAACTTTTGGGTCATTACGATGAGAAAAAAAAACTGACCAAGTTGGTTGTATAAGAGCCTTTGTTTAGCCGATTTTATGCTAAAAAACATTAGAACGTGAATCTTTTTTTTGCTTGCATAGACGATAAATTATTTTCAAAAAGATTTCTTTACGGCCAGGTAGAATACGACCACTGGACAACTGCGGACTTATTTAATTGCTACCCTTTTTTAACAACAAAATTCAAATTATCAGAAAATGGTCATTTTATTGTAATAGACTTTGTGTTATTAAGAAGAATGTTGTAGAAAGTTTTCGTGTGGAACGTATTTCCATGAACAATATAAACTCAGATAAATTCGTGTATTAAAACGTAACATTTGGAAAAAACGTGTTAGTGTCGTGAGTTCGCATTCATTTAAATGTATCTCTGTGAGAACACAGAGATTTTCAATATTTATCTTTATTTATCTTGATTTAAAAAAAAAATGAGTCTGCACTATTTTTCCGTTATTTTTGAATTGATAATTGTTTGTTTATTTTTGTTTTAAATTCAAGGCTTCCTTTAGCGTTACATACGCTAAACACAGGGCTTTATTAACTTATAAAATATACAACCAACTTGGCCGGGTGTTTTTGTTATGACCAAGTTCATTGACAAGTCGTTTGTTTTGTTTACAACTGTTCATTGGCATTAATGCTTCGCCCGGAGAGGAAAGAAAAGAACTAATGAAAAATCAATAACATGACTAAAAGTTATCAAAATTTCTTACTCTTACTAAGTATAAACTGAGGGTCATACGCTGACAAACTGCGAAGTAGCAGTCAAAATAACCCAAAAAACGAGCAAAATTTTCCCTATTTAATTTTTCTATGGTAGAAACACTAAGCCTGGAGCAAGAAGCCAGACAATGACGTCAGCACTTTGCCACTATTAGCAACATCAGTATAAAACAATTGAGCATAGAAAATATTAACCTTGCAAACATGGGAATGGTGAATATTACTTAAAAATGCCTGTCATTGTTATTCCGTGTTTTTACTTGAAAAATGAAGCAAATTCCATGTATTTCAATATGAAATAGTAAGTAGTTTATTTGCACTTATGACATTGTTCTTCACCCTGTTAGTCACCTTCCACTGGTCATTGTCTCCACCCCCCTGTTGCGAATTGAGTCTAAAGATATCTCGTGTTGGTTGAAGCCTGATGTGGTGTGCGCTTAGTCATTAGAAGGATTCTTAAAGGGAAGCAAAAAGAGACAAAACTCCTGTCTCAAATATTAGAACATTGCATTCATTTTCAAGGGTTAAAGACGTTTTCTCAATACAAATCATGTGATTTCTACAATGATTGATTGGCTTCTTAGTGTATTCCCTCCCATGAGACAAGAAAAGATCTTGTAGTGAAAGGGAGAAAAGAAGCTTGACAATGCAGGATCATCCATTGAGAAATGCTTCTTTTCCTTGTTTCTAGAACTTCTTTTCCTTGTTTCTAGAACTTCTTTTCCTTGTTTCTAGAACTTCTTTTCCTTGTTTCTAGAACTTCTTTTCCTTGTTTCTAGAACTTCTTTTCCTTGTTTCTAGAACTTCTTTTCCTTGTTTCTAGAACTTCTTTTCCTTGTTTCTAGAACTTCTTTTCCTTGTTTCTAGAACTTCTTTTCCTTGTTTCTAGAACTTCTTTTCCTTGTTTCTAGAACTTCTTTTCCTTGTTTCTAGAACTTCTTTTCCTTGTTTCTAGAACTTCTTCTCCTTGTTTCTAGAACTTCTTCTCCTTGTTTCTAGAACTTCTTCATTGAATTTTGTCTTTGTCTCTGGAGTTTTTTCTGCTCTTCCAGCAAATTCCCAGCACCTTTTTATAATAAATCTACAGGGTATCAGTTGAAAAATCATGCTGGTTATTATTTCCATTAAAGTTACAGATATTTTGAAAATATTAACCCCAGTTTTTATTTTTTTTTTTGCCAATATGGCTTATTCACTATAAATACTTCTTTAATTTGTAAATTAACTCTTTCAAATTGACGGATGAAAGTTGTAACTGATATAAATATTACATGCTTGTAAGACCATTCAGGAACATTTATAGAGTTATACATTTTCAGTAAAATTCAATGGAATATAACAAAGTGTATATTGTCAATCATTGAGACCATAATGGTTATGTTTGGCTTAAAAATGGCATTTCTTGCATTATTTTTCTTTTTTCACCAAAATGTCCACAGCCTAACATGTAGTTATTAGCCAAATTTTGATCTGAAATTTTCACTGTATAATGTTCAATCCATGTGACTAATACTCATTTCTGAATTAAGTGCATTAGCAAAGGAGATTGTGTTGAAAAATATATATATAGTGTGAAATGAATGCTCTTCATGGATGCCTTATCATTAGGCTATGGACTTATTGACGTACCTATATATTTGGGGCGTGATTTAAGAAAAATGATTCTATTTACAAAACAAGATGACAGATGAAAGTGTAAATATGATATGTGTGTGTATATATATATATATATATGTTTTTATTTGCATGCATGTGTGTATAGATAGTATGTAATTGTATACTTAAATAGATAAAAAAAATATTTCTTATCACGGACGGGAATAAAGCTTGGTGCTGTAGTTGATGTGTTAAGTCAAATATTCATTCAGTATAGGAGAAGGGATCATAAGTAACAACAATATCATTAAATCTTGATCACTTGACTGTTGAGTTATTAACTGTGCTTATTTCTACTTGTACCATTTCTATTTCTTTTTATGCTTTGCAAACATTATTAACAGTGCTGCTATCACAAAGTGGTCATTACATTGATTTTTGCCTCTAAGAAAAAACATTTTGTTTGTTATAACAATATGGCTGAAGTTGTTTATGACCTTGATTAAACTATATATGTAATCTATGAAAATATATTGTAATAAAAAATATTTAGGACATTGGATGGGGTGAGAGAGAAAAATAGAAACAAGGCTACCCTGTCAGAATCTGACTGACAGCCTCCGATCATGTGGGCTGCTTTGCTCTCGTCAGTGGAAATGAGGATGAATTCATTTAAGCTGGTTTCAGTGCTCACTGTGTGTGCTATGCAGTGCAAATAGAAGAAAAAGTGATTGTCACTTGTCAGGAATTAGGAAGGCATGAGTGACAGAATGGGGCAATTATATATATATTATATAAATCCATTGTAAGGGCAGATCGGGTTCTCTAGCTTTGGGAAGGCAACTAGTCTAGGAGAAGGACAACTCTCATTCCAAACCCAGGAGTGGAGCCCCCTTGAGGCATTTTGATGCAATTCCGGCAGCTCCTGCAGCCATGTCAATGCCAGATATATCACTCTCTGCATTCCTCTGGACTATATCAGTGAGGACAAGTGATGGAATCTGACTACTGGGCATCCCAGAATCTGCATACGCTTCAGTCAGGCATGTGCACTGGAGAGGACATTCAAGTGTTGTTCCATTGTCTGTAGAGACAGAACAGAGGCCATTCATTGGAAGTGATTTTATTACAGAAATGCATTGCAAATCAGTTAGAAAAGTACTGTCTGTAGTTAAGAGTTTATGCAAGTGTCACAGATAGGATAGGGCTATTAAAAGTATAACTAGTTTACTCATGCCATCAAAAAATGATGTCAGTATAATTTGAGAAATCTCTGTTTGTGTGTGTTCATACATTGAGATTACTCAACAACTGGTCTTCGTGTGAAGCTGATATTTGCCAGACATGTTGGTTCATGCATTGGATATTGCAGTTTCAAGTTAGAGGTCATTTGGGTCAGCAATTCTCGATGTGTGGGAATGCTCGATTTACAAAAAAAATCTACGCTGAAATAGATACTTATTTTTTTTCCCCCATTTAAGTGACCTGTCTATGACATGATGTGTGTCTCTAATTGTTTCAAGTTGATTTCAGAATAGAATTTTTTCAGTAACCTAAAGAAAGATTAATTCCTTTTTTTGACAACAATTTATAAATAAATTTCATCTCAACTTTATAATTTGATGAAACTTTGAAATGAATGAACAAATCTAAAACGAACACACAACTGATGTCTATACACCAATTTAACTTTAACCTCTTCCCCTACACTTTAGATATAAGTCCCCTCGTTTTTGGACTTGAGTATTGAATCATTTAAAAACAAATTATATCTAACTTTCTGATTCACACCTCCATATCTATTCTATCAATTCTTTTTTCACAGCAATTTATTCCATCTTTAGTACAAAATTGATATTTGCCAGATATAGTAGTTGGTGTACCATTGCAAAGTCAAATTTGAAGACCTATGGATCAGCGGTTCTCAGAAAATCTAATAAAAATAAATAAAAAATAGATCTTTTATTGAAAATTATCTGATATTATAGGTATAAATTTAAATATTATATATCTAAATTTGCAATTGATATAAATTTAGACATAGAATATTAAATCAGCCATATGGAAGAAAATCAACAAAAATCATACTTAGAAGCCGTAGTTTCATACAATAGATGGGAATTTATCTTGCGTGACTATTATGGCACTTTTGGAACAGGCATACCATAGTTTCAATAATTTTTCAGTTATACTGTATTTGAAAAAAAATATCAAAAACATTATATGCATTTTCTTGTTTATGTTCAACCAGAAAAGGCTGGAATTTCTTACTTTTTTTTTTCTTTTTTCTTCTCAAAAATGCATAATTGATTTGAGTATCATTTAATAGTTATCTCCTCGACAAATGTTACAGATGAAAAATATTATGAATCATATGGTGAGTAGATTCTGGCATTCAAAATGGCTTTTGTTATTACTTTGTTGTGAAATTCTTCCTATTTGGGCTACAAAATTATCATATTGAGTTCCATTTGATACACACATATTACTTGGCCCAAGCAATTTATGGCTTTCAGGTTTGGGATGTTGGTTGGCTCCTGTAACTATATGATTATAAACTTTTGGCAATAGATCAGTGGTAATTAGGGCTGGGGTGGCAAATGGTTTAACTTCCTGTGTTGCCCAAACTTGTCATGACTCCATTTTAAACTTTTCTCTTTTTCACACAAATTATGCCTTGTAAAGTCTATCAAAATGTCAGCATGTTGCCAGTTTTGTTTTATTCTCTCTTTCTGATTTTATCTTTTAAGAATCTAATTTAATTTTTCCCCCTCATCTCATTTCAAGTTGGCTATTTTTTTTTTTTTTTTTTTTGTTTTTTGTTTTTATTTTTCTTCTGACTGACAGCCAATGGGATGGACCTATACAAAATATCTATTCCTCCTCTTGGCCTGAGTTTCTGTAAACAGATAACATGTGAGCCTTGGAAATAAATAAGTTTTTCTCTCTGGATAGAGTCAAAGAGTTGCATGATGGTTATCAGAATTATCAGACTAAGTTTGCCCTCTGGCTAAGGCTCTGTGTATCCACTTCCTGTAAATGTTCTTGGGAAGACATGAATCCACCTCTCCCCACACTTGATCCCTTCACTGGATGATTCATTTCAAGCTTTGTCATTGGCTATCTACAAATAGAATAAATCTATTATATAATATAAATGAATTGCCAATGATTTTCCTCTAGAAGTTCATTGAAAATCAGAAAGAAAGGGATTGTCAATGGTCAGGGATTTATCCAAATAATACTGACAAAATAAGGCTATTATATGTATATAACTAGTGTACCCATGTGATCAAAATTGATAAAATATTTGGATACATATTGCATTTTATCAGTGGTGACCTGAGGTCCAATCCCCCCCCCTCACAATTTTTAAAGATTTTTCAGGGTTCCAGAGATAAATTGACCCTACCCCCCTCTCCACAGTTGCTGTGCAGTGGGTCCCATGTGCCACCTCTGATTTTTTTGTATACATGGATAGTAGAGATTTGCATTGCAGGGAGCTTATGTGTGGATGATGAGATGTATTCACTCATATCTGTTCACATGATATATTCAAATGAAATTATGTGAGAGGACAGGCCATGGGCTGAGAAGAAAATGAATAAATTTTGAGAAGGGATCAAGTGATAAGTTTTTGATTAAGAACTGACTATGATATTTTTATTATCCTGTATGAAGAGACAATGAAGACAAACAGTAAATCAAAATGCCACCTTCAGATTTCAAGGGAAGTAACTCAATATTTGTATATTTGACAAGAATTGCATTCTCTCTTTTTTTCTTTTAATATTTGTATTTTTAGTTAGTGTAGAGCATTGACTGAGTTATGTGCACTCTGAGTGCTTTCTAGTTTCTCCTTTTAGTTTTGTATGGAAGGTTTGAAGAAACTGTAGAAATCCTGAATTATTCACTTAAAAAAAAGTGACTGTTTTCAGAGACAGAAATTTCACAATTACAAATACTTTGGCTTGTTTCGTTTCATCTATTTTTGTTGATTGTCATTGCAACATTTTTTTAAACACATTAAAATCATGCTAAAACCATACTAAATCCTAAATCAAAGATTGTATTTTTGGCTGAATTTCATAGAAATAGCATTTGGCAGGATCTGAATCTATAACTCTTTATATGGCATAGGTAGTTTGGAAATTTCCATTCTACTATTGTAGTTAATTTTTTTATGTATAGAAAATAATGTTCTTAATACTATACTATTCCTGAATAGATAGTTGAATATTTACTAATTAAAGTTGATGCTGTAGTTGATTTTACATGCTAAAAAGATTTTTGAGACATTACTATACTGTAAATTTATATCAATTTGGCCTGAATGGTAGCTTTTTTGTGCTTATGATTTTTCCAGGAAAACAGTTAAAATAACTTGTATACATATCCATATATAGATGCTTGGTGTCCTTATATGGGCACTAATGGCCAGCGTTTCAAGTTTAGGTGAAAGCCAAGATTTAGTGGCCTAAATAATGGCTGAAACAGATGTATATTATATCCCATGGACAGCAGTGGTCAGCATTTAAGCCCAGGTAAAAGTCAGAATATTGATTTTTAAAGCAAGTAGTTTATGTATGTATGGTGTACATGTATGTCTTTTATATAATTGCACACAGTTTTTAAAAAAATTTTTTTTTATAGATCCTATTTCTCTCTCAATAATCCCATGTTATTTTTAAGTGACATTTTAAAAATCTTATAACTCTGACGAAAGTTAATAATTTTGTACAAAGCTCACTTGTAATAATCTCAAAAAAAACCTCTTAGAGGATTTAAATGGGTTTTTCTCCATGGCTTTTGCTAATCTCCATATTTGATATTAGATGGAACATTGCCTAGCCACGTCCCTTCCTTTTCTTTTTGTGAGCTTTTCTCTCCTGTCTAAATGGAGGTTTTATGATATCTTTAGCCTTATCAAATATCTACTCTGATCTTGATACGTGTCATTATAAGTGAGGAATGCTCCAGTCTCTTGTTTCAACTGATGGTTCCTTCTGAAATGTCACAGTGTTGAATCCTGTATTGGTCTTGTCATCGTACCTAAGTCAAAGGAGGTAGGTGAGCAGTTGGCACTCAGCTTCCCTCCCTAAAATGACCTTTCCTTTCTTGGAAATTACTTCTGGATCTGCCTGCGTCCACAAATGCTAATAAGTTAAACTTTGTTGCCATAGTGGAAACAAAAGGCAAGGAAGGCGGTTACCCTGTCTGTCACTTGCTGAAGATGAGTGTTTGTGAAGACTAGCAATGCAAGTTAGAATGGATGTGTGATATAAAAAAGATTAGGCAATTGAGAGATGTTCAGATTAGGAGAGGTATTGACATTCTTGAGGCCTAGGACCAATATCATTTGAAGATTTTATCATGAAATTGTGAAACTAACATCCATTGAAATATCAATATTAAATACAAATATAAAACTTAATAATTATGTCCAGTTTAGTACTATTATTAGTAGTATTCGGTGGCATAGAAGATGCAAAGACAAAAAAAAAGAAACTCCTTTGTTTCAGCAGGGAATGTTCTAGAAATCCTAATTGTTTATCTTAGAAAAGGCTAAATATTGACTTATTCTTTTTTTCATTTCCTGATATTTTGTTAGAAAAAAGAAAACACATCTTGTATGCGATCAAATAGAATAAATTATCTTTGAAGTGACTTGTAGTTAATCATAACTGAGTTCAATCCTCACTATGCTCAAATTTGTAGTCTTGTGCTAGACGAAGCTAAGCTTAGTAAAAAAAAAATATATATCCTTGCCAAGGTACAGAGGTAAAAAAACTATCCTCCTGTAGTGAGTATAATCTTCTCTGGGTGCTCCATGCTTAGGCCTTATCAGGCTAGGCTAAGCTAAGCTAAACTAAGCTTATCCATTTTTCAAGGGTAAAAATCATCAATCAATTCAATTATCTATTCTGATGTAAGGAAGACTTGAAAATGAATGTAACAAATATTATTGCAGAAAGCTAAATAATAATGAAAAGTTTAATGAACAAACAAGATACTATTTCAAAAAAATGGTGTTTAGTCTTGTTCATATTAAAATGAAAAAAAAAGATGATGTAAATTTAAAATGAGATCTTCAAAGAATTTAATTAGTTTTCAAAAATTGTTTTTTTTATAACATTCATATTCAATTTCTATATATGAAATGTTGCTTTTTATATAAAAATAGTGTTTTAATAATCTAGAAATATATGAATTAACCACAAATAGTAATCAAATGCATTTGAAAAAAAAAAAGAGATGTATTTAAAATGTATGGAGGTCTGCAACACAATAACTACCGGATTAGCTCCCTTGTTAGGCTTTCATTAGCTCATTGTTAATGTATTATTAATCAAATTTTTGTCAATTTAGGTCTTCCGTACAATCTCAAAAGGAAATATCATTTATCAATATCCACCAGCTTTCATCACCTTTTACGTGAATTAAAGACATGTGGTATGAACAAATTTTGTCCCAAATTATTTCTAAGACAGCTATTGCATTTTTGGAAGATTATTATTTACAGTGTTTGAGCTTTTCTGTCACCACCAGTCAATATAGCAGAATCTAACAAACTTCATGATAAAAAAACATTGACTTTGAAGCAGTCTAAAAACTGTTTTAAAATTCCAAATTAAGATGTTATTTTTTTTCAAAGAGTCGATATGTTTGGAAAAAAGTGTGTCCCTAATGGTGACAAATGAGAAAACATTCCTATATTTGTATCAAATACAGAAGCTTTATCTGACTTGCTGAAACGTATCTAATTAGCCTCATGCCCAATTTTCTCAGAAATTTATATAGAGGCAAATAAATTATATACTTTTGTAAAACCATGCAAAGTATCCAAGGTCAGTGTGTATAGTGTTCAAGAGAGAAGAAAAGGAAAAGAAAAGGACAAATAAAGAGAGAAGGTGGCTACAAAGACAAGAATCAGAGTTGTGTGAAAAAGTGCTGTTCATCCAAGAAAAAAATAAGCCAACTCCTCAAATAGAAGCAGAAACGAGGCCATACATGAACAATCTTGTTTGCACTAAAATTCTTTTATCTTTTTTTAATAATCAAAGGGGCAGTGAGAGATTTTTAGATGTGTCAATATATCTCTATCAGACTAATTTCTGTTGGTCGGTTGCTGTTATGTTTAACAATCTAAATAGGAAGGAAAGAAGAGGTATGACGTCATTAAAAGGAAACCTATTCTGATCAATTTCTTTTTACCAGCTGCTAATGATGTCGAAATAGAATATCTGAGGTCCGCATTTTTGTATCAATAAAAAAATTTAACAAAAAACAAAAAAACACCAAAAAATGGCCCTTTATGATTTGTATTGAAAAAAAATACTTGCAGAATATTTTGTTTTGCAATATTTTACGAGTATATGAATCAATTGAATCAAAGAAAGACTACTGGCTCTTCTTCCTCTAGCTTCTACTAACACTGATGGTGAATGCATCATTGAACTTGTTTTTTCATATCAAGATGCTTACGGTCTCTTTTCTGGTCTACCTTTGTACTTGAAATATTTATTGCTTATTGAACTTCAACAACAAAAAAAAAAATATGTTGACAGGAATTCTGGGAAAATTTAAAAAATTCCTCAGCTTTAAATTTTGGCAAAATTCTAGTTTCATATTTCAATTTCCTGATAAATGAAATTGAGAAATTGATCAACTATTGTGTGTGTGTGTGTGTGTATATATATATAATTTATATATATATATATATTCACAGAAACAACATGAAATTCTTCTTGATATAAACTTTGAATTCTGTTCTGGTAAAATGTTGCTTGAAATTTTCTCATGGCTTCATTGTTAGAAATTCTGTCCCATGAATCAATCAATTTGATCTAAATGATCCAAAATGTTTCCACCGCTGCCCCTCCTTCCCATTTGTTCCCTGAATGGGCAAATACCTGTTGCAATAAGAACAAATGGATTAGCTAACAAGTTGGTTATATCCACCCAAGCAATCGATTAATTGTCAAGTGAATGTACCATGCACTTGAAAAGCCTAAGTTGTTTTCTTCTGATTTTTGCAATGATTGATTATATCCAGGAAGAAGAGTGATGTTCTTTCAACAAGTTGGCCTCTTGGATCTGCATTTTAAATGGTGATTGGATCATGAGAGTAAGATGTTTTTTTAATCTTTTACTCATCCAGTTTGAAAGTTTGAACTTTTAAATTGCATCCGACATCCTGTGTGTACATTTGATAATTTGGCCACAGAAGCTTCACAGCAAAACTACTGTCAAATAGCCACTACTTTCTCCATTTGATTATTTTCACCATGTTGTTTGTTTACTATCTGTGGATTGAACAGGTAAATAGCAAAGAAAAAAACCATCTAGTCTTACCTTAGCCCATGATCATCCTTCTCCAGGTATTCCAGAGTGCTTGCAAAGAGAGAAAAAGAATCTACTAACTTGACTTAATCTTCCACCACTTGGGTCATTACATAATTCTGATGACCAGAAGGAGCTGGTAATCAACTCAAGGAGGATGGCAAGAAGAAACCATATACCTCATGTCCCTAAACTAGGCTCCAAGTTACTCAAAACACAGCAACCCAATCTGCACGTCTGACTTACAGACTCAGTGCTACCAGAAAAATGATCAGAGCTTCTCTTCAAGGGAGTTAACTTTTAGCCTAGAATGGAGCAATATCCTCTATTTGCATGCTAATTTCAATAGCTATGAAACACAAAATATGACAGTCAAAGGTATTCAAACAGTAGCCGCAACAGAAAATAGGGTACTGGAGAGAGAAAAAGAATGGCTGAGTGTCATATACCATGGTCATCACCTATGGCCACTTAATTCTATGGATAGATGGAGGAAGAGTAAAGGCAAACATCCTTTGCTGTCTCAGCCCCAACCCCCAGAGGGGCAGGAAAAATGTCTCAGTCACTCCAGAGTCAAGAACACAACTGACTTATTAAAGTTATTTCAAAACCATGCCTAGAGAAAGCAGCAATTCTATTGGCCAGTCAAGGTCATGTTGTACCATTTTCTGGCACTTTTATATTCCAACATTCTCACTCAAGAAAATCCAACCATCACTTTTCAAGAGCCAAAGATGAAAATACAAACCAAAATAACAACACTAGATTTCTCTGTTGTCAATGTCTAACCTTTTCAGATCTTAGCTGTTATCTTCACATGGGAAAACAGTATCTGCATTGAGTCTAGTGATAATTAATCATAGCAAAAAAAAAAAGATAATGACTTTTAGTCAATTACTTCTGTGCCCCTTCGGTTATCATTCTGTTATGTTACATATCTTGTAGTAATTTTTGAGTTGTCAGTATCTTAACTAACAGAAAATTGTGGCTTAAATTAATAATGAAAATATTACACCGAAGAAATTCTGGCAGCCTGAAGACTACAACATCCATTCTGTTCACCGAATTGGGTACTATTTGTTTGATTTGATATGAAATTACGGGTTAATTACATGAATTTCAGATTTAAGTTTTTTTGTTTTTTTTTAATCACTTTTTTACTAAATTTCAGATGGAGTTTGGAAATATTCACTTGAATAATTTTCTCTTTGAAGTGAGAAAAATATCTTGAATTTTAATATGTATGATTGGACTATTTTCCTCATCTCTGTGTTCATTTTTTCACAACGTTTTGGCTGTGTACCCTCTGGTCTTTGTTGGATGTTGTTGGTTCTAGAATTGGGGATCATTACTTTGAGCTTATGCTTAGTTGGACTGGACATGACATCTGTCTTTTTGTTTTGTTTATCCAGGTTGGGTTGTCAGGGAATTTCCAACCATATCATGCCTAATGATTCATACACCCTGTCTAACAAAATTCAGACAAGGATCTTAAATATTTACCTTGGTTATATTATAAAATCTGCACAGTCAATTGGTTACTTGTTAGAATGGACTAAATAATGTACAATTATTATGATGGAGTCCATTGATCTGTCAATCCAGTATTATGTCCTTCGATTTTACTTGTGAAGTATTAGCCAATCATATTTTTTATCGATTCTACCAACACTTCATATAAACCTCAATTCTTTTATGAGAGAGTGGATTGTTTATCTGAGTAGCACTATAAATTGTGTTCTATGCCTGGTCTGTAATTGCTTCTTTATCTCTGTATATCAGACACATCTCATATCAACACTTTTGGGTCTCCTTGGATATATATTCTGTGGTTTCCATGACTGCTGGGGTATATATATATATATATATATATATATATATATATGCCCTACAGATCTCTTTTATAAGTCTACTGAGACATTTAGATTCAGACATTAAGCAACTTAATAGGTTCGCCTTGACAGGGTTAATGTATACTTATCATTTCTTATTCCAGATTGTGCCATTATGATTCCTTCAGACAGTTTACAGCTTAAATCTTCCCGGGTGTTAATGTGATTTCAACTGATTTTCATTTGCAAGGTAAGTTGGAATAACTTTATTTGAACTGATCTGGTTAGTCACTGAATAGAAACAGTCACATGATCAATGTCTTTTGGCAGCATGCTGTGTTAGGGGGTGATCAATTGAAAAGTTACTTCTCTCACATTTTGTTGGGCAGCAATCATTAAAAAAGTCTGAATTTTCAAAAGCAACTGTGAACACTGCTGGACAGAAACTATGGGACTAATTTCACATAAACTTGTATTGTAAATTGAAGCCAATAATCATAGTTGCATTTTAGCACTGACAGCATATAAACTGAGTATATATAGATAACACTGACCTTTCTTATTGTTTTTCACTGACTGAGATTTTTCCCAATTAACAAATGGAATGTTTCTTGTGATAGGGAAGAGAGAAGAAATTTCGCAAGTTAGATCTAAAATTTGAGTTAGTATTTAATCTGTATGCTGTGTATTGCAAATGAGGAAAAAATGGATAAGTGTTCAGAATGTTTTTTTGGTTTTTTTTTGCCTGTTGAAAAAAAAATTGGTATCTTTTTGAATTCTTGTATAACTATGTCAGCGCTACTGGACATACCATGGTAATTCACCTCATGGTTGGTGTGATGTTTTATATTCATTCATTATCCTTGAACTCAGAACTGTTATATGATAGTGTTATCCAAGAAAATTATAAACAAGGTTTGTGTCCCATTCCTAATAAGCAAAGGCAGCAAGTTACCTCAATATTCTTGCTGATTTCAATAATACTGTTGTATGAATAATTTCAACTCTTCCTCTGATTTGATGATGGTACATACCAGTGCATATCCCAATCAATGGGGACTAAGTGCAATCAAATTTTGGCATGAGTGTCACATGCACTCTGGCAGGCTCCTGCAGACTTCCTGGCAGACCTGTGTAGGCCACCATACACCCTCAGATAGGTCAATGTAATCCACACAGTTTTTCTTGTGACTGTTATTAGAACGTTTAAAGCATAATTTTGGGTTTAAGAATCCTATGATGATGCCAAATACAATAGGGGTATACAATGTTCCTAGGTTGTATCAAACCACAAGTATTACAAGTTATGTTGTCTCCTATTCAGGACCAAGGAAGGAAATGAAAATAAAAGATGGCCTCAATTCATAAATCCATAAAATTTATGAGGAGGGAAATAACTTCTGATTGATATTACCCCCCTTTGACAATTAGGTGAATTTTTTGATTCTCTTCTATTCAATTCACAGAAGACTGCTATCATTTTAAATTCTATTCATTGATAAGTTCTGCTGTCAATGTAAACGGTTACAAGTGGTCCATGAATTTAAGAGTTATAACCTAAGAACAATTATTTATCTATACTGGTACATTAAGCTTTTTTCTTTTACTCTCTATATCTTTGTGAAGCTAAAGATGCATGTTTTCTCTTTGATTTTCTAGGCTCTAATTGACTTTGGAATATTAGACCAAATCTTCTGCTCTTCCTGTCTAATGTTTCTCAAATGTTGGCAGATTTTAACTTTGTTTTTCCCTGTCAATGCTAGGATTCTCTGCCAGTACTTTTGCATATATCTTTGTTGTCAGCATGCAGCAGGAATCCTGGTGTTCTCTGGGAAAGAATGACTGCACATTCGACAATACAGAAATAAAACATGTTCTTTGATATATGTCTTCTTATAAAATAGAGCTCAGTGCGTGGGAATGTGTGAACAAAAAAAATGGATGAATGTATTAACTGGTAGATTTGTGCCAATTCCTGGGCAGACCTGCATAGGCGTCATCACACCCAAAGATAAGTCAGTGCAGTCCACACAGCTTTTCCTGTGACTGTTATAAAAATGTTAAAAATGTTTAAATCTAAAATTTTTAATGATATCTGGCAATCTGTCATTTTGTGAAGGCAAAAAGTTCTACTGATGAAACAACATCACGATTTTGGCCAAAAACTGAACGCATTTATCGAGAATGTCTCCATGGGGTGATTGGTAGTGTATCTAGCAGGTTGCATGTTCTAACTCGAGTATGGTCACAAAAAACTATTAAAATATTTTTTTGCTATTTTGATCAAATGTGCATACAAATATGCGTACAGAATCCATTTTTTAATAGCATAATTGTCAAATTGAAAAGAACAAGTAGAGCAAATATAGAGCATGAATCAGCAAAATGAGAATTTGGAGTTGAAACAGTTATTTGGGCCTTTGCGTTGCCTGCAGCTGTTCAGCTCAGTGGTAAGAGCAAAGTTCTGTTAGAGTGGCTACCATATATAAGGATATACCCACGGAAAAGAGGTGCAGGGCCTAGTAGATAACCGCTCTAGCAATCGACTTGATCAAGTTCAAACCCTGGTTCACTTATGCACAATGAATGAATCCTTCCTTTCAGCTATAGGTTAAATAGTATCGGCTTCACTGGATCTGTAGGCCAAAGATTGTGGGTTGCCTTTAGGCTAGGCACTGTGCCTGTCAGCCCCTGTACTAGGGATATGGTGAAGATGATGGTCCAATCGTTGTTGGCAGGAGGACAAGGAAGTTTGACTTGGTAGCTCCAACAGACTGAGGTTTCGACAATAATTACTGTCTGTCTTTAAGAGAGCTACATACTCTTGTTAGCCAAATACTGTGCTTAGGAAGTTCTTGAGTAAGTGCCCGTGTATATATCTAGTTTTTTCCTCTCTCTCAATGAATAACAAATCATTATCCGAAGAGCTCGGAGTCAGTCCAAATCTGAGCTCACACACACATACAATTTGGTTAGTGATTGAGATAGTTATATATTTCTGATGAAACGCCAGAATTTCAAATACTATTTCTTTAAGGCCATCAAGCATTCTCCTTCCCCACTTTGTAATATTGGTGCAACATAGTCTTCCTCTTGCCATTTCCTCTCACTCAACTTGGTGCTTAACAAAACTCAGCTTAGCAAATATCATAAAACCTACCTCTCCACTTCCACTTCTCCTTTGATAAATGGAAACTTGATCAGCTGTTTACTCTTTATATTGATCTGTTTGTAAAGTGTAAAACAAAATTGTACATGTATCCATTGAATCATATGATGAAGCTCCATGGTATATATTTTTGTCTGAGTCAAGACCCTCCTGTTAGTCTGTGACAGTCTTTCACCCTATCTTGTTTGTGGTGAGGGCCTTTGTTTCTTCCTCTACTTATGGTTTGTGAGGAGCCAGTGCAAATGTTATCTGATCATCGACTGATTGATTTTTTGTTTTCTAGACTCGTTCGTCCGATGTCTGCCGGTCAATCAGGTGAACAAGGTAACTTGTGTCATCGTATTGGAAATATCTTCTTTACTTTTACTCGCCGCTTTTGTACTTGATGAATTTGCAGTGTTTCTACCTTATTCCCAATATTTCTGCTAATGTGAATGTGTCTAAACTACTGTCTCTCCCTCTCTCATAATCTGTATATCTATAAAATCATTACTTATATCTATTTAATGAATTAATTTAATGAATAATTTTTGGAAGAATAAAAAGACATTGATAGTTTTAGATTTAATAAGCTGTAAACAATTTTTTAAAAAAATCAGGCAAATTATTAAATTTTGTGTATATAATAAACTTATGAATAAATGTAATAAATAATTAATTTAAAAAGTAATAAATAGATTATTTAAATAAATATTAATTTGGGAAATTGATTAACATTAAAATGTGATTTGGAAAGAGAAGAGACTTTATTACAGGACAAGATAGTGAAAATGGTAGCTAAAATACCCACCATATATTCCAGCAACATGAAACACACAGATGATACCATTCCCTGACAAACTATCCTTTATGTATGGCTTCCCTAAGATATACAAAGCAAATATTCCATGGAGACCCATTGTGAACTAACTTGGTCCATTGGGTCATCCTTTGAGATGCTTCTTGGTATTTTAAAACCATCATCAAGCAAGACAAATGTGAGGAATTGTCCATCTTATCATTACTAATTGTAAGTTTTGATGTGGTCAGCCTTTTTAATATGGTACCAATGGAGGAAGCCTTGCTCATGTTCTATGAAAAACTGAACCATGACTGAACTGTACCAGCACCACTGTTAACTAATAATGGAAATTTTAATGTTTAGTGTACTAATCACATTTTCAGTTAGGTTGTTTTAGTTTTAGTTCGGAATTAAATACGAAACTCTTCTTTTAGTTAGATATCGAAAACGTCACTTCTGACAACCCCTATAAAATCCCTGGAATTCCTTGTGGTTTGACCAATATTCATTCCATCCTCTTCATACAACTTCCTATTCTTCCTACGCCTCCAGTGCTGGTGCCAACATCAACCAACAGCTTCATCCTTTCCTTCTACCACTTACAGGGCCGCATGTGTGCTACAGTCAAACACAAGGGTGATAAAATTCTCTGCCTCCAACATCGATCACACTATTTAATTCCTAACTTAAATAATAGGGGGTGTTACAAGGGGCTTATATGTACAGGCCCTATTGGCTCATGTGAACTTGATTAGACCATTTCTGCATTTTATGATGGAGGAGGTGGGCAACAACAAACTTAACCCATAGAGAGGGTAGGTATAAAACTCATTGAACTGGTGTTCACAAAAAAAAAAAGCCAACACAAACAGGGTTGTCTCTGGATTTTTTTTGTAACCATTTCTTCTGTGTTAAGAAAGGGTTGGTTCCTTGAATACCAGGCAAATGTCATTAGCAGTGATTGTTTGATACTGAAAGAAAAATTAGGGAAAAAGCATCCACCAATGTGAAAATTGTCTTTAGCGGTTTCTAAGATGGGAAATAGGAGGATGATCCCCATAGTTACCAACTACATTGCTGAAGTAAGCATACCATATGGAAGAATGGATTCCCAAAATTTGTGGATGTTACAACATCAGATTGGTTTTCGGTAGCAAAACAACACTTCGCAACCTTTTTACTAGGCTTGGTCCCTAACGAGGAAAGAGTTTGACTAAAGAATGCATTTATAACATCCCAAGAAAATGTGAAGAAGAAAGTCAAGGGAGAAACTATCTGTCTTCTCAAAGTCAGACTCAAGGAACATAAAGCCTTATCCTCTGAGAATGTAGAAAAATCTGATATGGTTGACCTTATCTGAAGAGAGAAGGGTACACATTACCTTTCTAAGATTAGGTTCAGACAGTTGACAGAGAACACTGTTAGAAAGTGGGAAAATTGTAAGAAGTGGCATACTTCGACTTGTTGGCTAGTTGCATGAATGTGATCAATATGAATTTCACTTCAATGTGCTCTTCTTTACTCAGTAGGGAAGAAATTGTGGAACACCACTTGTATGAATTAGAGTCAACAGAGTTACATGGGTTTGGTGAATGATATTGTCTCTTATTTTACATTGTCTGAATGAACTGAAATGGTTTGTATGTTAGTTACAATTATCTCTTTGCTATCTTGTCCTGTTTAAAAAACAAAACAAACATTATACACCCAAAGGCAGTAGAATGGATTATCCAAAAGTATGTGGTAACAACATCCATTTGTTTTCAATTCTTTAAACAAATCTTGGAATGTTAATGACTCTCCTCAAAGTTATGAACATTATATTGAAATATGAATTTAAAAATGACAAATTATTTAAAAAATTAAATAAATATAATTTTGAAAATTGATAAGCAAATTATGAAATAATTCATCAAATTTATAAAATTGATTAATGAATTAGAATTGAATAAATTTAAAAAAATAAGTAGATAAAAAAACTATGTAAATTTAAAAAATTAATATTTTGATAAATAATTATCAAGAATGTCATAAATATTATAAAGAAATTAACATAAGAAAATGTCAATATAAGAATGAACTTGTGTGCTTGCACTTAGTAAGTAAATCTGTCTTTTGATATGTAAACTTCATTTAATATCCCATGTGTTTGTAGCTTTACTCATGAAAAGATTAGTCTGTTCAAGAAAGTTAAGTGTCACAATTGTAGAGAAAACAAAACCTTTTGCTTGCTTTTCATTGCTCTTTATTATTGGCTGACAACCAGGGCCTTATTTTGCTTTTGAGCTTCAAATAAGATTAAATGGAAATTCCATTTAATCTGGTGCTTGATGCTGTTAGAAGGAAAGAATACTTGTTTATTGGATTTTGATTATAACATAAAGGTTGGAAATAACTTGAAAAAAATATATTTAGGTGCCATATACACCTATTTATAAGTTCATCATATGCAGATTTTACCCTTTAATTTTTGACCCAGAAATCAGTCACCTATGATGTAGCATTTGGAAACAAATTAGGCAAACAAAACCCCATATTCTAAGGCATATAATACACATTTTATGAAACACACTGACCCCGCCCCATGTTCTATAAACTGATGCTTTGTGAACCTGATGCATGAAGCAACAATGGCATATTGTTTACCATTTATTATTACCACAGTTTATATTTAAGTGCAGAAAGTTTTGGCAAAAATGTTCTAGGCTTCCATTCAAATATTTAAGTACTTGGATTGAATATAATTGTAGTACAATTGTTTTTGTTTTTGTAACTGGTAAATATATCTCCTATCTAAAGCAAAGATCACCTTCCCTATTGTGCATAGATTTTAACATTATAAAAATATTACTCGTATACATATAGGTCGACTTTCCATGCAAGTATATGCAGTATTTTGATGACAAATTAGTCATCATGTTGGTTTATTTAATATTTCAGTGCTCTGATTAAGTTTTTAGATGCAAGAAGAAATGAAAAAAGTATCTGAAAATTAAATATACTTGCTTGTTGATCAAATACAATTACAATTTTTCAGTAGTTTCAATCAGAATAAAAAAAATTTTTTTTTGTTGAAAATGATATTATTAGTAGTAGTAATTTTCCAAATATTACTTTGCAAGTATTATTTATAATAATTAGTCGTTTAAAAAATAAACTAATTTTTGAGTATGTTAATTGGATTTTGATTGCCAACAAGTAGATTTTTCAGAGTTATGTTCATTGTTTATGTTTAAAAATTGTTTGATGGACAAAGTTTTAATTCTGGAATTAACGAGAAATTGGGGGCTGAGGAATTCTCATGGTTTTCTTTTATTTTGCATTTGGCAAAGGATAAAAAATATCAATAAAAATGCAAAAGCATTATGTTGTTGAAATGAGTGTCTAGAGTAAGATTTATTGGGAATTTTCCTGACTACCTGTAGTATGGCGGGCACCATTCACTTCTCAAGTCAAATTTATATTTGGACTTGATAATAAAAACATACATGATGATATTTCATTCTTATTTAAGATAATGCACAAAACAAATTAATGGTACCCTGTCTGTGGTGAGCATCTGCAAAAGGGTTGGTGGGCGCAAGGTTGGGGACCTCGCCCTTGTTGGAGAAAGTCAAGTTAACCCTATTCAGATCCTTTAAAACCAACCTGTTGAAAATAAATTTCTGTATTCCCTAAAATGGTGACACTGTTGATAATTTCTGCTTAGAAGTTACCATGTCTATTTGTGTATAATGTGAACATTTGTTTCAAATTGAAAAAAGCAAAACATGTTTTGCATTATATACACATGTAAATTTTGTTTATTTGTATTAACAAAATAACTGCTACATAGTGGTCAATCTCTGAAATGGCTTCTCTCATGAATAACCAACTGCCTTTGCTTGGTTAGAATGATTTGTGAAGATAATTCACTCATTATGAAGGGATACCTTTTCTATATGGCTGGCAGATACTTTCTCCTGTCAGAAATTTTCATCTTTATACTCTTATGCAGCCCCAAATATCCAAATCTGAGACTTACACTTCCTTCTAATATGTTCATAATGATAAACCAAAGTATTGTGCAAACTGAGAACTAATTGTCTATAACTTTGAGATGAGTCATTAACATTCCAACTTTTGTTTGGATAATCTAATCTTTTCTTCCCTATCTTTGATGTTAACTCATTGTTAATTGCTGAAACATTGTATTGACTAAAAATGGACAGAAGTGATTGGTTTATAATTCCCAAGCATGATAAAGTAGGGATCATATCATGTATGGAAATGAAATATATTCATGCATTCTCCATATACAGAGTGTGAGATCCTGTTACGGTAGTTTCTGACCTCTCAAACCCTTTTATTTAGTTTAACTGGATGGCCAGCTAAAATGAGGACAAATAATTTTAGATTTTTTTATTCATTGATTTTAGATTGGAGGAAGAAACTAAGAAAAGAAATGCTGATTAAAAAAAAAAAATGACTTATATTTTCTTGGAATCTCTTTGATTCTGGTGCTCAAGTCTTGCTTGCACCTACTGATCTTTAATGTATGCAGATGCATCATAAACAGTGTATGAATATTGTTTCTTGTCTTTGTGCTAAAAGAGAATAAAGTATCTTTTATTTCTTTGCTACAGAAGAAATCATGATCAGCTGTGTCACCTCTCTTTGATATAACTGTCATCTACAGCTAAGACACAATGATTGTTTTCAAAGCATAATTGTGCACCCGGATCGTAGCCAAACACTATTTTTTTGTTGAGGACTTCTTTAGTTTTCATTTGCCTTGAAGAAACCCTCTCTGGTGGGATTCAAGCCATGGGAAAGAAGACTAATAAAAGATTCCTTCTTCTCACAATAGCCATCTTTACAAAGTCTATTACAAAGGAGATAAAATGATGATTAGCTAGAACCTTCATAGAATAATTGCCATGTGACTGTTACAGATTTTATCAATATGAGGGTGATGCAAAAGTTTCTAATGCCGTGTCTTGCTCAATGTTAGGGAAATCTTAGAAGTGTCTTTAAAGTTTACACTGTTCTTCATTGATTGTTTTTTGAGAATTGTGGAGAAGTAATAATGTTACTTCTTGGGGGGCAAAAATCGTAACTGAATATAAAGTGTACATTTGACAGTGTTTAGTCTTCATGATTAAACTGGGAAAAAGTGTAGTGGAACCTTAGTAATGAATCACCAAAAAGCTTATGGTAATGATATGGTTGGTGCAAGCATGTGTTTAGAATGGTTTGAAAAAGGAGATTTTGAGCTCTAGGGCACAGAATGCCCTGGAAAATCTCAGAATTCAATGGAGGAACTTTTGACAAAAGATGCTGCACAAATGACTTTTGAACTTGTAAAAGATTTTATTGGGAATATCAGTTGGTTTGTTTCAAAGAAGCATTTGAATAGAAAAGACCTTTCTCTGGAGTAAATCAGTGATTTGCTGCCCAACAATACCTCTCTTTTTGTTGTAAATGCAAAGTAACAAATGATCATTGAGTTGGGATAGGAAGTTCTACCACATCTGATGTATTCTGTAGATTATTTACCTTGAGACTATCACTTGTTTTATTCTGTACAACACGTCTGATCACCAGTTTTCAACAATTTCACCTGAAATATGTTTGATAGTTATAGAAAGCCAGGAAAAATAATTTGATAACTGAATAATAATACTATGAAAGAGCAAATCGCTTGAAATTGCTGGAAACTTTTGCATCAAACTAATACAATTGTAATGGTCTGTGACTTGATCTTGCTTACCACTGTTCCATGAGACATTCCTAAAGTTATTAACTTAGTGTAGGTCAATTTAGCATCCATTGAAATAACTACTCATAGTCATACTTTAACAGTGTCCACAAATATATATATTAATGGACATTGTCAAGGTATAATTTTAAGTAAATGGAAACATCTGTGGGAGGAGGAATTATTTTTCTTCTATTGTCTGGCACAGAAAAATGTTAGGAATTGCATCTCTATTAATTCCAGTAAAACTAAGAAAAAATAATGTATTTTTAGATGACCAATTAGTTAAGCAATAAAAAACAAATTTTGTGCTTGTTCAAAAACTTATGAGCAATAATTGAAATATATAAAAAGTACAAAATCTGTATTTTATTGTCTTAATTTGCAGGGGTCATTAAAAATTTTGAGGTGGGGGTGATCAAAATTCACCTACTTGTTTGACAATTTTTCCAAATATTAACATTCATGTTTTCAATCTCCTTGATCAATTCTGAACAAGATGTTAGAAGGATTAAAAAAAAAACTAGTTTTTTCATTTAGCAATTTAAATCTATTAAAAAACATTTTCCAGAAATGTAGAATTCAGAACCACAGAACATGACCAAATGCCTGTCTTGTTATGTTGATTGCAATGAAATTTGATTCTTCTTTCGTAATGTCCTAATTTTTACTCTCAAAACCAAGGGATTAGAAGTAAAATGTTTGTCTGTTCAAATACTTATGACAAGTATGGTAGTAGTAAGTAGGCAGGAAAATTTTTTTTCTTTGATTGTGACTTTGGGAAAACCTGCAGGAATTCTAAACAATACATTGTTACAAGTGATGTCTGCATTGTTTTGATAAATGGGCTTCTTGGTTAGTCTGGGGCATATCAGGAAACTCGTGGTCCAGTGTTCTAAGGTTTCACCCTGTTTAGTGGATGAATTAGTTGCCATGGCTTTAAGAATTATGAATATAACTGTTTGGAAATTTGCGCTATGACTGTGATGCATTGTAAGCATTGACAAATCTTTGCAGAAAGAAAAGATTTGAATATTTTTAGATGATTTGCACTATCATATTGTTATTGATTCCTGCTGTAAAGAAGCTGGTATTTTACCTCTGCCAACAAAATTGGGAGAGGTACAGCAGTACCTTAAATAATGTGGTTTTTATTTGTGCTGCTTTTTCATGTGGTACAGTTATGGTATTACTGTTCAAATTAATGTAAATAAGTATAAGCTGGGTAAAAACAAAAAAAAACATTTAATCATGACAAAACTTTGAATTTTGCAATTTTGAACAGTACAGGAAATTTAGAGCAAATTCATTGCACTAATCAAGGTATACCTGTATATTTATTATCAGTTGTCTGTCCATTTGTTTCCACAATATCTCCAAATGTTCTGAATGAATTGAAATTAGATTTTGTGGAATGGTGGGTTTATGGGCTATGAAAGAAGTGTTTGAATATTGGAGTGGATCCAGGAATTTGTTTTTGATTTAGACATATTTTTATAATTCTATGGGAAAAGAGATTGAAAACAAACAGTTAAATAAGGGCGAATTCAAATTTCAAGGGAAGTAACTCAATATTTGTACATCTGATGTTTGGTCACCTGTGTTTTGATATTTTCCATTCAGTACTAAGTGTATGCGGCAGAGATATGTGCTTTCTAGATTTTATTATATTCAGTTTTTATTATTACCAATTATTTGCATGAAATCCTTTTCTAGGTATATATTGTATATAGTTCGTATAGTTTATATAACATCATAGGTGTGTTATGCCTCCAGCACATGCATACACACATGCATGTATAGATAAATAAGGCCTACTTTAAATAGTTGTATATTTCCAAAATTGCTTTACAAAATGAAATAAACATTTATATATATTTTCTCCATTAAATGTTCTTCTAAATAATAAAACATTGTATCTATGTATTGGTTTTCACCAATATATATATTTATTTTTTCATATACATCGGTTTTTCCATATATATATATATATATATATATATATATAATGTACGCACACTTTGGGGCTATATGAAATTTGAGTAATAAAATTTCTTTTTCAGTGATAAAAAATGGAAAGTTTACATGACTAATATATATATATATATATATATATATATATATATATATATATATATATAATGTGTGTGTGTGTGAAAGATGACATTGAGGGTTTGATAGTTGCATATTTCTCACAATTGGACTTGGGTAAAAGTCATGATTTTGATGGCTGATTTGCAAAGCAAGCAGACCCTCTTGAAGAATTGGCACATCATAATGTTTTATACCTGTCTCTCTTTGTGCTATGCATAGCCTTAGTAAATATACATTTATGTGCGTAGGTGTGTGTGTGCAATAACTTACATTAGTCTGGCAGGTTAGGAAGAGTATATTGTGCTTATCTTTTAGGTGAGGAATGCTCACCTGCTTGAAAAATTGGTATTCAAAACTTGGCTATTTGTAGGTTCAGTGCATTTGGTCTCAATTAATTTTCTTACAGTGAACAGAAAATTTTTGGCATATTACAAAAGCATTTTTCCACTCACTGTAGAAAAGACTTTTTTTTCTTACATAGCACTTCTATTAAATTGGGGATATTATTGCTTTTGAAGTTCTGGAATTAAGTATTTTCACTACTCCGCACAGTTTGGTGCACTGCTGTCTTCATTTTGTATGTTGAATTCAATTTCCTTTAGAAGCCTCTATGTACTTTTTCTTTCCTATTTAAAAAAGCCACTGTTTGACAATGTCACAAAAAAAGTACCAAATTTAGTGCTTACTAAAGGATGAAGAGGGAAGCATCTTTTTTTATCAGAGGATTGAACTCTTCTTGACTTCCTAAATAAGAGGCTTTAATGG
Organism: Thysanoteuthis rhombus; assembly: GCA_963457665.1. Classification (NCBI taxonomy): domain Eukaryota; kingdom Metazoa; phylum Mollusca; class Cephalopoda; order Oegopsida; family Thysanoteuthidae; genus Thysanoteuthis; species Thysanoteuthis major. The sequence continues at coordinate 66,963,294 of OY735206.1, forward strand.
CTAAAAATAATTCTCTTGTGGACTGGTATCCATAATGTTGAGATCTACATGCTGCATATACATTAATTTTTTACTTTATTACATCTTTCATTAAAACAAGTGCTTGCAAGAGAGAAACAAAAGATTTGTAAAAAAAATTAAAAAGATGCTCCTTGTCTGTCATTCTCAATGAAAGATGTATTGAAGAAAATATGCTGTCAAATAATACATTTTACTCTCATAAACCCTAATTTCTTCCACCTTACCAACTTTCCATTGTTGTTCCTTGTTTATCATTTTTAGCTCATTTCTAGAACAATCTTCAGATAAAAGCCCCCCCAAAATGCACATTATTTGTTTGCAATATTTTAAATGATAGTTAAAGTTTAGAAAGGATGTAAGAAGTAAATATTATCACTAATTTTGATATGTTTAACATGTCTTAACTGTATTTTCTACCATACAACACTGGTGTGTGTTAAACACCCATAATTTTTTGCAAGGGATATTAAGGAAAAAATGTTAGTTTTAACAAATCCATAACCTCTCCCCTTAGCAAGATTCTGGTAACAGCTTGTAGTGTACAGATACTGTTGTTTAGAACACAAGTGAGGACTGTTTAGGTAGGAAATATTCAGGCAAACAGAGATTTTTAGGTATCAGACACCTCAACTTGAAGACTTACCCTGAATGATCTTGGAAGGAAAGTCTACATTGTATGGCTTGAAATATGATGAAAGAAATTTGGTGAGTGTGGTTAAGTTTGTATAGGAGAACCGTCCGAACACTACCTTCGGTTCAGACAGGGAAGTTTATGAAAAGCTTACTACTATTAAAATCATTTATTTTGAATTCCCTTTTTCTTTTTCCATTTTCTTTAAAAAATTTTTAGTTAGGGCACATAAAACTTTGTGTATAGGTTTCAGTGTGCTAGAAAATGAAGCTCTTTTTGTCTGCTTACTATTCATTAAAAATACCAATTAAAAGATGTAAATAAAACCAAGTTACTATTTGAAAATATGTATCATACCAACTTACCTACTTAATACCCAGATTTGCATAATACATCTGACAATATTCCACAAAAAAAACTTTGACCTTATAGTCACAAGTCACCTTTCTACCCACTGATTAATTCAATCTCTTGAGACTGAAACAAAAACTCTGTACCATTTAATGGTAAGTAATGATGTCTAAAATTTATCAAAAGTTGAACTTTCTTGCAGCAACCAGTATTTTTCCACCCTCAACTTAGTTGCTTTTAAAAGACACATTTTGAGTTAAGGCATTTCAGAATGGAAAGAGTCATAGATTTGTTTAGGACTTGCATGGCAGAACATGTTTTAATGAGGAATATTGTCTTTTGTGTAGTTTGAAATTTGTCATGATAATATTTTTCATCCAGATTACACATTCATAAATTGATAAAGTTTTTTTCTAATTTTTGGAATGTATATGAATTAGTATCTCTTCTAAAATTGCTAAGATGGTTAATGAAGTAGTAATTATGGTCATTTTGTGTATGAATCATATTTTGAATTAAAAGCACACACTTGAAATATAAATGGTGTTCATAAAATTGTAATGCTTTCATTATATCTTCAAATGTTTAATCTACAAAGTGATTGATAGGATACTGAAATATTTAGGTCATTATTTTATCTTGAAATGATGATTATCTATAATTATTTCTTTTTTCTTCCTTTCTTTGTTTCTGTATAGATATGTTAGATTTTTATTGTATCTTCCAGTTTCTAAACTACAAAGTGAGAGATAAGGTACAATATTCATAGTATTAAGTTTAGTAAAAGTATTTGCCTCATTTTTCACAGACAGCGGTGGCCAGTGTCTGAGCCTAGGTAAAAAGCAGAGATTTTAAACACTGATTTTCTATGTAGTCTAGGGGATTGAACATTAATCTCTGGCAGTGGTGGGAAATAAGCAACTATTCATAAGGGAGTCATAAGGCAGGCTCAAAATTGTGATCATAGATTTTTGAATTGGTTATGGCGGAAAAATGTTCAAAACTGGATTGGCTGGGTGGTCAGCAAAATGATAACGATCTTAGAGAGAAGGAAAGTGAGAGGAAGTGCCGGGGCCAAAAGCGTAACCAGCTAGGAGCATCAGCGCAATGACCATGTGCGTCCAGGGCTTAGGGGTGGTCAAAGGAAGTGACGTTTTCGATATTTAGCTAAAACAGTTTCGTATTTAATTCCCAAGTAAAGGTATAGGTGGCGCTACAATATTTCATTCTGGTCTCATCTGGAAAAAACACACACACGCACAAGAAGGCAGGTTGAATTAATTCAAAGACAGTTGGAAATATGCAACTCCACTACATGGAGCAAATCCCACTTTCTCAGAAAATCTGCATTTCTTTCTGGATCGCTTGAACATTCTCCCCTTGGAGTTATCAAGTGGGTATGGGTGTTACAGAGATCCATTTCAACATATTCCTAGTCCCCTACTTGTGGAAGACCTGTTGCCAGCTGTTCTCTAATTACAACTAAACAGCCTTTCAAAGCATAACCCTATCCCTAACCTTCCTTTTTAAAATAAATATCCACAAAGATTCATGTGGCATGGCAGATATGGCAATAACGCTTGTAAAAATGAATGAATTCATATGAGTTAACAATATCTTCAACTCTATTAATAGAATAAATTAATTCTCATGTCTTTCCTGGTTCCTTAAACTTGGGGGGGGGGGATATTCGATTGACATTGCTTGATGGGGAGGATGTTAAGATGGAAATTGTAGAAGGACGATCCCAAATTGATTCCTTATTTTGATAGGTTTTGTACAGATTTTCTGATTCTCATACACCTCCCAATCTAAATTATTTTCAAATTGTACTGATTTTATTTAATTCTTTTTCCCTAAATGTTTTTTTTTTTCTTCTTCAGATATGGAATCAGATATCTTGTCATCAGTCATGTATCTGGTGCTAACTCTGATGGTAATGGTATTGGTGACAAGAGTGTACCGTCGACAACGCTACAAACACTATGAAGTGAGAGTCCGTGATGTCAGTAAAGGTCACCGATGGGTGATGGTCAGTATGTTCAGTAAACCAACCTACTGTTCTATCAGTGGAAGCCACATTATCCATGGGGCACAATGTGACTCGTGCAGCATCTGTGTGGATGACCACAACATGAAGCTGGCCAATCGCAACATTCCATGTAAGCGGCTGTCAACCAAGGGCAAGTACACTACTCACCACTGGGTGCACGGAAACCTGCCCCTGTGCAGCACTTGCTACGTGTGTGGGGAGCTCTGTGGCATCCAGCCCCAACTTTGTGATTTTATTTGCCGCTGGTGTCAACGTAGTGTGCACAATGGTTGCTTCCTAGTGAAAGATAACGAATGTGACCTTGGTCCTTACAAGTCGGTTATTGTGCCCCCGAATTGTGTCAAGCTCAAGTGGGTGGGCTTCAAAGGTCGACGTCACCTCATTGTCGATTCTGTCAAATGTCCAAACATTGAGAACTGGAGTCCTATTATTGTCATTGCAAACAGGAAGAGTGGGAACAACGATGGGGAGAGCATTCTTCAAGCATTCCGCTCCTATTTGAACCCTGCCCAGGTGAGTGTACATCTTTGGGGTGGGGCATATGCAGAGACAGACATGCATAGACACACACAGATGCATACACTCTTAGACAAACGCATACATTTACTGACAAGTCGACGCATACACACCCAAAGACAGACAGGTGGACGCATACGTACACATGCATACAGACTGGGCAGACGCATACATACTCGCGCAAACAGACTTGGCACATGCATATGTACATGTGCAGACAGACTGGCAGACACATACATAAACGCATAGACACACACACAAATGACGATTTTCATCTTATATACCATTCTGTTTGTATGTAGGATTTTTATGCTTTCATCTCTGGTGTCTTAATTTTCCTCATATTTTCATCTTTTCTCTTCTTCCTTTCCATCTTTGCAATGTTATGAATAAGGGTAAGAATGGAAGGGATAGTTATGATTGAATAAAAGGAATTCAACCTTCATTAAAACTCATTCATTCATTACTTCTCCTTCACAAGTCTAAAGTCTAAAAATCTAGTAATAGTAAACCACCTGAATATAGACTGATAGCAAAAGTGATCTTATCATAATTAATATAGATACATAACATAGGTGAGAAATCATTTTATCAAAATTATATGCTTTAATGGCAGAAATATACATTTGAGAGTTATGATATCTTATTTGTCAACACTTGTAGAATTTCCACAGATCAAACTAGTCATTATTATTACGTGACTTAATACTTGTTTTAATGGATGGAATAAATTGCTACAAAAAAAAAAAAGAATTAATGAAATAGATTGAAAAAGAAGTCTCTGAAAATGGTATCTCACTTGCTATATACAAATAGGTACATACCTGGTTACTACAACTGAATATTATCCAAGTGTATTTTTATTTATCTCTTTTTCAAGTCAATTAATCCCTTCAAACTTTGCTTTTGCAACCAGAATGGTGATAATTTGCTATCTACTCCTTTTCAATTGGACAACGGGCGAATTCATACATTTTTCATGATGTTGTTATAAAACAGTTAAGTCTGTCTAGTCTTCCTTATAAAGCAATGGGATCAGTGTGTCACTGAACCTGTAAATGTTGGCACAGCTCATCTGAATTCGGCATAAATTTGGGATGCATACTCAATGAATCAAGGGGAATATTGTAAATTTAAGAAAAGAAAGGGTTTTAGATAGTTTTACGATGTATCTATGATATTCAACTGAATCTTCACTTCCTATTCAATACATGTATATACATTCTATCATTCAATTATTTATAGTAGCTCAACTAAATTTGACACAAATTTGAGTTGCGTATCCAATGGATCTTAGGAAAGGTTTCAAAGTAAAGATTTTTCAGAAATTGTTGTAGGGATTTTAAAGGGGGTTTCTATTGAAAATGTAACTTTAATGCTAGACTGAACCATTTTCCATTATTTATACATGTAAATATTAGCTGAAACTGCCTGATAGGGCAGTCTCCAGTTAGTTATATAGAGATGTATTGCAAATAATTGTACTATAAAAATGTATTTCATTTTAATACTAGCTGTTAATATGATCTGTTATGTCACAGGTAAGATTTATTAAACAAAAATGGATCAAAATTTCCATTTATTCTAATTAGCACAGCAAATCTGGCAGTAGAGAAGAATGCTTAACATTATTAACAATTTTTTTTGTTTTTCCTCCTTGGTATTGACTGCTTTTCAACTCTGGAAGTATTGGATTTTCTATTTGCAACACTGTTACTTTACAGCTACTCCACTTCTCTCCTACTTTTTTAATGTAATTTTTAGCACTAACAAATTGAATTTTTTGGGCAGTAAGTGGATAAAATTTCATGATTAAGCACCAAATGTAGGGATTTTTAAACCTAAAATTTGTTTTGGTAACATTTGAACACTCAGCTCTGAAGTTTTCAAAACCAGGAAAATTGGGATAGTCGGTGGTTGGGATGTAAAAAAAGCATTATTAATAGAAAATGGCTATATGTATAATGTATATGCATTATCAATGATTTTACTCTAAGAATGCATTGCAAATAAGGAAAAAAAGGAATTGTCAGTTGTCAGGAATCAATGTGTGCAATGTTGATAGAATTGGGGTAAGATATGTATAAGATGTATTTTTAATGGCTTACTGTTGCATGAATGTATTTAGGCTATTCTTTTGGGATAAAAAATTCCTAAAGAATATCATGATATCTTTTTTGAAAAAAAGCAATAGAAGGTTTCAAAGTTCTCAGTTCAACAGACCATCATCAGTTCTTTAAATTTTATCTGGTGGAGTTATTGAGGAACAGAGCTCATAGTCCCTGGCAAAAGAAATAAAAAAGGATGTTTGAGAAACTTTGGCTCTAATCCTAGCCTCTTTTAAATTCATAAACTACTTGAAACTGATAGTGGAACTCTTCAATGAATAGCATAACAAATTGTGGAACTCTTCTGTGAAGTTATTTCCTTTGAAGTTGACATTCTATTTTCTTTAAATGAATCCAAGAGTTGAAGTCTCATGGCTCCAGTTGTCAGTGGAACCATGTCATCAAAAAGGCAATAATGAAACAAATGATTTATTTAAAGTGAAGCAGAGTTTAGTGACTCAAAGAGAACACTGCAAAAGCAGAAAGTTAATCATAAAACAATTAAAATGGATGTCTCAGTCCCCATTAGTTTTCAAATTACCATACCCTTCTGGTGGACTATACAAAGCTTTGTAAATAACTAGGTTTATCATGCACACTAGTCTGTGAGAATATTTTAATTCTCCTTGAGTGCTCCATCATTGTGGTTCTGTGTCAAACTGAATTATGCAATTGCCTCCTTTGGACCAGTTTGCTAATGTAGTTGATCCAATTCTGGATGTCATACTAATGGAGCAATCTGATATCTTTGACAAGTTCCTTCATTAGTGGTTGCATTTGTATGACAATAGACTATGTAAAATTACTACTAGAAAGTATCTATTAATACTACCTATGTTAGAAAGGTTTGGGGAGGAGATGGGTGCTGTCTAGTCATTGTTAAGACAACTGATCTGAGATCCAATTATTATTTATCAAGCTTAGATTAGTTGGGCACAAGATCACAAGTGAAGAGCATTGTTTAGAACTCGCTGCAGAAATAATTGTCTTAAAGGCCAGCTTATTAGCTATCACTCTATGGTGAGGCACTTAATACTGTTATTGGGTATTTACTAAGCTTAGCTTAGTATGGTACAAGGCCACATTTGTGGGTTACATGATTGAGATTAGTTTGCTAATGACTACTACACGTTGAAGTGTCTATTTATTAATATTTACTAAGCTTATCTGATACAGAACCACAAGTTGTCTTGATAAAGGGGAATAACCCATGTGAATAGTGGTGAGGTGTTACTGCCCTTGCTTATCTGTATATCACCAGGGTAGCTGCTTCAACGTAGCGATGCTCTTACCATTGAGCTAAACAGTTGCCGGTAATGCAAAGGCCCAAATAACTGCTTTCACGCCAAGTTCTCATCTCATTCTATTCGTTTCTTTCAATGCAACAGTTATGTATTTAGAAATAAGCTCTGAGATAATGTATCAATTTTTTTTTTCTGTAGAAAATTCTTAGTTAAAACTATAAAGAGATGAAAATGCCAAATATCGATACTTGTGTAACTTAATGAATTATACATATGAGGAAGATCGAAGAATTTATCATCCAAAACAGGGATAGTACTAACAGGGGTTGTTTGTACTATTGATTCTATTAGAAACCATCAACCAAAACTGTCAATGTAGGTTTCTTCACTTTTTAAGTTGGTCTGGCTGGCTATCTATTTATGCATCAAATGTACAGGCTACATGAATGGAGTTAGAGGGCAAAAAATGTTATTGCTTACCCTCATTATGTGTAGAAACAATGTTTTTTTTTTTTGTTTTTTTTTTCTTTAAATTCACCCACCAAATAGGTTTTTAGTGAGGGCTTCAGTTTGCAATAAATTTTTACGCTAAATTGATCCCTTAGTCTGTGTTTGGTATCATTTACGCTTTTTTTTTAGTGATCACTACCGAACAAAATGTGAGAGAAGCAACTTATTCATTGGTCACCCCTTTCCCAATTTTTTAATTGATCACCCCAACGAGGCATACTGCCAAAAGATGTCGGTCACATCACTGTTTCTATTGAATGGCTAGCCAGACCTGTTCTTTTTTTAAAATTTTGGTTCTCATTGCTGTCTGATTCATTCTATGGCAATCTTCTCTGATTATGTGATGAGTCATTTCATGGGTTGTTTGGACTATTAATCTCATTTAGGTTGATCCCTTTGATGACTTTTTGTAAAATCCATATAGAAAGATGGCGGACATCTCTTTTGGGGACTGCAAAACTGAAAATGCTGTGCTAACAATGAAAGCAGTAAAATGAATGAGATTAAATGATCCAACAATTCTTCAAATTCTAATGACTCATCTCAAAATCACAGAATATATCTTTACAGTCAGTATGGGTCTGATTTCATTAAAGGATATAGAAAGGAAGAAAAAAAAATATCACACTTCATTTGCCAACCACCTAATACTTTTGTATTCGAGCCAGGAAGAGGATCTGGTTACACTGACTTCAAAGTTTGTGACAGTTTATGATTCAGTCTTTTTCCAGGTGATTTTGATTCTAGAATGATAAATGATTTATTATTATTAACATGCGGATCCATACTTTCTATAATTCCAAGATGAGTCATTATTATTGACTAGACAACTTACAGGTGATTTTGATTCTGGAATAATAAGTGATTATCATTTTCAAAATACTGTGAAAGACGAAATTCAGAAAATTTCAGAATACCTGATAAATACTGTCTGAAATTCTTAGATAGTCATCATTCCATATTTCATCAGTGGTAGTATCTTATAATTCATTTATTATTAGTATGAGTTATAATTTTTTGACTTAGTTTTTAGTACTAGATCAAACTCATCGACAGTAGCAATTATCAGTGAGACTAGCTTGCTGATCATTGCTCCAAAGTAGGTGCCCTATGTAGATATTTATTGAACTGGCATAGGGATGCTATAATAGTACAACCAATGAAGATAAAACTCACTACAGTATCGAATAGTCTGAAGACAAGCATCATAACAATCACTCTATGACAGGAGCCCTGAGTAGATATTTACAAAGCTTATCTTGTATCCATTACAACATTGTCATAATAGTGAGGATTGAGCTCATTGAACTTGTAATGTTTTGCATGATGAGCTTGCTAGATATTGCTTTGTTATGAGTGATCAATGTAAACATTGGGTAATCCTTGTTTTGTAAGGCTCATGTCCACAGTAGTAGAGCATCCAATGGTAAAGGAACTTGCTCCAGTAACAATGGTCAATGACAGACTTTGGCCTAACTGCAGCCCATGGGTCAAATCTGCTCGGTGGACTTCATTGAATATGTGACATTGTATACAAAAATTCTTTTGTTTTCCTTATTTTTCTTTGTTTAATGAACAAAAAATTTAGTAAAGAAAAATATAGCAAAAGTGTCATTTTTTTTCAGTGGCCTCAAACAAATAAATGTTTCCTTCCTGAAAATGTTTAACACAATGTATTCCTGCTGTTCTATTAATATACATGAAATTTGAACCACCAGAAGAATTTTATAGTTCTCATTGATTGATATTATATATAAAATTATGTAGGTATATACTTCTGTAATGGAAGAAACATCAAAATAATTTTTTCAACTGTGTGTAATCATTGTTTCAAGTTTCATTCGCTTTGGCCTATAAGACATGAAATCATTTCTAATCTGGCCTGACCCCGAAAAAGTTTGCCAACCCCTGGTTTATGAAACTGATTTGCTAATCATTGCTTTATGATAGGATTGCTCCATAATTGTGGCAAGTATATTCCAAACTTGTTAAAAGTTTGTCTATGGGCTTTATTTAATATCAATGGATTGCCAGGTTTTTCTCAAGAGATTAGTTGTTAATAAAGTACCTTGCAGCAATACTGATAATGTGCTTTGGAAAGGTATAAAAAAATCTTATACATACCATTGGTATAGAGGTAGGTATGACAAAATGAATTACTAATGTCTTAATGTCTTTCTTTTCCAGGTCATTGATATTTGTGACATACCTCCTGAATCTGGTCTTTTGTGGTGTAATTTGTTACCCAATGTTGACATCAGGGTACTTGTCTGTGGAGGAGATGGTACCATTGGTTGGGTACTAAATGCGATTGAGAGGTTAAAACTAGATGTAAGTATTTATACTCAGAGCTTTAAAAGTTTTGCATTTGTTACATTAGTAACTATCAATTATTTATAATTGATTCTTAGAAAAATAAATTTTCTTAGGATGACCTATGACTTGTTTGTAGATTTCACAGTATTCATAGTTGTTATTCTATGGTCAGTTATATTACTTATTCACCTTTTATAGATTGCTGGTTATATGTTTGTACTTGTTATTCTATCAGTTGTAGTACATATTTTTGAATTCTACTTTTATAGATCACAGAAAACTACTTATTTTATTTTTTTCTAGGCTTTTTAAGTTAACAAACTGTTTTATCTTATTTTGAGTTGAATTAAGAATAGAGAATGTAATTGGTCTTTGTAGTCCTTAGTCTTTATTATTTTATTATTCACATGAGTGGAATCAGATGGTTGTCAATGGGGATTGTGTGAAAATTTGTCTATTCAAATGTCCAAGTATGTTTTTGATACCTTTGTATCGTTCTGTTGTCTTTTGGACTTGCACCTTTATTTTGGTTTATCTTTCATCACATTGTTTTTGCCACTGTACCTTCATACCTTCACTTTGGTATCTTTTGGAAATGTTGAATGGAACTATTTAACTCACCCTGTGGGTATTTTGTTTTTTTTGTTGCTTCTCTGCTTTCTCCATTGAGCTCATGCTCTCTTGGATAACTTGACCCAGGGTTTGATCTTATGATTTCCATGAAGTGAGACCAATGCTTTTATCCCAATGTCTTGTAGCACCATCAGACAGCATATGGATATTGGAGTCTTTTCTGATTAGACGCTTCTACATGTGATGTGTATGTCTCTGCTAAGCTTGCCAACTAAATTTTTTGAGCAGCGATTGTATGCTCCTTTTTTAATTACTTTATTCTCTAATATTGTTTCTATTTCATTCCACAGGGATTGGTGTACTTCCTTTCTCTTCAATACATCTTATGTCAATCCTGATATCATTTCCTATCTATAAACAACTGCTTTTCAGTGTTCTTCAAGCTTTATTTTCCTTAGTTCTGTAATTCTTTCAGTTTTTGTGCAAGGATATTAAAAACCATTTCTATTACTCTCCTGATTATAAGCATAACACTCTTATGTTTCTTTAGTTCTTGGGCAAAGTCCTGATTATTATTGTTAATTATGATGTAAGAGACAAAAATTTCTTTTCTACTATGCATTTTTAACCTGAAATTTGTGTGCTCAGTCAGGAAATCCTTCTAAAAAATGTTATCAAAACTTTCTTTCTTTACAAATTTCTGAATTGCTTTTTTTTTTTTTCGTTTAAACAAATTGTTACTGTATTACTGTTATTTACCTTTAGACCTTTCCTTGAAATAAGATTTTGAGAACAGTTTTCAAATGTCAGAAACTAATAATTTTATGTGGTCCAAAGATGATAATTTTATAAATATACTTGGAATTTTTAATCAGTTTCATTTGTATATTTCCATAAAAACAAAATTAATGTCTAGTTAGTTTTAAATAATTGATATGTATTTTAATGCATATTGCTACCACCACCTTCATATTTATACATAATTTTTTGTGTGTCATGCTTTAGGTAGTTTGATAAAAGAGTAAGAAAAAAGAAGAAAGCATGTTCTGTTATCATAGAGATGACATGAGTACGTTTGTGAAAGAGTTAAAACTGAATATAAAAGTTGAAGTGAAGTTTTTAGGGAGGAGGGAGATACACAGAAAGTAAAGAGAAGAAAGAATAGAATAGAAAAAATAGAAGAGGAATAAAATAAAGGAAAATGGAAAGAAAAGAGAATTGGTTGGAAAGAAAGAATAAATGATTATATCAGTACATAATGCAAGGAAGAGTCTAATTGAAAAGAAAGGAAAAAGATGAAACTATAGAAGTTTGAACTAATTTTGTTCTGAATAAACTTTATAACCATAAACAAACATTTGCTACTCAACTGATATTACTGCTAGAGACAGATATAGAGGGAGGCTGAGAGAGAGACAAAAACAAAGGGAGATATATGTAGTGAGGGACAACCAGAAGAAGGAAGAGTGAGGAGCAGAGATTGAAGGCAAAAGATAGAAAGGAAGATGTAAAGAATGTTAGCGAGTCAGAGAAAGAAAGACAAATGGGGAGATAGAGGGACGAAGGCATAGGTTAAGATGTGGTTATGGAAAAAGAAAGAGAAAATAGATGCAGAGGAGAGGGTGGAGAGATGGAAGGGGGAAGCAGAGGTTGGGAGGAGGAAAGTGGAATAAGGTGTTGATCAACTTTTGAGGACATGTCAAGTTCTATATTTATTGTGTTAGATATTGGATTATCTTTTTTTTCATCAAGAAATAAATGGTCATTTGTCACAGTAACCATTCCTTTAAATATATTTTTGCTGCAAATCAGACTCATGCAAGGGCAGTAACTCCAAAGACATTATTAGAATTGTCGACCTTGTTTTGAGCCTTAGAAACGCGAATTTTTGTATATTTTAAACTTGATATGAATACTTCTTTATAAGACGAATTTATTTGATATTTTCATTAAAACATTTTTTTTTCTTTCATTTATAAAGCCACGCCCACAAGTTTGTATCCTACCCTTGGGTACAGGGAATGATTTGTCTCAGGTTTTGGGATGGGGAGAAACGTTTTCTGGTGAAGTTGAAGTTTCGGAAATTTTGGATAAAATCAGCAAAGCCAAAGTTGTTGAGCTTGACAGGTAAATGTTTTTTGTCTTCATTCTATTTTTGTGAGTTGTTGTTTTCGAGTTTTTTTTTGCTAACAAATTATTGAAAAGTGACTTCATGGCTGTTTTTGAATATATGAAAAAAATACTTGATAGATGTTTGAATGAATTCTAAAAATCATTCATGTTGGGTGTGGGGTATAAAATGTTAAACAATGACAAATTTCAATGATATCTTCGAAAGTTGTTTCTTTCTTCACATAACCATGTACCCAAGTACTTTCTATTATCAGCCATAACATTGATTAAATCTGATGGAAAAAAAAAGGAAAAAGGTGTCCACTCAGATTCTGTACCCCTTTGTAAAGAATTTTCACAGACACTCAATGTGTGTCAAAGTACGGCACTCTATATGGGCAAATAAGGCTTTTTCTTCTGGAAATGTTCCTAACTTGAAACTTACTGGTCATTCAGTAATACAAGATTATCATTTGGAGACAATGGAGATATTATATGAACTCAGAAGACAAGATACATGTATTAAATTTTGCCCAATGTCCTACCTTTTTGTATTAAAGTATTAAATAAACAAATTAAAGGGGAGAATTTCACTTATATTTTAGTGCTTACTTGCATCAACATTAGAACTCTGGAATGGAGTGGATTCACTCATGCTTTTTTTCCTTTTAGTGAAAATTTGGAAAACAAAAAAAAATCTGTATTATCAAAAAAGCAATTACTGAATGTCAATGGTATACACACCCACCCTAACACAATTATTCAATAAGTATGAAAATGAATTTAGCTTGTTAAAAGTCAAAGTAGAGGAAAACAGCATGTAAATATAAAATAGATCTAGAATTCACACCTCTGTAATTTGTTACATGATAGTCATGGAAATTTGGATTGAAACTTAGTAAATCATTAATATTTCGCATTAGTAAAACCATTTGAAAAATTGTTAAAATTAAGAATATTTCATTATTGTTGTAAAATATTTATATGCAGTTATTTATATCTAGATGTTTTCTGATTTTTATCTAACAAACATTGACATATGTAAACCAAAATGTCACTGTTTCTTAAACTATATCATGTGACACCCCCCCCCAAGTATTCATCCAAGGATTTCATTTACCCCTAACTAAATTTCTCTGTTTAGATCATTTTCATTTTATTCTCCGTCATGTATAATTTTATTCATAATCCATTTTGAATCATAAGCAAAAAACGCAAAACTGACTCATCTCTTAAGTATTTCCTAAAGAAATATGTAAAAAAAGAAATAGGAGTGACAAAAAACAAAGAACAGAGAAATTATTAGAATTTTTCTAGTTTACATATAGTTTGTGAACGATAGATATATTTGGCAAAATGAAACTACTGTTGGATAATTTATATGAGATAATTTTTGCTTACAAAATCTTTCTTTGATTTTGAAATCTTTCAGATGGAACCTGGAAATAAACCACCACAGCCATTTTCGGTTACCTTTCCCCAAAAAGGTTTGCTTAACTTTGACTTCTTTCTCCATTTGAAGAAAAGACAAAAACTTGAAAAACATTCACTGAACAGAAAACCAAGAAAAGTTATGAATTTATTTGTATTGATTAGCACTTGAATTTATGTATAAGTATTGAATGTTAACATCAAGGGGAATAACTTCGGATCTAAATTTCCTCCTCTAGCCACTAGGTCATTTTTTATTCTATTCATTGAAGAGTTTTACTGTCAATTACAGTTTCAAGTGGTTTCATGAATTTGAGAGTTAAAGAAGTTTTATGCTCGAACATTTAAAATAAATTAGTGACTATTGTTTTTAGCAGATGAGAGAGAATGAAAATGAAAAAAATTCTCATCAGTGATTGAACACCAGTCCCTCATAGTGGTGGTAGATATTCAACTATCTATGCTAGTCCATAGAAAGCCTGATGGAAGTAAGAAAATTGTATAGCAGGAATCTTCCAAGTAAGAATAGTCTCCTTGCATTGAAAATAATAATTCAAGGTCTTTCCTTTTGGATTTGCCTTTTGCAACTCTATTAGCAACCAAATAGATCTTTTCATTACTATTTATTATCGATTAGTAGAAATATTTGTAAAAATGAACCTCTTGGTCTCCTCATCAGGTTTTAAGTTGCAGAACTCTTTGAATCCCATCACTCATGTGACACCTGTGTAATTACTTTTTGCTGTAACTATGTATACTTGTATGTAAATATTAGCAAAAATACCTGTAAAAATAAAATCTGTTGTGCACAAGTTTTTAAGGTGTGATATAAAAATTGACCAATCATTTGGGCCAAATGTTCCTGCATAGCACTTTAAAAGGTCACTTTTGTGCAAGGTCTAACTTCGGCATAGCAGAAAGTTATAATTCCAGTTGTCTAAGCTTCCAAATAAAAATTTGGATATTTGATTTAGGACATTAAAAATGTATGTAAATGCCTTACTTGACATGAGATGACCATTGTACAGGAGTTGATGTAGGAACATTGTGAGTAAAGAATTTTTAAATCAATGATTCATTTTAAAGCTTCAAGATAATCTCAGAAAACTTTGGTAATATTGAAATATTTTGTAGGTTTTTTAAATTCCTGAGATGAAATATTTTTGCTGTTCTACATATATTTTGAACTAATATCTTCACCTTTGTTGTCTTTGAGATATTTTCTGTATATATAAGAGTATATTCTTCTGATTACGCTAGCTTCTAGCAGGGGCTCACAAATGAAAATGACACATTTAAAATCTGCCAAAATTTTTCCTTAAAAAATCAGACGTTTTTGTGAACATGGCTGTTATTCAAATTTTTGTTGGTAGTGATGCCACTAGTGCAATTCCTACCAATCAGCACGAAGCTAATTCTATAAGAGTCATGTAAGTATTGTAGTTTTAAGATAACTAGTGGATTGATTCTGTGCCAATTTCATTCATGTGTCTTTCTCCAGGAACGCATCCCTGGCGTAAAACCAGGGCAGCCTGTATCTGAGTATCATCTTTCTGTTAGATTAGGTCTGCTTCAACTAGAATTCACTCTATTGTTACACTGGTATCCATCAACATCTATATCAAGAGAAACAAAGCGTTTATTCTTGTTGATAAGGGACACCATGTATGATTATTGTATGCTATAATAATATATAAGTGCTGTATAATAATGTGCATTCAAATAAATGATACTGCATAATATAATAAGATCTGTTTGAAAGAAAATTACTGTATAATAATACTGTATATAATGATGTGTATTGTATAATAACAAATTCACAACAAAGAATTCTGTCCGTGCCTATGGGAAGCTAATGTTTATTTCCTGTTTCTTCAGATTTCTGTTTGGAACAACTATTTCTCAATTGGAGTAGATGCATTGGTCACTTTAAACTTCCACCGGCAACGAGAATGGTGGCCTGGACTTTTATCCAATAGAATTGTTAATAAAGTAAGTGCTTTGGTCTTGACTTAAATTTAAAAAAAAAATCTGTTAAATTTGGTCTCAGCAATCGCTTTTAACCCCAGTGAAGGTTGATTATCTCTTTGTAATTGACTAAATTTCTACAGACACTTTTTGTCAATTTTCATGTACTAATGAATTGTCTATTCTCAGTAATAAAATAATGAGATTAGGAAAATTGTATTTCCTCTTCTCTCCATGATGTTCTCAACCTCCATTCATCAAATGTGTATTGAATGGGTGATAGTAAAGGAACCAGAGGGTTGGCATTGTTGTCAATGAAATAAGAGGCTATGGTTGTTTCATCTTTAAGGAGAGCTTAGTACTGCCTCAATAAGTGGTCTAAAGAATAGAAAAAAGGCTGGGTGAATAGGCAGAGTACAATAAGATCTCTATCTTCCACTAATTTGTCTAATTTCCCATTTGCAACTCGAGGACGGGTGTTATATTCTTATATCAAAATTACACCTACTTTCTTCACCAAACTGGGTGTTGTTTGTTTGAAATTTGACTGCACTATTTCAAACTGGCATACATATTGATCTACATAGTTTGACCACTTTGAAGAAAGCAATGATATAAACATAAAAAGCTGGTGTTATCATGCAGTAAAATGACACCCTTACTATTCAAACTGATTGAGGAGTTTTGAATGTAATCTTTCAAGCTTGGGGTTAAGTTACCCATGTACATAATGTTGTTGCTTGTATGGTGCAGCTGTCTCCTTTAAGTTAGAAAATGTCTAAATTGCCCTGACCCTAATTTTACCATTAAAGGTCACTGCCACCAATCCTTGTTCAACCCGGGGTCAAGTTACCCAGTACACAAATTTACAGGCTTCTTCGTTAGTTTTGAAAATGACAAAATTGATCTTTTCAGAAAATGCCGAAATTGAATTGATGTAAAACTAACCTTTAGAGGTCACCACCGCCTATCCTATGTTCGTCCAGGGGTCACAATAGCTTGGCATCTACTGAAGATTGTACATTACACTAGCAATGGAGACTATATTGCTAAGTATCACTCTATAGAAGTAACCCTTATTCAGATTGTAGTATTTTCAAAGGCTGTCATTATCTATATACACTGTGGCTTGTGAGAGACAATATTTTGTCTGTAACATTTGTCAAGGGAGATAACTATTTGACTAAGTGTAGAGTAGCCTCCCTTAGTTTTTTTCTTTTCATTGAAAATGCATAAAAAAAATCTCTGGGCATTCTGGTTGGATATAAAGCAACATGTTTTGATGCTTTTTCAAGTACAATGTAACTTCAAAATTATTTGAATACTACCTTCATTTTTTGATGGATACAGTAGTTGTATATATAATGGTCCTATGCTGACAGTAATTCTTGCCTTAATTCTTTATAACTGGCAATACATCATTCCTTATATTTCATGTACATATAGTGAATGCTAAAACTATAGTCAAGTGGAGAGAGTGATGGACTTATAGCAAAGTCAATAAGAAAAGCCAAAACCCTGTCTACATATCATCATCAGCCTTTTAGCATCTCTTATTGGCTATAGACCTTTCCAAGATTAGCCAGACCTCTCTATCATGGGTATTACAGAGCCAGTACTTTCTGAACTTGTTTAGTTTGTCGTGCCATCTTATCTTCTGCCAGCCACAGTTTCGCATATGATCTTTGTGGATCCACGTCATGAGCTGTGATGTCCAGTAGTTCTGACATTCTCGCAAAATAACCAGCTCATTGCCATTTGAGTTTTCTAATGGATTCTATGGTTTTCCGACCCTGGTTTTTCTTCTAAAATATTGTACTGTCATGTGATCCCTCTATGGGATGTTGGGCATTATTCTCTCCTGCGCATATTGTATGGTTCTCAGTTGAAAGCCAATCTTCTGGCTATATTCCAATATTTCAGCTCCATTAGTGACTATCAGGAGAATACATTGGTTGTACACCCTTCTTTTTGGGACTAATGGGATTTTTGTGTTCTTGAAGATTGTGTTTATTCTACTGAGAGGTTACCAAATAAGAGTGATCCTTCTCTTTCTTCCTATATTAAAGATTTTATTAGGATTCATTGTCTTATGAAGATGTCGTGATTTACTTTCTTCAGCTTTGTGTTTTTGATTTTGGTCATTGTGTCATGTGGAAACTTTCTTCCTCTATTAGCATTATTGCGGGATCATGAAGGTTCTTAGCTGAAAGGATGATATTGTCAGCAAATACTGGGGTATTTGCTATCTATTTTAATTTCTTTATTTTCTTAGTCTAGGTTTCTGAAGATCATTTCAAGGCTGGCCATGAAGAGTTTTGATGAGCTGTATCACCTTGTTTTACCCCTACTTTGAATTGGAAGGGGTCAGTCCAAATGGAGATGGTCAATGGTTGAGTAGCTTCTTCTGAAGCCAGTTTGTTTCCATGGTTGGTTTTCATGTAGTGTTTTTGGTGATTTGGTTGGTGATAACTTTGGTGAGAAGTTTGTAGATGCAGATGAGTAAGCTTATCGTCCTGTAATTGTTTAGATCTTTAGGGCTCCTTTTTTTATAAAACGGCATCACGGTTGCAATATTCCAGTTTTCTGGGACTTACTTTAATGCGTGTTGAATAAAATAGCTAGTTTTTTAGTGACGACTTCACCAGCATTTTTGACTATATTGATGGTGATGTTATTTGATCCAGGGACCCTTCCTTCTTTCTTTTGTTTGATGGCTTGCTTCATCTCGCATCGAGTTACTTCTAGGAAATATTTGAATGGTGACTTATAACTTGTATATCTTATTTATTTTTCTGTATCTCTTGATTGGAGGAATAGAGGTTTTTGTTGAATTCTTTGGCGTGTTTGATGATTTGGTTCCTATCCATTGTAAGATTTCCACACTGGTTATCTGCATTCTTCCTCTACTGAGAGACTTTTTAATCATTTTGAAACCCTTGTTTTTTATGAGAATGCTTTTGATGACTGCTGTATTCTCTTTTATCTTCTCTTCATTTTGTTTGGATGGTTCAAATGCAACCAGCATTAGAATATAACTATGATTATGATTTCACTAGCATAGAACCTGTCAAAAATTATCTACAACATTTTTGCTGTATTATAGCAACCAACCAATAAATGTACACAATTGGATCTTTGTGTAAATTCAAACCCCCCCAAAAAAAGCAGGAACCATGTTAGTTTCTGTGTTTGTACATTAGTTTTAGTATTTTATGTGTTTTTAAATTTCTGGTGATAAGAGGATAAAATGTATTGCGGATTTTTAGCTACAGAAGGTTATATTTGATGGCAACAAGTATCAAAATAATAAATATTTTGTAATTGTAGCTCATTGTATGCTTTATTCATCCATAATTTGCTTGTCAGAAGGAGAGAATGTTTAAACTTCAGCATAATTATGTTCATAAGTAACTATAAAGTGAGTATGAAAAAAGGGAGAGTGGTTACGTTGATTAGAGGAGGTAAAGGTTGGGGCTGGGTCTGTCTTATTGAGGCTTAAAACAAACATGACGAATTGGAAGGAAAAATTGAAAAGAAAACAGTTGAATATAAAATGGAGGAAAGATTAAACAGAAGCTGAAATAATTGCAATTAAAGAAAGTAAAAAAAGATGAGGGAATCAGTGGGGTAGAGAGCAGGGAAGTAATTCGATGATCCAAGAAATTTGTGAATAATTTGGTTAACTAGAATGAACAAGAATGGCCTCTCTGCTGGAAAATAAACATAACATGACATTTGAATTTGACGACTGCCAAAACAGGAATAAATAAAATAAGCAGTTGTCCAGAATGTTCCAGAAACTTGTCTTGATTAAAAATAAATAAAAAATTAAGTGAAAAAGATGAGGGCAAAGCATGTAACCTATGGGAAAATAAATAAGTAGGACACACTAGGATTTTTGTTCAAAATAATACGTATGCAAACACACGGAGACACTCTCTCTCTCTCTCTCTTTTTTTATTTTGTAAGAGTATGTTTGTAAACATCCCATAATATTCACTGTGTCAGCATTGAGTGCAAAGCTGGCTTATTCAAGTGATTACATCAGTCATAGCATCGTCCCTGTCGCACGTCTCTCTATATCTGTTTCTCTCTTAGGTTTCCAGTTGTATGGTTTTGAAAAATGTCCTTGTCCCTTGCCTCGAAGGGAAACCAGAATCTCAATAAATGTCTTAGAGCTGAACAACATTCTAACAGATCTGTAAAGCCATAATGAGGTTAAATTGAATTAAACAAGATTATTTTTTATTTCAGTCCCTTTTTTTTGTGCTGTGGAATCGTTCTGAATACATCTGTTTTAGTTGTGTCTTTATGAAATTGCTTAACATCTATGAATGGTTTATATCTACTTTTCTCCAGCATTAAGTACATTAGTAGCATAAGAAAAAGATAAGGAAAATTTATATTGCCTTTGTGGACAAAAAATGGGAAAAGTATTGGTGAAACTTGAAAAATGACTTTGAAATCAATTAGGGAAAATGTCAACAATTGTTATTTTTTCATGATTGCTCACTGAGGAAGAAATTTAATTTTTATCTTCTCCCTAATATACATATATACATACATACATCTAGAAACTCATACGTACTTTCTTTTTAATCTAGAATCATCTCCCTACGTGAATTTGCATTTTTGAAAAGTTGGGTACAAGGCCAAATGGAATGAAATGGGGGTGATAAAATTTTGTTGTCAAGTTTTCAACATGAGGAATAGGGCCTACCTGCCTGCTTGCCTTGAAAACCTGCATTCAAAATCCCGGCTTTTTACTTCGGTTTGAATACTTAACCTTCGGCACTGGTGAAACTATCTCATCCACCAAGAAAGCCTATGTTATTTATTAAGTTTAGCTTAATCTGCCACAAGGTCATGGTAGTGGTGCACCCAGTAATAATTGTGCTTAAAAACTCGAAATTTCATGTTTAAAAGAAAAAAGGAGTAAAAATGTTCGCACGCTCTTATTTTCAGAAGCATTTGGGTACTTTCTGAGAAAATAGGTCTGCAAAAGTTCGCAAAAAAGTCATCTCCCTAGCAAACCTCTTTTAAAAGAACAATGAATACAAATAAATCCCACAAAATTTGATTGTTCTTTAATAATGTTCATTTCCTGAATGTTTGAAAAAAAAGACAATAAATGAATAAAAACGTTGACTTTTTTACTTGGATGAAGCATTTATAAATTCAAGAAAAAAGAAATGAAATGATTTAAGAGAAATAAATGAGGTAGACAAAATGGTGTGGGGTGAAAGGGGGAGTGATAAAGACAGAAAAATGAAGAAAGGTAGAAAAAAGTGAGAAAGAAAGAATAGGTAAACATATAAAGGAAAAGTTAAAAGAAAATGGGAAGGGAAACTGATAGAGAGGGAGTAGGGAGGAGAGCAGAACTCCTCAAAGATTAAAATCCAAAGGAATGTAATGTTAAAGGTTTTACTTTTTATATCTCTCCAGATTTTGGAGAAATTTGACCACGTAAATTTATTCAGTAAATAAACAGTGAATAAAACAATTCCGTCTCAGGTTTTGCTAAGATCCACGTCATTTTCTTTTGTATGACTTCTGAAAGGGAGATAAATTTTTCAAGAATTTTTACAGACTAATTTTCTCAGAAAGTACCCACTTTTGTATCAGTCTTAAATATTTTGCTTGTTGAAAAAAGGATAATTGTTAGTTTCTAGATGAAGTGTCTGACATTAGAATTATCTTGGAAATTCTTATCTTTTACAGAAAGTGTGAAAAATAACAGCTTCTTGATATCAGAGAAGCTTAGCTTAGTGTGGCACAAGGCTGAATAGAGAGAAATTGGTGTAGGAAGATTATGGTGCACCAATCTTTGGAGCCTTCTTGACCTGAAAATCAGTAGTCAAGATTGTGGTTTGGACACTCACCACTGCCATCAGTGGAAAGTATACAATTTGACTTGCCACGAAACAAGCCAGATATTTTACTATTCTTAGCTGAGTCTGGTACAAGGACAAATGGTAGAAATGTTGAATAGTAAGATTGAGTCGTACCAGGTACTCCAGGTGAGGAAGACTTGCTTGTCTGCTTTGGAAATTGGTGTTCAAAATTCTGATAGGTTTTATGGAATTGAACTTCAAAGTCTGACCCCTGTGGTAAATGTGCAAATTCAAACTTGGTTAATTTGCCATCAACTGATTAAAAAAATTTTATCCTTTTAATTATTGAATTTACTAGGTCAGCTATCTTGTGGGATATTTAATCAGGTTGCTTTCAAAATATAAAGCAAATTTTTCTGAATTTTCTCCTTATTTAGTAGATAAGACCTGTTCAATAGGATTCATAAAGGGAGACTGCCTTGGTCGCGTCAGTGTTGATATTTTTATTCTACTATTCCAAATTCTTCTTTGATACAAGGCATATAGTTCCATCCTACATGAGAAGGTACTACTTTTGTCCAAATAACGGTCATTATTAGGAGAATTTCCCCTTGCACAATTGATATGTATTGTCTGAGATATCTTTCTATGATTATTATACTGCAGTATGACTACATTAGTAACACTTTAAAAAAGGGAAAGGTTATATAGTTTAATAAGGGTAGGGAAAGAGAGAGACTTGTGGGTAGATGTCTTGGATTTCTGGAGAGAAAGAGGTAGGGAAAGAAGATGTGGAGGAGGAAAGAAAGATAGGGGAGAAAGAGAGATCCTTGCGGATCAAATGGAAGGTTCCTTTTTTTTAACATTCCCTGAAGATTATTGAATACAACAGATACCTTAGGAAGGTATAGCAATTGAAACATTGTCATAAAAATTACAAAAATGAGGATACAATGATTCTTTCCGAGAACCTCATCTTGATCACTGTTTTGTCCAGTGTGTACTCTTCTTCCTAATATTATCAAAAGTTATGAGATGAAGTATTGTCATCATTCCATGAATTATTTGGACTATTGTTCTCATCTTGGTTGTTTTATGTACTATGTTTTATCAACTCCCTTTTCCTCGAATTATTTTCCTTGATGGAAGGATGTATTTGGTTGTTATTGAATGACTCTGGCAAATTTTCTTGTCTCTGATTCTAAAGTCTGCCATTTCTGTGCTATATTTGTGTTTGTTTGTTTGTGTTTGAGTGAGAGGGGGACTCCCTCTCTCTCTCTGATAAGAAATGTGATAGACATAAAATGACAGCTGTTTTAACAGATGGGTGACTTTTTTGTGATGGTAGAGGGGGCAAAGGCAGCTTATGCTATCCAGAAGGGGTTTTTTGTTTGTTTTACTTTTGAAGGTTCTCCTTATTGGATATTGGTTTTATAATTTTGTTTTTGAAGTACTGAAAGGATTGTTGAATGGGGTGGGTTCAGAGTACCAGTGTTTAGAGGGAAAGTTTCTCAAATTTGTGCTGAAGTCATCAAAGCCAGAAACACTGAAATGAATTAGATAACTGGTGACTTTGAGTTCCATCTGTTTGACTGTTCTGGCATCAAGGATCTGTCAGTTAAGATGCCTCTTTTTTTTTTTTTTTTTTTTTCATTCAATCATTCACCTTATCTTTCTTTTATTTGTTCTTTTCTTTGTTTTCATTCTTCCATTTCTTTCTCTTTGTGACTATGTATTGGGTGGGTAAGAGTATTTTGGAATGTTTTGTACAGTCAACAAAATTTGATTATTCAAAAAAAAATTGATGAATAAAAATAAGTAAACTTAGAGCTATTATTCAGCATAATCTTCATTGTTATTGGTGTTTATTTAGTTTCACTTAGTTAAGCACAAGGCCATTTGTGTGGAGTACACCCCTATCAGTACATAGTAATGATATGTAAGACAAACTTGCTAGGCATCTCTCGCCATCAAGTACTGATATATAGTTACTTACTAAGTTTAGTATGGCACAAAGTTAGATAAAAGTAAGAACATAGTGCTACCTCCATCTTCCAAGTTAGGATGGCCTACCTGCCTTGAAAATGAGCATTCTTGTATTTTTATCTGGGAAATATGCAACGATCTCAGCCAGGTACTTGAAACAAAAACCAAACCAAATATTTTGTCAGTTTTCCTCTTTCACAATTTGGAGTGATGGAATTAGGAACTGTCAACCAAAACTGTCAACAAAGGTTTCTTCAGTTTCTAAGTTGATCTGGCTGTCTGGCTATAAATGTATCAATTAGGCCACACCAATGCAATGAAAGGGCTGAAATAACTTTTTGGGGGGGTTAGGGGGTTAAATTGAAGTGTGAGCTTATGCTAAATCGGTCCCTTTTGTGACTGACAGTGCTCATGCTTGATTTTTTTGAAAATTCAGACTTTAGTGATCACTGCCACTGATTTACTGGAATATCAATCCGCCAGATTTACAAAAAAAAACATTCATTATTTGTAAATTTGAATTGTGACCATATTGATATTTCTGTTCATCATTAATCAGTACCCAACAAAAGGCAAGAGAAGTAACTCCTTCATTGATCACTCCTTTTTCCAATTTTATAACTGATCACCCCAACGTGACATGCTGCCAAAAGATCTTGGTCATGTGATGGTTTCTTTTGAGTGACTAGCCAGACCTGTTATTTTAAGATTTGGATAATTAAAAATTGATGCTTCCAAATGTTGTTTTGACAATTCATTTTTGTTGTCTCACAATTCCATTTTGAACTACAATTTTGCTTTTCTATTTGTCATTATCCTTTTTTATTAAAATCTTTTGTTTGACCAAAAGTATTTATCCTGTACACATAAATATAATATATATTCTGAGAGTGATGAATAACTGGAAAAGTTATGTCATAATTACTCAAATATATTAACCATATTTGGCCATAATCATAGTATAATAAAGTCCTCATCTTTTAACTTATTTAAATTTAGTAATATTATTTTGCAACATGGAGGTGAGTATTATGCAGTAAGATGACACTCTATGCTCTTTGAGTTTTGAATATGCAAGTTGAAGCTGCTTTACATATATATGTACATTTGAAGAAAGCATCCGGCCATTGTAGAGATTTTTTCTGGTTGATGTGATTCAAAAATAATTAAATTGATATTGTTGAACATGATTAATTGGGTGTCTATGATTTTTTTTTTGTTTTTTTTCTAATTCAATTCAGATGGGACCTATTTATCAAACCTTTTTCCTAAGCTACTCATAAATGATTTAAAATGGTTTTAATCAATTTATTGATTTCTTGTAATAAAAGAGTTAACGAAAAAAAACATCAATGTAATAATATTCTTTATTCTTTGACGTAATGCTAATGTGATAAAATACTACATTTTTCTTATAGGCCATCATTATCTTAATGTTAGGACCATCTAATTACAACTCAAACATCTTTAGATTTTGGTTTTTGAGTTGTCATTTTATTGAGAAAGAATGATGGCTTGGATAAAGGATGAGGTTTCTTCTTCAGTCAAATCATGTGGGCCTCCTCTAACCACATGAATGAACTGCAAGACCCAAGTAAAATCTGATATTCATGTTTCTGCTGATTCTGACATGGTACTTTCTGGCACTACCTCCTGCTGCCCTCTCTGGCTCACCGCCGTGGCTAGCTGCTTGCTCTTTTATATGTATTTATGGTCAGAACCATGTAGTTACATGACCTAATTACATACTTTACTTTCATCGGGTTGCGTGAAACATAAAAATGTACCTTCCGAGGTCAAGTCACATTGTTGAGTGTATTACATTCCACCAGTTCCGTTATTGAAGTTTTGGGATAAAAAGAAAAATTCCTAAAAATATGAAATACAAACATCATGAGTTGAAAGGTTTTCCATTTTCGCTTCAAAATGTCATGAAAATTGACGGAATGAGATAAGATTTCTTGCTGAACAATCATGAAATAATATATCTATTTGAAATATGGGTTAATATGTTGAAAATGTTGAACTTGAAACAAAGTCAGTACTTTCATGTTGAACAAAGTATTAAAATATATTATACACACATGTATATTATGTGTCTATAGCTCTTCCTTTTCCTGCTTCTTCCCTCTCTTTTTGTTTTGTGAAGATATTTTTAAGTTTTTGAAAATTGACTATAAAATTGTCATCAAATAATTGTACTCCTCAACTCATAATTTTTGATAATTATGGAATATATGTGAAAATTAGAAAAAAGTTCTCGAAACTGGGAAACAATGCTTAGTTTTTTAAAACTTTTTTCCAAGTATTGTAAAACTTCTGTTTTGGTGCTCTGAACTCTTTCAGTAATGGTTTCTTAGGTATTTCTCTTTTTTCCATGGATAACTGATTGCACCCTACTCTTTGTTTACCTCGGACCTCTTCTTCAGAAGAACAAGACCTCCCGCATCCACTCATTAAATGTATATATTGCTATAAAAACTCTGTTATAAGCCACACTTTGTTATATGAGCCAGAATCTCTTGCAACCTTATTGCTATCAGTATTGTTTCAGTAATCAAAAAGGGAAAGATGAATAGTCTTGGCTATCCATTAAGCCGGTCATACGTCAGTAGTTTTTAGTTTGAACTGTTTCGGCTCCATCTCATCCTATGAAAAAGAAAAACAAAAATGTTTCCCAGTTAGATAATGAGATTTGCATTCTCATGCTCCCCTCACCTTTTTTTTTTTTTGCTTAGAAGAGGAATTGGGTGGGATAAAGAGATGTTGTTGTTGGCAGTGGTTTGGAAATAGGGAACAGAAGTGAATTACTGGGGGGGGGGACTAGTTTGGGGTCTATAGCCATTGAAGAAAAGTTCTTTTCCATCTGATTGATGTGAAAGCACATTAAAAAGGTTTATGTCTTTTTCAGAACCTTTGGGAGGGGGCCTCTCTTTCCCTGCTTCTTGTTTATCAGACCTGTTCAAGAAACTGGCTTTTGGGGTTGATTTGAGCATTTATTTTGTCTTTAATATCCAGCCAGATAAAAAGAGAAACCACATAGAATGGTAATAAAGGTAGACACACTCACTTGAAATGAGGTAAGAATATTAGTGGATTTGTCTTTCGTGAAGTGAATTGGTTCCTCATGAAGTGGGTTGTTCATAAGACCTCTAAAAGAGATAAAAAAAACAAGAAAATATACCTGTTAGATAAAAAGTCTTGGTATATCACATCTGGTTCTTTGGAAGTTGTTAGGTCAGGAAGTTTGAAAAATATACACTGGCTCAGTGGAGGAAAGATTGACAAGTTCCGAAAATTCCTTAGCTGGACACTAGATGTGATGGATATTGGAATGAGAACAGCATACCCCTGTGGATCAAATAAAGGGTTCCATACAGTATAACCAGATGGCAGAAAGTTACCAAGTGTTGAGGGCATTTGAAGGAAGCTGGAGTACACACCATCCAAAACATTGTGATGAAAGATACAAAAATGAAGAAAATGATTAAATGATTGTAAAATAACCAAAAGTAAACCAAAGAACGCAGTGGCTGAAACATGATGAAAACAATGAAGATGTGGAAGTTGGTATGAAAGAATTATTGTATAGTAATAACAATGCTTTGTCTTGGAAATTCATATGAAAAAAACATTGCCCTCTTTAGCCACTGCTAAAAACTGTTAAAAAGAGATTGTTGCGATTGAGTGAATGGATTAGATAATAAATGGATGAGAAAGTGTCAAATGTTGCTATGCTTTTGCTTGAAGGTATAGCAACACACATCTTTCTCTTTTCTTACTCATACTGCTCGTATTTTTTATCTTTTTGCTGGTCACTGTTGGGTTCTTGTTTTGCAGTATACTTTCTTTTTTTTGTTTGTTTTTTAGTGCTTGCCTGGTTCTCTCTTAACTATTCATTAGAGTATTCAAATAGACCAGGGTTTCTCAACCATTTAGCAATATTACACCTCTTTTTATTAAAGCAATCATCCCCCCAAAAATTCATAGTGGAACTAAAATGGCATTTCACTTACATTGTTTATTCTATGTGACTAGGGTGGCTATTTCCAAATTTTAAAAAGCTGGACACTCGAGGTCAGCGTTTCCCAACATGGTGTCAGCTGACCCCTGGGGGTCCGCTAATGTATTGCTGGGAGGAGTTGTGATCTTATTGGTTGGCAGACCTTCCAAGATGATTTGTACAAGTTTTTTAGTCAGACCCCAAAAAAGGAGTACAAATTAATATCTAACTCTGGGTTGTGCTGGACAGAGGACAGAGTGATCCAAAGCTGGATTGTCTGGCCAGCCTGAATGTGACCCTTATGCTTGATGCTTTACTGCTATATTCTCAATATCTGAATTGATATTTGTGTGTCCTAATGTTATCTTACTTTGCTTGCATATTGTTGCATGAATGATTGACAACTGCTGGACATTACTCCTCACAACATGGATCCCAGAGATCATATACAAAATTGTTGCCAATAGAAAGTAAGATGACACGATGAGCTTGACAAATTTAGAAAGCACTGGTTCTATGATGCCCATGATAGAGAGGTCTGTTAAATCTTGAGGAAGGTCTATCCAATTATGGATGCTGAAAGGCTGCTGCTGATGATATATATATGCACACATAATGCATATGTTACAGATCAGGTTAGCAATATAGCATGATATAAAGCAATGTCTGATATGTGATAGATTTATTTCATAGAGTGCTTGATACATTCAACTTTATACTTCGAAAGTCAAGTTGTTTTAGAATAGAGCTGGAAATATATAATAGGTAATGGATTTGCTACACAAACAAGTTTATATTTCTGCACTCTCTGAGCCTCATCAGGCAAAAACATTTTGTTTGTGTAGCAAATCCACACCCTATATATATATATATATATATATATATATATATGTATAAATATATTTGAAAAAAACATTTTGTAACTCAGAAAGGGGGGGTAGCTTCCCCTTATTTGTTGACTTTACTGTCATAAAATGAAACCAGGCTTTTTTTTAAGAAAAATACATTTGTATTTGACAATCTATTGCCCCTTCCCCCAGCTCAACATTCATTCCCCTGGGGGTCAATATTACCCCATTGAGAATGGCTAGAATAATTTGGAAACCATGCACAAATCATGCCAGTTAGGCTTGGCCTAGTAAATACCCATCTACCTGTAAGTGTCATACTGATAATTATTTCACCACCAAAGATGCTTAACAACTGTATCTATTTTCATATTCTCCTCTGAGGATATATTATGAGACATTATTTATAACTGATATTTGATTATCTTTCCATTCACAAGTAGATTTTTAAAAAAACAAAATCACCCATTATCCTATTTCTATGATCTTTGAGTGTCTCAGAGATATCTGACTCAGTGTGATAATCAAAGCTTCAGATGGGAACTTTTAGAGGTATAGATAGATGAGAGAAAAACATAACCTAAATAAGAACATCTCACTTGGAAATCTAATCAACTTGTTAATAGATATAGATTGTAAAGATGTTGATGGAAAACTAAGTGAGTTCATTGTCGTTCTTCTTTTTCATTTTGATCTCTCCTCGATTTTTATTCAGACCATTATTAAACTTGAATTGTAATTAATCAGAAGCAAAATTTCTATAGATTATAAGAGAAAATTGAACTGGCTGTTTATGTAAGCTGTGATATGACAGTCAAGATTTATTAGCCAAATATATGAAAACTTCCATTCACTTTCATAATTATATATTTAGTGACACAGCAAATTTTGAAAAAAGGGAAAAATGAAACCATAATCATGATTGTATTTTAATACTAGCTTGATTGCAACCTGGTATATATAGGCAAGTTTTTTTCTTTTGAATCTCTGCCTACTGACTTTATCACTACTCTCAATATTTCTCTACTAACAAATTAGATATTTATTGTGAGAGAAAATAATCTGATGTTTTATATTACAAGAAAATAGTAGGTGTCCAAAACGTTACAAGTAAGAAACAAATTACATCTAAGTTCAGGTGTCATTTCTTTTTTTCTTTCTTTAATAATTTTGCTTAGCTATTTCAGCAAACCAGTGTTTTTTTGATGTTCACAACCAATTTTCTTTGTGGTTCTTTTTTAAGACCATGAAACCTAATTCTTACTATTTTTTCTGGTACAAAGATGGCTTGAACGGGAACTAACTTGACCACTTGCTGGCTAGCTTTAAGTACATCCAGGTTTTTGGCAACCAACTTTGTTTAGATTAGCCCTTCTGTTTGAGCATTTTGCATGTCCAGTGTTAATATGGCACGTCTGTTACATTCTTAGTTGTAATTGCTGGGAAATAACTCATTACAAATTTACATTGACAGAGACAATGTGTGTCTTTTGAGAGAATTTCAAGAAGATTGTGTATCAATCTTTGTAAGGTTCACCTATGATTGTGTTGACCTGGAAAAAGATTGTCTGGCTCTCAAAAAAGAAAACAAACAAAATTTTGCCATTCATTCTAATGACTTAATTCAGGCACTGGTTTTGGCATGATTTAAATTCAGTTTAGGAGATGCAGATGGGTGTGGCATTTACTGGCATAAAAAATAGAATTGACTGAGTTCGAATTTTGTCTGAGACTACTTACATGTACTTTGCACTAATCCTCTTATGAAAGGTATGAATCAACTTCTCTCCCCAGTTATGGTTACTAATAGCAGGGCAATTAGTCCATCATGGGTGTGGGGCTAGCTACTCTACCCCATAAAGCCCTATGCTCCATAAGTAAAAAATGAAATAAAAAAGTGTAGTTTGGTGATTTGTGGTTGACTTGATTTTGTAATGTTTCTCTGCATCTGTACGGATAAACATAGGTTATTAAAAAAGAAAAGATTTGTGAAATAATTGTGTTTCCATGCCCACTCTGGATCCTATGATGTATCATGTATAAGGAAGGTTTTGTAAATAAACATGCTGCCTGTATCCTTATCAAGTCAATTTGCCTTCAAGGGTTACATTAGATGAATGCTTTCTCTAAGCCAGACTCTCTGATTCTAGCCAAACAGTTGGTTTAAGTATGAAAACAGGTTCCGCTTTTTGACATAATCTTTTCATTACATCCATGAAGAATGGCTTTGGGGGTATACAGTGTGTTTTTCAGATATACACCATGCAGGGAAACATAAGCCTATATTTTAGATATGTCACAATTATTAAAATCACGTATGTGATATGTGTGTGTACATGCATATATAAATCATGTGTATGTATATTCATTGCATGTTTACTTATTCATATGAATTATAAATTGTGTTATATTATATAGAAACTTATTTGAAATGATCTCACATCATTACACGGTTAATATATCACTTTCATACGTTGTCTAAATCGAGTAATATATTAACTGTGTAAGGACGAGAGATCATTTCATATAAGTTTATATGATATACTGCTATTCATAATTCATTCTGTTGGACCAAATATGTCCATTTCTCAATACATAACTGTTGTGTTGAAAGAGATGAATGCATTGAAAATGATTGAGATGAGAAATTGAAAGCAGTTATTTGGCCTTTGCATTACCAGCGGCTGTTTAGCTCAATGGTAAATGCATCGCCAAGTTGAAGCGGCTACCCTATCGGTTACAGGTTTGATTCCTGCAGCGTCTCAACTTTTTAAAATTGTTCATTCTATTTATGATGTATAAATTGAATGATATATTAACCATGTAACGACGGATCATTTCATGTATTTATATGCATCTATATGTATATATAGATGTTTTATGTACACACAATCACACACACACACACACACACATATATATACCTATTTACGTACACATATATAAGAAGAATGCGTATTTGTTGTAGGAGCAATGGCAGAAGTTTGTTTACAAAATGTAATATTTTATAAAATTATGTAATAAATACCTTGTTGGGGTTGGGAAATAAACCGAGATATTGTCTGCATTGGTGCATAACAACCTTTGAAAATATTTATATAAAGAAATCCTTTCTGATCTATGTTTCAGTTAATGTTTGTTTTCCCCCAAATTTCCGCTGCTATTCATCAGCTCAACTCATTCACACTGACTTTATTATTATTATTATTGGCATTTTTGTGCCGAAAATCTCTAGTGGTTGTTGCTGAATATCAACAGCAAGTCTCTCCATATCAACCCAATCTCTCTTTAGTTTTCTTTCTGAAATTTCATCGGGTTGATGTTTATCCAAGACATTCATTTGTTCTTTATCAGACACCCACGCTGTTGAATCTCTGGATGTGCCTCAAGAAGAAATGATGACAGTTTTACACATCAGATTTACTGTTTCTGTCATACTGAAACAAATTCATAGTGTGCAATATTCTGATGAAGAAATAAAATCAATTGTTTTTAACTTCATTATTGCATTAATATCTGATCAATATGTTTTATTGTTATACTTTTTGGAGCCTTTGTAGGCTGTGTTTAACTACTGTATTTTACATCCGTAAGACTAAAGATTATCATTACCTCCAATTTGTAACACCTAGAGTAACATCAACTTTGTATTGTTTTTATTTCCTAGGATAGCCTCTGATTTGTGCACATCTTTATTATTATCAGTGATTTGTTTGTTTTGGGGGTTTTTTTGTTGTTTTTTTTTTCATTTTTTTCATCTACCATTCTATCTCATTCCAAGGAGCAAACAAACAATTCAATGCATTGTTATGGAAAAGTCTTAATTGAAATTTCTCTCCCTTGATCAAATGGGGAATTGAGCAAATGGAATAGATTTAAAAAAACAAAAACAAAAAAAAAAAAAAAACAAAAAAACATCTGAAAAATAACAATTTAGACGAAGAAAAAGTCTTCTACTTTTTGTGCCATGGGAGCAGTTTTTATTTACTTTTTTTAATTTAATGAATTAAAGAAAAAAAAAAGACAACTTTTGATACAATTTTTTTTATTTTTATTCAATTTGTTTTGATTCCTGGAGCGAGTTCTTATTTGTCTGCATGCCAGACTCAGGCTGGTTAATTGGATTCAAAGAATTATTTGGAGTTGGGGAGGTGTTATTATTTGGTGAATGTTTTCCCATGGCAGACCTTGTTCTTGTAGACTATTGCTGCCTTTTTATTTTTATGATGGTGGTCAAAACACTTCAATTACCTTGGAACAAAATAGAATGAATTCATGTTTTTTAGGAAATGTGTCTGACTTTAAGGAAGCCATAAGAGAAAAAGAATGAAATTAAAGATATGTGTAGATTTTTCAATTTATATTTTGATTGATGTATAAAACTTTAAACAAATATCAAATGTTAATACGAAAAAAAAAAAGGAAGATTTTCCTTTACTGGAAAGTGATAACTTCTGTTAGAATTTACTAAACTTAATCAGGTACAAAGACAATATTGAAGTACACTACAAAAGTCAGACACAGTTTCAATGGTGTAAAATACTAATCTTTTTAGCTTCAATTATGACAAGTGCCCAAGTTGATAATCCAAATTCATCTATAATTCAAAAATCTAATGCTGATTAATAGTCATTTTCATAGTCATTAATTAAATATCAATTACATATCATTCTTTAACATCCTATTTTCTTTCTTTTTTCAAATTTACTGAATAATTGTTTTAATGAAATGAATACCAAATGAAAATTCTATCAGAAAGAGGGATGGAGATTACAGCCGCCAAAATGTCATAAAGGCGACAAAGATGACAAAATCCGTTTAAGAGAATCAGTGAAATATGGTAACAACACCTCATCCCAGATATTCAGACAGAAAGAAAGTTAAAGTGTATGGGGATTGGAAAGTTGTGATAAAGACTAGAGATGCTTAAACTTTTGAAAAGAATCAATGTATGATAATAGCTGGCTCATAAACCTAACTTCAGTGTTGGATTGAAACCATATCTATTTAATGTGGTAGGTATTTACTTTGTCTGGAACAAGGTGCATGCTCATGTGCTCTCTTTCTTTTTCTCTCTCTCTCTCTCTTTCTTTGTCTTATAAACCATAGGTTTTTGTCTAATCTAAAAAACATCTCCAACTGCAGAATTCTGCAAAAAGAAATGAGATTTTCCTAAACTGTTAGTTTCTAAGGTTTATGAAAACAACTGGGTTTTTAGCAAGTGTTGTACATGACCAGGCTCCCCAAAGGAATCACCGTTGAATCTTAATTGATGGAGGGATATTTCAGAGGATCAAAAATCACTAGGGCGTTGATTTAGCTTCTTAAGTCAAAAGCAAAAAATGCTAGTTTTAACCCAATGGTACATCTAAAAATGTTTACTCTTGACAAATCTTGAGGTCCTGATCATGAGCAAACTAAATCTCTAAGTGTGGAGTGATTTATGATTGAAATTTACCAATTTACAACCAAATATTAATGATCTTTCTCAAAGATAATTGACCACATTGATATTTACCAAGTTTATTTTCATCAAAATGTCGGTAATCCAGTAAGGATCAAATTGACTAGTGATAGTGGCCTAGCTTAGAACTAGCTTACCAACTACTGTTCCATGGCAAAGCTATGTATTTCCTGAGCTTAATTTACACTGTGACCTTGTGCCAGACTAAGACACCCAGTAAGAATCAAATTTGCTCCAGTAGTAATGGTCTTTGAGACTAGATTGCAAACCATTGCTCATTGCAAAGTATCTAGTGTTTCATTTTCAAACTCCTGTCCAAACTTTGAATTGACTCTGTTTTTCTACTGTAACAAGAACAAATTGATATTCCCCTATTGTGATTTGGAATCATAACCAATTGATTGGTAGACTGGTGTCTGACTTACTGAGCTAAACTGACAAATCTCACTAAATCTACACAAAATTTTTCTCAGATATACAAGGGCTCATTTCATTCTAATAAATGGATACTTTTATACTGAAGAAAATATATTTTGATTATTTTATATTTACTATACGTACAATACAAAATTTTCAGTAAGAATAGAAGTAGGAGTAGGTTTTGAACCTCCATCTGCCAGGCTTGCTATATAATAAACTTATTCTACCTTTTCCTATGATAGTTATATTTTCCTTAATGAAAAGTCTAGATAAGAGGGGATAAGGTGCCAAAGACTCCATGAATGGTTTAACAGTCAAAACAGTTTAAAGAATTAGATACTATCAAATTGTGGTTTTGTATTCTTTATGCAATATTATAGATTTGTGAATGTATGTATGTATGTCTGTTTGTTCCCAATTCAGATTGATATGAACCCCTCTACAAATGTCAAACAGGTTCATTAGGACTAACTTATAATCCAGAATAACAGGAACACATTGTATCCAACTTTTGAGGCCATTTGAGTTTGGAGAGAAACAAAATAAGACAAAAAAATCGTGAACATTATCATATTCTGGTTGCAGTTATCTCCTCTTAATAAAGAGATGATTCAATGGAATTCAGAAAACCTAAATTAATTCTTTTTCTTAATTCTTTCTCTAAGTATATTATTTTCCATCATTTTTAATTATTTTCTTCTTACTCAAGTGGTTATCACACTGAGCACTTCTCTCCCTGGGTAATGTTGAGTATCCTGCCAGTAATTTCCAATGAACATTTACTAACAAAATTATTTCTTTTATGAACTAGTCTGGTACATTGACTTTCATATCCTTCGGAGTCTGCGCACAATGAGACCATATTTTTGTTTACAACACTATTTTTGGTCCATAAGTTCTTCATTTTTCTTTCATCTCTCCCACTAAATGTTCATAGCTATCTTTTAATCGGATATTTTTATAGTCTTTGGCAAAATTTCAATTAAAATCAGCCCGTAAAAAAAAAATAAAAAATCTTTTCTTTGGTTTTGGATAAGAAAGGTTTGCTTTCTTCCCAATGTTTTTGGATTGATATATAAGAAAAATCTTTTCTTTAAATTAATTTAAATGTATTTTTTCAAGATTTACTCTTTCAAACAATTTTTTTTATCATTTGGATGTGACAGGAATTAATTTCATTCCATTATGTTGAAAAAAAGTTTTAAAAAAAAGGTGTAATTTGATTGCTTATTTGAAAATCTTTAAGCAATGACTGGCCATCTGTAAGCAATTTGTCTTTTCTGCATTTCTTCTCTTTCATGGCAAAAGTTTATTTGGTTGCGGTGGAAGCTGAGAAGGGAGAGATTGAAAGGCTACCTACTTTCCTTTCGAATCATCTCAAAGTGCACCCCCTACCTTCACCCACCATCCCATTCAGCTTCCCCTTCCTATCTCTTCATCTTACTCCTTTGACAAAGAGTAATCAAGATGGCATAGAAGATTGATTAGATCCTGTCAAGGTTGACTATGAGGGTAACAATATTTTGCTGCTACTGTCTACGCAGGTAAGATAGTTATGGGATAGTGGTTAGCCCAAATGCTCACTCACTTACATTTTTTCTGTCCAACATTGTGGCATGTCAGTGATAAAACTATTGTGAAGATACCTAGCAAGGGTATATTTTACAAAAAGAAGTGAATTCAAGCCTTTCTCAAGGACATTGGTGAGAAGTGCACATAACAGCCTCAGCTGGGATTCTAAACTTTCTTTTCTGTCAACCAATGTGACATGCCAGTGACAAGACATCAAAATATTATTGTAAAAAGGACAGAGTTGTATCCATGCCTTTCCCTACGGTATAAGCATAAACTTCATCCAAAATTCTGAACACCCTTCCCTGTCAACCATTGTGGTATGCCAGTGACAATACATTTTGTTAAGATGTGCGGGTGATTAGACAGAGTACAGAGAGAAGTGAATTCATGCCTCTCCCGAAGTCATTAGTGAGAAGTGAACATAAACATATTCAGTTGGGAATGTGTACTCTTTGATTTCAACTATTGTGATGTCCCAGTGATGAGATATTTTAGCATGACTGGCAATGAGACTGTAGATTGATGTCTTTTTGAAGTTCAGGAGTGTAAACACAAGCAACTCCACCCAATTCTGAGCTCTTTTTTGTTTTAACCATTGTAACATGTCAGTAATGTCACTATTGTCAGTATATCCTGGCAATTGGACAGAGTCTGGGGAAAGGTTGATTCATACCTTTGCCAAGGACACTTGTGAGAAGTAAACATGTAGAGCCTCAACTGGAATGTGAACTTGGTTAACCAATTCCATTTTCTTTGCTGGTTATCATTACACCATATCACACCTTTAGCAAGAAAGATTTGAGTGGCTGTGCATGATAAGTGCCCAATGCTCCATTTAAAAAAAAAAGAAAAATTGATATTTTCATTATTTTTGTACTACAATGCTCATTTTTTTAAATTTTGAAGGTTGAACGCTCTGTATTATGAATCATTGAGGATTCAAGCTTCAAAATGAAAAAAATAAAAATGAGCATTGAAAATATCAACTTTTTAAAAATGGTGCATTGGGCACTTATCATGCACAGCCACTCATATGCTCTCAACAAATCATTTGCTCTCCATTATAGTCAGATAATGTTGCAGGTTTTCTATTCCTTCTTTCTTTCCACTCTGCTTGTTGCCACCTTTGATTTATAGCACCATTAATTCTGAGGAGGAGGGGTCCCTGAATCTTCCACTCTCTCACCAGTGCACTTTTGTGGATAAAAAGAGGGCTATGGGAGATAACTCTTGTTACTGCAACTGACAGAGAAGGTTTTCTCTTTATTTCATTGAGTAAACACAATATCTACTTTTTTGCATTTGGCAAAACAAAATACAAATGATTTACTAACTATCAGTTTCTATAGCCCATGATATGGTTAGGATTTATTAAACAAATACATAAATAGGGACATCACATATATAAAAGGTATATTCATAGAAAGTAAGCAGATGCCAAAATTTCAGTAGCACATTTAGTATGTGAATAGGTACAGCAAATAATTCAAAATATTGATGTTTTAATACTAATCTATCTTCTGCTAGAGAACTTATGTAGAATATTAACTTTTGAGCCATACCTTCAAGGTAGAAAAGAAACATTTTGGTCTCTCCCTCAGAGAAGAATTTGTTATAGCTCTCTGTTAATGTTTATCTTGGTGAAAGTAGTTGAAGGTCATTTACAGGACAGAATCACAATCATTACATGAGCACTATAAAGCAAAATTGATGATTTGGCAATCTAATTTTGTGATTTGGGACCTAAAATTTGTTTGAGCAAGTTTAACCATTCCATGTTGTGCATTGAAGGTCAAAAAGAAAGGGATGGTCAGAGATAAGTGATTAATGCGAGTTTTACTGACAGATATGCATTGTTGATGAATTTACCATGTACATTGCAAATACTTTTAGTATGAAAATGCTTAGCAAATGCTGAAATATTGGATTATTGGGAGTCAGGAATTAATGCAAACCTTTCTAACAGAAAGAGGGGGTTTACTATAATATAAATGCTTTTCTAATGATTTTTCTATGGAAAAGCATTGAAAATACAGAAAAGGGATTGTCAGTGGTCAGGAAATGATGCACGCATTAGTCACAAAATAGGGTTATGATATGTATAATCATCAGCACTGGCTATTTGATGTTTATTCCTACCAGAGGATATCAAAAATTATTGACATTATTGTTAGTAATAACATCATTATTTCTCCATCTGAGGTTCTTGGAATGAAAATAACTAAGCACATCTGACTCTGTTTGGCTCCTAAAATAATGCTATGGCTCAATGTGTTTAACCAAAATTGATCAGGTTTGAGTTTCATTTGAATTTGTAGTTTTAATTTTTTTGCTGATAAAAAAATGTTTGTCTATTTATTCTAGTGTCTGACATTGGGGAAAATGCCAATTGAGAAAGCTTTTTTTGGTGTTATCTTAGCTAATTTGAAGGAATTTGTTTGATGTCTGAGAAATGGTTATCTAGAGATTCCTCTGCCTTCCTGGAATGTCAAAGATGTTCAAGTGAAAAGAAATGAGCAAGACACCCATGAAGCTTTTGTGTTAACATTTCTGGTAGGATAAAGGAAATTATTCCATTACTTACTCCAACTTGTATCCTCATCATTATTTTTCTTCATTGTTTTGTCCAGTGCTCTCTCTAACCAACCTCAAATGTATATTGCATCCAGTAACCTATAAAGAACTGAATAGAATTACTCTCTCTCCGAACATCTGTTTTTCATTTGCTAATTTTTGACACCACTCCAATCAGTATTAAAGATTCATGCTACACTTATAATTATATGTATACATATGACATATATGTATGTGTCTGTGTATATATGTATATGTGTGTTTATGTGTATTCAACCTTTAGTTGTTAACCATCTGGAGTTGGGATGAGACCATTGGCCTTGTAAGCTAGCTATAAGTGCTCAGTCTTGACTGGATATATGAAAAAAGCAGAATTATTGTTATTTACTGAAATTAACTTAAACTGGCACAAGGTCATAAAATTCTAAACTTGCAAAGAATGGCAGGAGACACAAACGTGTCACTTTATGGCAGGCATGTATATCATATGAACGTATATAATGAAAACATGCTTTTATCAAAATGTCTCTCTTTGGTGTCATTGTTTTCCAGTACAGATTTTAAAATGGAAAATGTTGCAACATCTGTTATCTTGGTGCATTTCCTTCTTTTGGGGAAGTGTACCAGTCACAGCTGTTGTTATTGTATCTTTGTGTCATGGATGGCAAAGGGTGCATTCATCATGTCATACTTATCATGACCTGCAGATGTTAGTGCTAGCTGCCAATCTAAACAACACTTGCACAACATTCTGTCAACTGACCCCTGTTAAGATAAGCTATTCAACTGCTTTTCCTTCTTGCCTTCTGCTTTCAGTTAATGCACTTTGACTGAGCACTGCTTGACACAAATGCATATTGATAGCTCTCCCTAATATACAAACATGATTTTGATTTTCCAATCTAAAGGAAAAAAAACAATCTCTCTTCAGAGACAGACTTGGGGAATTCTATCACTGTTGAACATTTTTAATGTTAAATTGTTTTTGTTTTTTTTTTCTTTTTCAAATTTATTGAGTTTATCTTAGTTAAGCATGGCCAAATAGTGTGGAAAAGTTAAGTACAAAGATTATGTTGTATCAATTTCCAAGGGACTGAGCACTTATTTCTCTTGGAATATTATAGTAAATCATCAATTAGTAAATCTTTATAAAATATCAAATCTGGAAAGAATAATGGTGCTTGTTTACTTACATCAACTCCAGAGAATTATCTAGTCAAAATGTAGATGGATGGCATCAAGTTACTCCCCCTTGCCTTTCAAGAAGATATGTTGGACAAATCCAAATTTTTGTTAGATAAAGCTAATCTTAGTAGGTATCTTTTGGTCAGCTTAGTGGATGAGATGGTTGTGTATTTCTACTAGCTCCTGGGGTCAGTGTTCAAGCCCCGGTAATTGCTGGTATTTTGAGTGCTGCTTTCCAAGGCAGGCTGGCAGGTTCTTTCTAAATGGAAGATTGGGGAATTCCTTCACCTATAGCCTTCTGCCAGACTTGGGTAAACTTAGTAATTATTTATCTATAGAGAGATGTATGCATCAAAATCCCAAATAATATGCATTCTCATTTTGAATACACTCAAACAGATTTTAAACTAGGTACTTTCCATTTAGTATATTTTAACTTGATTTCTTAGAAAAATCTATGCATATGAACACTGACACAGACACACATAATACTCTCACACAACCAGGATATCATTTCATATATGTGATTAATACCTCTCATCTCTGTACATATAAGCCCACTCATTCTATTCTTTATGCATCCTCCTCCTTGCCTCAAATCATGTGACTCACTTGTATAGCCCTAATCATGACATATGTTTGTATATCTTTAAATGTTTTATGATTTCATGGTCTGAAAGAATGTTTGTTTTGTTATCCAGCTTTTCACTATTTTATCTCCTTTCTCATATATATATATATATATATATATATATATATATATATATATGTGTGTGTGTGTGTGTGTGCATGTGGTTGATGATTTGAAATCATGATCTGATGATTGCTAGGTGGCTCTCTTACCAACTGAGCCAAACTGACAAGTCTTATGTACCTATGAATTTATTTATTATACATACAATACAAAGGCTGCAGTAATCATCTTCAGTCGGAATAGAAGAAGGATTGGAGTTTGACTCTACAACAGTCAGGCTTGTATTCATATAAATTCATAACTATTTTTCGGTTATCAAAAGTATTTTTCATGATTCATATAACTTCACATGATCTTTCAGCTAAATTGTCTATTCCATCATGAAAGGATGATCCCAGTTTTATTTCGATTAATTCTTTGATATATTCAACTTGTTGGAATGGCTAATCAGACAGGGTTGTATGAAGTGAAGCCAGTCATAGTCTGAAGGTGATATATCTAGTGAATATGCTGCATGTCGAAGAACTTACCATCTTAATTCTGTGCTCATTTGCTGCATCATATTTGTAACATAGGGAAAAGTGTTGTCATGTAGCAAAATCATTGGTTGATTTCCTTCCCTAGAAAATGCATTATTCAAAGGAGCCAATTGCCCAGTAACGGTTTGTCCAGGTTCCAGTTGTTTACAAAGGATTTCCTTTAAATACCATTCTTCCCTAAAACATTCTGTTTAGATTGAGATGTTGTTGGCTGTCTTTCATGTAGCCATGATTTCCTTTGTTTCAAATTTCCATAAGAAATCCATTTTTCACCAGCAGTGACAATCTTGTCCAAAATGATTTTTTTTTTTTTTTTCAAAACTAAGTACTGGTGTTGAAAAGCTTAGTAAACTAGTACCTATATTTCTAAAATACAGTATTTCTATGTAAATAATTTTTTTTACATAGCCTGATACTGAAGGAAGATATTATTGAAAGGTATGAATTTTAAAACCAACCTTGAAAAAGATCAGTGATGGTCAAAAGCACTCAAGATAAAAATAAAACAACATGAATTTCTGAAAATTCCTACACTTATTCAAACTAACCATAAGACACAACATTTAAAAACTAGAAAAACTTACTAAAAAAGGAAGACATAAAATGTCTATACTTTTCAATAATACTTGTCTAAAAGGAGGGATGCTGCCTAAATACATACATATATATATATATATATATATATATATATATATATATATCTTTGTATTTTGGGTATGAAGTGATCCAACAGAATGCTGATGTAAATGACAATTGGATGGTGAAGAGAAAAAATTCAAGGTATGAGTGTTACTTCACAAAATTTTTTATCATTCCATGGGTATGTTCCGGT
The DNA here is from genome assembly GCA_963457665.1 of Thysanoteuthis rhombus. NCBI lineage: Eukaryota > Metazoa > Mollusca > Cephalopoda > Oegopsida > Thysanoteuthidae > Thysanoteuthis > Thysanoteuthis major. The sequence goes on from OY735206.1 coordinate 67,005,085, forward strand.
GCATTTTGACAGGAGCCAGCCATCTTTCTCAAAAGTCTTAAGACGTAACACCTATCTCTTGAGTTTTTTTTTTCTCTTCACCTTTCAATTGTCATTTTCATCAACACATGTACATATATATATAGTCTAGAAAACTTCACAGCTTTAAATACTAAAGATATTGAAAAACTTGAAAAAAACATTTTTCATGTCACTTATTTCTTAATATCTGTTAAAATAATTTACGCAATTTTCTTCAGTATTTTATGTTTTACACATACTTTGTTATAATGGTACTATGCATAAATTTTCTCATGTTGGGATCATCATTTGTTTACCATGCAACTGTTTCGGGGATTTTAAAAACAAAACAGTCATATCAAAATGTCACCCCAATAGTGTTGATCAAACACCACCTCCCTTTCAGCTATGATTTTAATATGTAGCTTATGTCATACATGTTGTTTGATATTTTATATAGGGTATTATCATAATGTATTGTATATGGATGCTATTTTATACTACACATCTTTTGATATTTTTGAAACCGGGCTTATGTAGGTTACCCAAAAAATGTATTTAACGTTGAAGGATCAGTAAGTATAACAACTGACATGACTTGCAGTTCATGTCACTTCTATTGTGTGTTCACCCATGTGAATATTAAATTGGTTGTGTCGGTTTTAATCTCAGACTGCATTCAAACCAATCTATATCATCTTTATAAATACTAATAACACAGAAAAACCTCTTATAGTTGATTTTCTACCAACATATTCAACTGAAAAATTTGACAGTTTTTTACCACTAATCTTAGTTAATTTTTCCACATCATATACTATCTTGCTTCCATCAATTTGTTTTGTCCTTTAGATTATCAAATAAATTATCCTCATATACATGCTTGAAAAGAAACCAAATCACTTTCTAGCTGGTAGTAACACCTTAATGGGCTATTCCATTAATAAACTTAGATGTATGTTACTTGGTATTCGATGTTTGATCTCCCACCCCACCAAACTACCTATCAGTCAGACGAATGAACCCTAGTTTTAGTCAATACAACGATCTTTCACAATGACAAAGACTAGATCCATCTATTTTGGTTACATAATCTCCTTGATATTAATCCAAATTTATTTAATTCAATATACATTGTTCATGCAAATTTATTTTTATACTCATCTCACCATATTCTTCATTTTTTGTTATTATTTCATTATGGTCAAGCTGATAAGTTTTTATAAGGTTCAGGATGTCTAGTCATGGCTTGATTTTATTGTATAAAAATCTAACAAGTTATGACACTTTGATTCGTATATATATATTTATATATATATATATGAATAAATGTCAGTTTCCCTTAGTTCATCACCTTTGTAAATCTAAAAAAATTATCTCTATCCTTGACCATAACCAATTTATGTAAAATCCATAATACACTAGGCTTCTAGCTCAGAATATTTATCTTTGTTTGGTCTCTAGCCTCTTGAGAGGTGACAAAAGGACATTTGATTTTGGAAGTATCTCTATGCAGCATTTGGCTGCGCCATAGATTGGACACATTGAGAAGTATTTGAATAAAGACCGAGAACTCATTTGAAAAAGGTGAGTTGGTCAATAATGGTTATTATGTAGTAGTTGATGTGCCACGAATCATTCCTAATTCCTATGGTATAAATGGTCTACTTGTATGGAGGCCCTTATTCTTTGTTTTTAGGACCTGTTGTTTAAAATTGTAGCAGCTCTCTTAAAAAGTGGGTTAATTTGTTACTCTATCAAAGCTGGATTCTTTTCGGTTGCTAATTCTCTATGGATTGTCACTGAGTCATGATTATTTTTAAAAATCAGCCCTGGGCACCATGAGAAATCCCTGAACACATCCCAATCGTAAAGGACATTTAGAAAAGAAAACAATTATAGCTAAGTATAAAGTCAATAAAATAACAGATGAAATTTTGAATCATATATATATATATATATATATATATATATATATTTAGCCCCCCCCCTTTTTGAAGGTTAGTTAAAATTTATACTCTGAGCAGCTGAAGAATTTATTGGAGAGTGGTTTGCTCAGCAGCTTGCTCATTTTCTTTTCTATCAATCACTCTTACATGCCAGTGACAAGATATTTTGTCAAAATATCTCTTGATAGGACAAAGTGCAGGAAAAATGGGATTCATATCGTTCTCAAGACAGTTGTATGAAGGGAACATTAAGAACCTGAGCCCTAATTCTCCCTCGGTTTGCTGATTCCAGTTTGGGTACTCAGCACTATGCAGATATAAATATGAATGAACAAATACCAATCTCTGTCATCATAGTAATCTCTGGAGAAGGAAAAGGGTTCTATTGTCATGGGTAATGGTGTGCCTGGAATGTGAACAAAGCATGAAAGAAAATTGACCTCTGATTTAACAAATATAATCTGTAAAGTGATTCATTTCCTGTTAGCTTATCTCTCGGGTTCGTTGATTCTGTCAGGTGCAAGGATTTCCTTTCTTTCAAGGGATTTAATTTCTTATTCTCTGCTTACCAATTTGTATTGTTCAGGAAGTATATCTGGTTATTCATCTCTCTCTCTAACTACCTATCTATCTCTCTACATGTATGAATATATATATATATATATATACATCATTTTATTATTGAGAAATGGATTTATAATCTAACAGAATATTTATGAATGGATTATATTATTTGAAGCAACCTAGTTTCAAATAATATAATGCATTCATAAATATTCTGCTGGATTATATATCCATTTCTTAATAATAAAATTGTCTGCCTAAGAAACAGTGCAGTGAATGAACAAGATGAGAAGAGTGGGGATAAAGCAATTATTTAGGTCTTTGCCTTTCTGTCTGGCTATTTAGCTCAATGGTTAAGAGCAACGCTATATTGAAGTGGCTACCTTATTGTTTGCAGGTTTGATTCCTACAGCAGCCCTATTTTTCCTCGTTTGTTTTTTCTATGAATGCTATCTTGGCCAAATTACTCATTCTCCATGTAACAATTGGAGGTCATTTTAAATAGTTTCATGTGTGTGTATATATATATATATATATATATATATATATATATATATATATATATATATATATATATATATATATATAATAGACAATATGGAAACAAAAATTTGGAAACTGGATCATATTCATTTCTGTTTTGGGGAACTGTTTTCTTTCATTGAATGATTGAGGAGAGAAAACAGTCTCTCAGAATATGTAATGGAAATGAATACAATCCTGTTTTCAAACTTTTGTGTTTCTATTTCCATTAATATTCGGACCATCCTCATCTTTGTTGTTTTTCATACAACGTTTCGGCCGTTGCACTCTACGGCCTTCGTCAGGTAACATCATTGTGTTTCTATATTGTCTATTGACTTCTTCATTATGTTTGATTAATGTCATCCATTTTCTCACTATATATATATAGTGAGAAAATGGATGACATTAATCAATATATATATATATATATATTCTTTGGTCTCAATCTCACTCTTTGCACACAGACACACACCTATCCCCTTCTAATTCTCTCATACACATGTGAACACATCTTTTTATTTATATCTATCTCTCACTCTCACCTATATATGTGTGTATGTATATGTATATGTACATGATTATCAGACGTGTGAATTTTCTTGATTGTCATGAAGTTTGAGGGTTTTGGATTTGGGCCAGTCTTTCAATAATCACTTTTGAAACTGAAACATGGAACCTAACCAAAAGATTGGTTCTCAAACTAAGAACCATGCAACATGTACATTAAAGGATCATGCTCAACATCACATGGAGAGATAACAAGACAGCGCAGTTTATTTGAGAAAAAGCAGGAGTCAGAGAGATCATGAAATCCATTAAGGAAACTCAAATGGCAGTGAGCAGGCCATGTTTCAAGAATGTTATCTACTGGTTAACATCACAACTCGCAATGTGGATCCCCAGAGATCATAATTGAAAATGTGGCCTGGTAAATAATGAAATTGCATTATGATTTTGACAAGTTCAGGAAATGCTAGTGTCGTCCATGTCCACGATCAAGAGGTCTGGTGGATTTGGCGAATGTCTATCTCCCATGGTGGATGTATAAAGGCAGATGATGATGATGTGACAGTGAGAATGATTGGTCTGTTTCACTTAGTGGCTATCTGATCATCTGGGCTAGTTAGTTTTAAACCTCTTACCCATGGCCTTAAAAGAAGTAGAATTGTTATTCAACTAATGGATACAGTTCTCTCTTGTGCTCTTTGCGAGGTAGATGTTTTATAATTGACCAGTCAACCATGAAATCATTTTGCTTTGGTTAAAAATAGTTTTTTTTAATAGCTGTGTTTTTGTATGTGTTTCAACATAGTTGGATGTAAATATATATGCATGCCTATACATTTGAGTGTGTGTATAATAGGGTGTATATCTACGTAGATGAGTGTGTGGGTATATTGGTTCGTGTGTTGATATAATTAAATGTGTAGGCATGCATGTGCTTGTTCGTGTGGGGTCTTCATATTGAGATATTTTTGTTTTGATCAAAATCTGTGCTTACACATGAATTTGAATATTCTTTTAAAAGTACTGATATATATACATCTTTAATCAAGTACCATAAAGATTTGTGTAAATGTGTAAAATCTGAGCATCCCAATTTTCTGATTGAAGAAAAATGTAATTTCTCTTGCATCAAAAGTCAATATGTTTTTTCAAGAATAGTCGGACTCTGCATATAAAGGCACCTGAAGCTCCTTATAGAGGAAAGATATTTTTCAACAATAGTAGATCAAAATCCAAGTTAAAGAATGTCTAATGATGAGCGCTAAAAGATTGCTGATGTTGATTAGTCTATACTTCAAGTGTGTGACACAAAAATAGGCATGAACACAATTGTAATGCAAAGCAAACATTTGCAAGGTCTGTGAACATTACTGTAGTATCTTGCAATAATATACAAGCTGTATATTAATTTTGAAAAGCTTGCATATTAAGAACAAAAGAGGTGCTACCCAAAAGTTTAGGGAATTGGAATGAATTTGATAGGAGCTTCTGCTACTATCCTTCATGAGATCACTGTATACACATCTTTCATATTAGTATACACAATAGTTTTCAAATCTGACAGTAATTCTATAGCACAATAACAATGGATGGTGTTTTAATGCAAGACCAATATCGGCCCACTGTGTAAACAATATAGTATTTAGTAGTGATACATGAGGTAAATTTCAATATTCACTAAAATTACGTTAGTGTAGTGTTAGGCTGAATCCATGAGGTATATCTTTTTTCAGTAAGCTTTTGTGTTGAGTTCAATAAAGAGTTTATTAATTTATTAGAGGTACGGAGGCTAATATTCTTCAACAGATTAGGCTTCCATTAATCTATATGATAAACAGAGTGATTTTTTTGTGTTTTTTTTTTGTTTCTCTGTTCATAAAAATGGTCTCTTCCAACTAAAGGTAACAATTTTGCTGATAAAAATATATCATACCCACCATTTGGAACAATGTACTCTTCTGATTGAGTTCAGTAGTTTCTTTTCTCAGAAAAATCAACTCATAGAAATTCAAATATATCTGTGGGGACTGACTAGTAATGCTATAATATTGATTCAGGCATTTTATCAAACACTGCAGAATGGTATTCGGGTAATTAACAACCTCTTATGTTTGATTCTGAAAGATAAACTTGTAAGAGTTTTAACAAAAGTATGTATGATAGATATGTATAAATTTTCAGTCGGCAGCTCTTATCATGAACACGAACAGAGTTTCATGTAATTTTTTTTCTCAGTATGTACTCTCAAAATGCTTTTTTCTTCTTATTATTTTATATATATCATATATATATCAAATATACCAGTACATCAATAGGAGCCATAGATACTACCTGAAAATTGATTACTTTCATGATAAAAAATAGAATGTTAATCTCTGATTGCTGAAGGCAAAGTATTGGCTCACAGAAAAGTCTTTATTCCATGTACGAGACCAGGAGCCAACTTCTGTGAGGAGTGGGTTTAATGATATTACGATAAAAGTGTGTCCTGTACTCAATCAAATATGGCATCTGCATATACAAAATTATTATTTTTTCTTTAATGACTAATATACACAAATCTGTAATTATCTATGTATATGATGATATGTATATGATGGATATTTGGGTGTGTTTATAAAAACACACATGGCTAGATGTGTTACGGTTTTCATATTCACTTTGTATACCGACATATAAACATTTACGTAGATGTGAATATATATACAGTCATGCCTTAATACCCACTTGCAGACGTTTTGGTCTGTTAATGTGGGCCAAAGTCTGCTTCTTTGAAATGCTTTCTACCAAGCGACTAAACTGGGAAACAGATAAGTAAATACAAATAGTAGGGCAGGGTCATAAGTAAGAGCATTCGCAGCCTCTGTCGCAAAAAAAGTTTGACACCATTTTTTTTATTGTTTTAAATAATGTAACTGGGAAAAATGTTTATGCATGTAGACGGCCTGATTATCACCAACTTATTTTCATACATAATTGGAAGTTGTGGGGCTTGCTTGAGTGTTTGTTTGGATAAAAACATATTTTTGGGGGGAATTTGGACTCTAGTGGAATATCCATACAAAGTATATATATGTTTTGATAATCTAATACAGTAATTCCCCTTCATTACGCTGATGTTTGGGTCCAAGAGAGACAACTGTGTTATAATTGAACTGCAGATGATCAAAAGGTAATTATGAGTGTCAAATAAGTTCACCGATTAATGAAAGTGTTGTTTTCATCACAAAATCAAAGATAATTATGTTCAAGACACTGAGTAATTATATGTTAATTGTTTGCACGATAAAAAGATTCAATATTTCAGTGATATTGAGTAAGTCTTGTGATGAAATTCTATTTTTATTTTTGAGTTTCAGAATGAGTAGACTAAACTATAGGCAAAAATTTTGGTGCCTACCAACTACCCGCTTTATATTGTGAACCATGCTATACTGAGGAGCTCCTATGCTTCATGTTTCTCATGGAGAATGTGTGGAAAGATATTCAAAGAAGTAGAGATTATTTCTGTAACAGACCACAGATCTTATTAATTAACACTTGGATGACCTTGCAAGTGTTGGTGTTGTTGTCGTAAGAAAAGTACATCAATTGAATATCCAATTACAATTGAAAAGAATTTGTGTGTATGTGTGCTCCATGATAACTTGACAACTGGCCATTGTATAAAGTTGACATTTGCCTGATATATCAATCAGCTTACAAG